>JAEMOT010001882.1:285018-301031 GCA_019297695.1 Apostasia ramifera | reverse complement strand
TTAAACTTCAGGGCTATGTAATCAAGTGCAAGTTTCGCAACATACTGCTCTGCTTCTTTGCGAGGAGAAAATGTCCTATTTGATTGCATTTGCAACCCATTTACCAATACAGTACTCCTAAACTTTGGTGCATGCTGCTCTCTTTCATTTATTGTAGAATAAATAGGAAATTGTATCCCTGATGTTTGAGAATACTCTTGCAACAGACTCTTATACCAATGATGCACTAGAAGGCAAAAAAGAGTTATAGTAAAGGAGTCAAAACCTTACATTATATGGTTCACTAATTTACTAAAAAATGGTAAATAAAAGAAAGGAGAATATTACAAAAAAGGTGTGACAAAAGAATAGAATAAAATTAAAAATGTCGAATAATTTATGCTTGGAAATAAATTTAAAAAAAAGAGGGCAAATCAAGCTAATAATGCTTTATTCCCCTAAAGGCTAAAGAAGTTTTCAGTGCAAAGGCAACGAACCAAAAAGATAGGCATTAAACCTAGGATTTACGAGCAAAGATATTTAAACGACCAAACATCCACAAATTAACTAAACCTCAAGAAAAATTGTGGGTCCTCAATTTTCTAAAACAACAAAAACCCACTCATGTTATCGTTATTTATTGCCATTCATGTCTACAAGATATCAACAGGTTTTCATAAGAATGTTGAAAGTAAAAAGGCCAGAAACTAACTGAATCAGCAGTCGTATATACTACCAAAAAGTTTCACTCAATAATGAATATTTTATGGGACACAAATTAATAGAAATTCAGCTCAATAGGCATAACCCCAGTAAAGACTTCATAGGACATATCAAACAATAGAAAGTAAACTCAAAAGATGCGCCCCTTACGAAATGAGACCAAGCTGAAATTACAATGTTCATTCTCTCATTATAAAGCTACAAAGAAAATGATTTGATTTCAAAAGTAATTCCAATTGCTACCATTGATGTAGATTATGACAAAAAAAATGGGAAACTATTCTTGTTGTTCACCTTATTCAGAAGAAATACAACCTTTTATATAGAATACAATTTACATACATATGGCAGCCTACAATTTATACATAATAAAGGACTACCAAAACAAACTTACCTAAAGAGGGAGAAGAATAACTAGTTTAGATGTGACTTGGTAAGAAAATCTACCACTTGATCATGAGTTGGAATATGAGTCAAATCAATTATTTCATTTGATAATGTCGAGTAAAATGGCAGTCAATCCTTTCATGTGACAAATACTACATGCTATCATTTATTAAGACGGTTCATCAAAATGAGTACATAAGTTAAACGCATTAAACAATACCTAAAATGGAGTCTATAACAATGCGTGCAGCATTTTGCTCTGCTTCTTTTTTGTTCTTTCCATCATGCCTAATGAAACTTTTCTCATTAAAAGTAATGGTTGAAACGAACGCTGGAGTAGTCCCCTCTTTTTGGATAGTTGAATATGTTGGCTTACCAATCTTTGGTTTAACCCCATACTCATAAAGGATTGATTTAAAATGCAATGGATTCTGTAAGTATATGCAACTTTACACATGTTTATCATTATAAGGGAAGCAAACATATTTGCTATCAAAAAGATGTAAGATAATTGTTTCCAAAAGAAACCGTAATTACAAATTATATCAAAGCTTTACATCAACGTTTATGTTGTGGATAGAGAGTCTGATTAATTGATTCACAAAGAAAACGGATAGCACTAAATATAATCTTAGCTAATTCAAAAAAGAAGACAAGTGCATAAAACAAAAGTTTCAGTAACAAAGATTAAGGTACCTCATAAATATTAGGAACGTCTTCATTTTTAAACTTCAGGGCTTTGTAATCAAATGCAAGTTTCGCAACATACTGCTCTGCTTCTTTGCGATGAGAAAATGTCCTATTTGATTGGATTTGCAACCCATTTACCAATACAGTACTCTTAAACTTTAGTGCATGCTGCTCTCTTTCATTTATTGTAGAATAAATTGGAAATTGTATCCCTGATGTTTGAGAATACTCTTGCAACAGATTCTTATACCAATGATGCACTAAAAGACAAAAAAGAGTTATAGTAAACGAGTCAAAACCTTGCATTATATGGTTCACTAATTTACTAAAAAGTGGTAAATAAAAGAAAAGAGAATATTACTAAAAAGGTGTGACAAAAGAATAGAATAAAATTATAAATGTAGAATAATTTATGCTTGGAAATAAATTAAAAAAAAAGGGGAGGCAAATCTAGCTAATAATGCCTTATTCCCCTAAAGGCCAAAGAAGTTTTCAGTGCAAAGGCAACGAACCAAAAAGATAGGCATTAAACTTAGGATTTACGAGCAAAGATATTTAAACGACCAAATATCCACAAATTATCTAAACCTCAAGAAAAATTGTGGGACCTCAATTTTCTAAAACAACAAAAATCCACTCATGTGATCGTTATTTATTGCAATTCATGCCTACAAGATATCAACAGGCTTTCATAAGAATGTTGAAAGTAAAAATGCCAGAAACTAACTGAATCAGCAGTCGTGTATACTACCAAAAAGTTTCACTCAATAATGAATATTTTATGGGACACAAATTAATAGAAATTCAGCTCAATAGGCATAACTCCAGTAAAGACTTCATAGGACATATCAAACAATAGAAAGTAAACTCAAAAGATGCGCCCCCTTACAAAATGAGACCAAGCTGAAATTACAATGTTCATTCTCTCATTATAAAGCTACAAAGAAAAGAATTTGATTTCAAAAGTAATTCCAAGTGCTACCATTGATGTAGATTATGACAAAAAAAATGGGAAAATATTTCTTGTTGTTCACCTTATTCAGAAGAATACAGCCTCTTATATAGAATACAATTTGCATACATATGGCAACCTACAATTTATACATAATAAAGGACTACCAAACTAAACTTACCTAAAAAGGGAGAAGAATAACTAGTTTAGATGTGACTTGGTAAGAAAATCTACCACTTGATCATGAGTTTGAATATGAGTCAAATCAATTGTTTCATTTGATAATGTCGAGTAAAATGGCCGCCAATCCTTTCATGTGACAAATACTACATGCTATCATTTATTAAGACGGTTCATCAAAAAGAGTACATAAGTTAAACGCATGAAACAATACCTAAAATGGAGGCTATAACAATGCGTGCAGCATTTTGCTCTGCTTCTTTTTTGTTTTTTCCATCATGCCCAATGAAACTTTCCTCATTAAAAGTAATGGTTGAAACGAACACTGGAGGAGTCCCCTCTTTTTGGATAGTTGAATATGTTGGCTTACCAATCTTTGGTTTAGCCCTATACTCATAAAGAATTGATTTACAATGCAATGGATCCTGTAAGTATTTGCAACTTTACTCATGTTTATCATTATAAGGGACGTAAACATATTTGCTATCAAAAAGATGTAAGATAATTGTTTCCAAAAAAAATGATAATTACAAATTATATCAAAGCTTTACATCAACGTTTATGTTGTGGATAGAGAGTCTGATTAATTGATTCACAAAGAAAACGGATAGCACTACATATAATCTTAGCTAATTAAAAAAAGAAGACAAGTGCATAAAACAAAAGTTTCAGTAACAAAGATTAAGGTACCTCATAAATATTAGGAACGCCTTCTTTTTTAAACTTCAGGGCTATGTAATCAAGTGCAAGTTTCGCAACATACTGCTCTGCTTCTTTGCGATGAGAAAATGTCTTATTTGATTGAATTTGCAACCCATTTACCAATACAGTACTCCGAAACTTTGGTGCATGCTGCTCTCCTTCATTTATTGTAGAATAAATAGGAAATTGTATCCCTGATGTTTGAGAATACTCTTGCAACAGACTCTTATACCAATGATGCACTAAAAGACAAAAAAGAGTTATAGTAAAGGAGTCAAAACCTTACATTATATGGTTCACTAATTTACTAAAAAGTGGTAAATAAAAGAAAGGAGAATATTACTAAAAAGGTGTGACAAAAGAATAGAATAAAATTAAAAATGTCGAATAATTTATGCTTGGAAATAAATTTTAAAAAAAGGGGGCAAATCAAGCTAAGTTATGAAGGAAAGAAAGTGACCGTAGTAATTAGAACCCTTTATATCAAAGTATTCATAGTACTGCAGCATAATGTACGGCATGAAGCTCAAACTTAAATTGGCTAACAAAATGTGACTCGACATAACCGTTGCAAACTAAATAACAAGACTAACATTTGGTTGAGTGATCATCAAGTAATTTGAGACCTCCAATTAGCTACAAATATCCATGTAATGTTCCATCTGTCAGTCAGAGTTTCACATTTAACTCAAGAGGTGTATAAATGACCTTTTAATCAATGATGCCGGCATGAATAAGCAACTTAGATGCATACTTTGTTAGAGAGATAAAAAGACCATCTTGGTAATAATTGATTTTATTACCAAGAAAGTAGCAAAAGATACCTACATCCTTTACATCAAAAAAGATAGATAGCTCTTTGTATCATTAATGCCTTGTATATCTAATGTCGAACATCAATGGCTAGGGTTTAGAAAATGAAAGAGAAAGGAAGAATAAAAATTGGAGTTAACGGATTTTCACCCTAATCCCTAGCCCTTTCTTTCCAAAATTTAAAATTAACCAAATTACATGAATCACGATTGAAATTCTATAAACCAAAAGAGTAAATTTTATCTTATTCATAGGGGAAAAAATATGTACAGACTCCAATCCTATAAACAGAAAAATTTCCAAAACCATAACTCTAATTTGGGCATGTAAGACTAAACAAAAAATAATTTTAAAATTAAAAAAAATCTATTTATAAAATAAAAACCATAAATTCAAGCCAAGTCTACCTAACAGAAAGACACTCAAATTTAAACTAATTGGCTTAATCAAATATACTCGACCAGTCATAACTAAACTGACTCAATCAAACAAATCCATTAACCAACTGAACTAACTAAAAAAAGTGACTACAAGTAAGGGTGTAACTGATGGAAAAAACACAGGTGGTAGGAGCGTCGCTGGACGGTGGGCTATGATGGTTAAAACAATTGTAGGATAGTGGGTTGCAATGGTTAGAGGAGTCGCAGGACAGTGCGGCTATGGTGGACTCGGGATACAACGAAGTGTTCCACTTGAAGCAAACACAAATGGCAACTACATCACAAAGGGACTAGTGGTTGGCTCAGTGAGGCCGATGGGACTGAGTGAGATTAATTGAGGCGGGAGAGAAGCGCCTTGATGTAGCAAGCAAGATCACTATAGGAGGTGAAATCACGAAAGAAAAAAAAAGATTGCCATAGGAGCATGGAGTCTACGGCTTTAGGGAGACGGATTAGAGTCATGAGCTTGCGAGCAGCTGAGAAGGATAGGAACTGGACTAGGGTTTTAGCTCTGAAGCCATGATAGAAATTGGAAACATATTTCTTGTTATTCACCTTATTTAGGAGATTACACTCTCATATATAGAGTACAATGTATATACATGGCAACCTACAATTTATACACAATAGAAGACTACCAAATTAGACTTAACCAAACAGAAATGAGAATAAATCTCCAAACTACCAGATAGGAAGAAAAAAGAAAGGGAATAATCAGACGCAAATCACGTGGCTGAATTGGGAAGACAATCAAAAGTAAATCAGGAAGATAATTATCTCTTAATAGATTGCATCACAACAAAAATATGAGCACCACAACATAAAAAAAAATATCTTGGGATTTGAAATCCACTTTACAGTGACAAAAAGATCATACCAATGCTCACAGGAACAAGTTAACAAACAAAACGAAAGCAAAATCATTCACTGAAAATATCCACAAGTTTCCTTGAATCGTAAGCATCATAGTTTCATGATGGTGCTATAAATTAATGAAGTTAAGAAAACATCACAATGCAGCAGCACTAAGAATCGAGAATTTACCAGTCCAAATCTGCACAAATAACTGTTAGGCAATTTATCATAATGAGACAATTATGGAAAAACCAGATGACCCGATAGCTGCTGAGGTATTGAATATAGCACGAATGAAATGAAAGAACCGGAAAGGAGAGGCTAGGCCGAGACTCACCTGAACTCGACGGCACGGCCGAAACCACCGTCGGAACCCCCGAAACACGTTCGTCACCTCGATAACTAAAAGCGACAAGGGCGGGCTCTGTTAGGGATGGAAACATTCCAGGATTCACTCTTATAAGAGCTGTGGGATATGTATGCTGTAAGTTACTGTATGTAGTTCAATTAAAAGCTATATATTGTTTAAGAAAATTGTATTCAGTTCAATTAAAAAGTACATGCAGTTTAAGGAAGCTTTGTAGTTAACAGCCCTACTGTCCACCTGCATCCAAACTCAGAATAAGCTTTGCAGAGAGCTTTTTCTAGCTGAAATCTGGCTTTTAATTTGTGAATCTGCATCTAAACTCAGAATAAGCTTTGCAGAGAGCTTTTTCTAGCTAATTTGTGAATCTGCATCCAAACTCAGAATAAGCTTTGCAGAGGGCTTTTTCTAGCTGAAATCTGGCTGCGACTTGGGCGACAGCTTCATGGATGGCAGGGAGACTGGCAGACTGCGACTTGGCAATCCGCACCCGGACTTGGGCGCTAGATATAATTTTATTTTTAAAAAAATCTGATTTAAAATTTCATTGAATCAAAATCTGACTTAAGTAAAAACATTTTATTTTGTTGATAGTTTAAAAAAAAAATCGCACTAAATTTTTATTTATATTTTTAATCTATTATAAATTATAATAATTTTATTTTACACTCAACATAATTTAAATATTAAAAAATAATTTTATTTTATATTTAACATAAAATTTAACATTGAAATTAAATTTATTTTATATTTTCAGCACCTCTTAATATTAAAATAATTTTATTTTTCATCAAATTTATACTCATATATTTTCTCTTTGACCTAAAATTAATTTTTTAACGAAATAAGTCATTAGATTTTCTAATACTTAATAATAAAAATATCAATGTAATCTTACAAAAGTATATTTTAGAAAAGAGGTGCTAATTTTCTTCAATTTTTTTCCCTCTAAAAATATTAATACTTATATTTCACAAATATATTCTAAAAAGCAGCAAAGTTAACAACTAAGATTAACTTTAAAATATAATAGCAAAAAATCAATTATAGCAAAAAGTTAACAAAAATAAGATTTTTTTTTCTTTCATGCAATTAGGAAGTGAAACACCACTGCACAGCCAATCTGTATGAAGTACTAAACAATAACTTCAATCAGAAACACAAGCAAACAATAAGCATCTCACAATGCCCTCTTGTATGAAGTTCAAATCTCAAGTCAATTGCTAAAAGAACAATCTCTCACCTCCATGCTTCTACACGCTCGGAAAATATAAAAATAATTTTATATTTCTTTTATTAACCTTTTTTAAGTTAAGAATTAAAAATAATATATTTTTAGAGATTTAAATGTAAGATTTTTAAAATTATAGATTTATATAATATTTATTAATTATATTATCTTATAGTTAAGAATATTATTTTTAATAAGACATGAAAAACATCACATAAATTTCTGTAGAGCCAACAACATTTTATAAAATGGAAACTCGTTACAAATCTTCACGAAGAATATTTACATAGTATTAGTTAGTTGATAGATTAGCTAGGTACATTGACATTCATGTAGCAGAGTAATAAGTAAATAATGCCAGGGGAAGATGAAGAGAAAAAGTATGTTTGGTAGAACATAAGGGACTCATCTAAACTCAAAACTTTTAAGATCCTTGGGCATGAGTTTGAGTTTTAATTTATAAATAATACAGGAAAACACCAGTTCGGGATTTCACAAGCACTTGGAGCTGATATGAGTAGTTTGTTACTCATACCTTATAGGATCACAACTATAACAAGATCAAAATGAAGCTTCACCCACCGCTCTATGTGCAAAGAGTCTTTTAAAGAGAAGTCAAACAATTATGGAGCAGATCTGCATTTTGTGACATGATATAAAGCACATATGCGTTTAATATATGCCGAAAGTAGTACAATGCCAAAATGTTTGAATCAAACTCTAATAATGAAATCTCTGTTGCTCAGGAAATGAAAATCAACGAATGTGGTAAACATTAAAGAAGTTTCCTTCTTTTAAGGCATATTGAAATCAGATTTTACACTGAAGGGGTTAACTTTAGGACTTCAAAGTTTTTGGAGATTGACGATTTCCTACAAGGGCAACCCACAGTAGTTGATTACCTATCTCCTCATCGGAGGATGGAGCTTTTGATTAAATGAAGAATCAACTTACTAAATTGATGACATGAAGATAGATGATGATGATGAAAGAATCCTATCAATATCTCATGGTTCTATCGTCCGGGTCTTCACCAATGATCCTAATTTACTTAAATCTTTGACCAGAAGGTTACAGAATGATCCTTTAAGAACCCTGGATTTCGTCATCCGAGGATATTCTAGTGAATTAAGATGAAATTTCTCACACAGTCGTATAGATTTAGACTCTGTGGGCTTCTATAAATATAATGATTAAGAAATTTAGGATTTGTTTTAATGATTAAGACACTTAGGATTGCTTAATTACCATAAGCATAAATAATTTGATATGCTAAAGGATTTGAAGGGGCTTAGCACTAAAATCGAGACCTAATAAATGTCGAGGGATTTTGGAAAGCTCAACTATTAGGTCGACTTTGAAACCTTTGGGTATTAGGGGATTTACTGAGCCTAATACTTCAAGGACATTTAAATTTAGGACGTGAATGTTAACAGGTCAGATTAGATTGGGAACCCTTGAGTGTTAGGGGCTTTGATAGCCTAGCTAACATCCCAAGGGGAATTTGTATTTGTATCCCTGCTGATGTGTCCCTTTTAAATTTTACTATTTATTCCAATCCTCTGTATGGGGACATCTAAATCGTAGGCCAATTGAAGCTCCAGTTAGAAAAATTGAGTTATTGGATTTTGCCCATGTACAAAGAGGAAGAGGGAGACCAAAGAAGACATGGCAAGAAACTATAAGGAGTGATCTTAGTTACTTAAACTTAGATAAGAATTTGGTAACTGATAGAGCGCAATGGAAACAAAGGATTCATGTAGCCGACCCCATCTAGTGGGATTAAGGCTTGGTTGTTGTTGTTGTTGTTGTATTCCAATCCTCTGTATGGATTAGACATAATAGAGCAGCTCACTGGCGACTTTGAGAATAGTATTGGCTTGTTATGTAACCTTGCTCACACATATGATAATGCTCATGTTGAGTAGAGCGATAACAATTGTCCTATGGATTTAGTATCTAGTAGTTCTGTTTTTAGTAGTGGCCTCATTATCTAGTCGTTTCCTAAGTCTTATCTTACTATTTGGGAAGAAGTGACATCGTTGTCCATAACTCAAATTTGTGAGAAGGCCATCGATCACATTTTAACATCTGAGATTAATGTGAGTTCCTACATGTTATTATTGCAACACTTGGGACAGAATAGTTGTGTTGAACTTACTAATTTTACACAGGTCTATTCCTACATTGTAATGCATAGCTTTACTTGTCTTCGCACATCTGGAGAGGCGTGTTCATTTTTGTCTAATTTTTTGGAGTCGAGTCATGAAAAGCTTCTTGGTAAACCACCTCTTCGATGGTGAGCCATTTGTTTGTCAAGTGAATCCTTGTAGAGATACACGAACTACTCCAATTTGGACTCACTTGTGTGGATATGCCTGCCTATTTGCTTATTTTTCTCTCGTGGAAGTATAACCATGGTTTGCAATGCCCACATTTTTCAATTGACTCCCTAGTGGTTGTAGAGGTAATCCAATGGAGTAAACTTTCGATTATTTAGTCATATTAGGAAGTCAGTGGAAATAGTGTTTCATTTGTAGCTTCATCAATCATTAGTGGATCAAATGGCTTCTAGTGTTTGATGGTGATGATAGATTACATCTTGATTTTCATTAGGAGCACAAACTTGTGGGTGTTTTCTTGAATCCATTGGACAATATGGAATGGTCCATTTCGAATTAGCTTTAGTGTTGTCCTCCTTTGAGTCTTCCTTATGTAGAACCTTATGAGGTTGCCTAGCTCATATGTCTTCTCTGATCGGTGTTAGTTGTGTTGTTTATGATGTTGCAATTTCTCTTTTTTCGTAATGTGTTGAACTTGGGCATGTACTTTATGGATGCTTTAGATAAATCTCTGAGCTTGTGTTGCTCATTCGTGGTTGTCGTCAATTCCTGAAGAGGATAATAGAAACTTTGTCATATGGGCTATATAGCAAATATCTCTGACATTACTGAAAGGGAGACATTTGTAGGTTTTTTTATTGTTAGTGAATGAATTGATTGCATGGTAAGCTTGGAGTATATTTTGGAGATATTTGAAGTTTTTTTTTTTTTAGATAGAAAAAAAAAATATTTTAATGTTATGATATGAAATAAATTTATTTTATTATTGAGAATTGTGTTAAATATGAAATAAAATTAATGTTTTCTTGGAGTATGTATGGGATGTGAAAAAAAGTTAATTTTTAAGATTGAAATTTAATTTTTAAGATTGAAATTTATGTAAAATGTAAAATAAAATTGATTTTTAATATTTAAATTTATATATGATGTGAAATAAATATAAAATATTGATGAAAGTATTTTTCTAGGAGTTTAAAGTTTTTTTTTTTGCCTTTAACCAAATAAAGCCTTTGAATGTTTAACTTAATTTCCTCATAGTAGGTATACAATGTTTAATTGCAAACTCTTCTTAATTACTAGTTTATGGGTGGAAAGTTGTACTACTTTTAAGCATTGCATTCATCTTCACCCATAACATTATCTAAAAGTTTACAATAAAAAAAAAAATCATTATCTAAAAGTTGCTAAGAAAAAGTATGTCTTTGTCTCGTTCGATTGGAGTATATTTTTGAGATGTTTTAAGTTTTTTGTAGTTAAAGAGAGAATGAAAATTATTTTAACATTATGATATGAAATAAAATTATTTTGTTATTGAAGATTATGTTGAATGTTAAATAAAATTAATTCTTTTTATTAAATTATAGTTAGAATGGGAAATAAAATTAATTTTTATGAAAAATTACATTTACTCACTTTGTAAGATTGTACTCACGTATTAACTATCATTCAAAATTTATTTGCGCTAATCTGCTCTGTAGATGTCATGTTAGATTAGCTTTTGTTAAGAATAACAGAATATTCATGGAATATTCTATTTGTATGCCGTCGTTGGCTCGCGAGCATCGCATTGGCTACCTCATTATTGTAATTCGGCCACCACTGGCCGCTGCCAGCCTCAATGCTTAGACCATCATTGTCAGCTGGCCACTGCCAGTAACCACGTTATCAGCCACCGTTGACAATCACGCTACCTGTTGTTAGCCATTAGGCGTTAGTGGGTTGCCACTGTTAACTATCATTATGGGTGTTTGGTTTAGGTTAATTATCAAAATTTAATTATGATAATATTGATGGAGTATCACTGTTGTAATATTAAAAGTTGTGAGGTGAATGTGTGTAAATAAATTTTGAAGGGTGATTAATATGTAAATATAATCTTTTAGAGTGGCATGTATGTAATCGTCCCAAATTTTTAAAATTAAAGTTTGTGTGAATGTGAAATAAAGTTGATTTTTAATATTTAAATTTATGTATGATGTGAAATAATTATAAATTATTAATAAAAATATTTTTAAAAGACCAATTCTTATTAGTTATCTTATGAATCATAATATTCATCATCTCTTTTAACTTACCTATCAGAGTGCTTATATTCTAAGTTTTTAGTTTTATTATAATGTCTTGGGTCCTAGTGTCTTGGATTAGTTTCTTTATACACATCTGTTTATGATATAGAAACCATTACTCACTTATCACTACACTCAGGCACCAGTGTCGCAACTCTTGCACACTTTTCACTATATTCAAGTAGCATAACATACCATTTTTAGGGAACGCCTTAGCTTTAGCATAATTGCTTAAATTCCTTGAAGTATTTGAAGTTCAGAAAAGTAATTTTCAAGTAATCTTATTATTCTTTTACATCCTTTTTGAGGATAACTATACCTTTCATATATGTACTGTGTATTTCTTCTGCTCATTTGAATTCTTTTGCTTGTTAGGTGATTCATCATTTCTAGTTGGCTTTGTTTGATGCAATGTATTGTGTTGATTTTAGCTTACACAAACTCTTTTTGTTAGCATCTTTTTTTTTTTTTCTTTTTGTGTGACCCTTTTACTTAGCAGAACTATTTTTTTGTTTTTTAGTATAACCCTTTTTTATTAGAGTGATGCTGGCATTTCTCACGAGTGTTTGCTTCAATGTTATTGTGATGTTATTTCATATTATGTAGATAAGTTTTTTTTATGGATATTATGTAGAAATGTTTATTGTTTTATTTATATTTGTCACATTATAAAAAATTATGGAATTATCACCCAAATTTGGTGACATTTGGATGGTACTCAAGAGATGAGGTAGGCTTAATTTTCACATACAAAGGGGGAGAGAGACGAGGTGGAGACGGATCAGTGAAGCTTGGATATTTCAAAGATAAGTTAATAGCATTTACATTTTTCAATATAATAATATTGAGTCCAACTAGTAATATTATAAATAATAAAGGCATCTAGATAAATATTTGATAACAATAACCTCTAGATTATATTGAACCAAAGTTCCCATTAAAACTTCTGTCCTTTTTTGTGTTATCACATGCTTACAAATTTGTGTTAATAATTAATTTATGGATTACTTAATTTTATTTTCACATCCTTTTTTTTTCCAATTGTTAGTTTCATGTGTTTATCAGTTTATTGTTCTACAATATTTTCTTTAAATTTTTTGAAGGAATTTTTTATCACATGATGCTATAAACGGACACTTCTTTACTTCGACTATCTAATTTAAACTTTTTCTAATGTTTTCATCCATATTTTTCATTTTTATAAATTAATAGAATAAAGATCTTTAAATCTTGCACGGACATTTGTTTTGTCCTTCTATTTTCTTCGAAAGTTGAGGATCGATGATAGTGGTAGACATTCACAAACTTTTTTCAATGCCATCAAATAAGTTCTCATTTGATAACTTATTGACGAAGTAATTTGACCCATTGAAAGTACAACTTGTGATTTAGCATTTATGCATGTAAAATGGGTTGCGCGAACAGTCTACTTTACTCGTAAAGTATGGACCTTTATAGATTTGGAAAGCTCAAATTCAATATTGTGTTGTGCATGAACTGTCTTCTTTAGCATTGCGAACTCGTCATCTTGCATTTCCAGTCCATTGGCGTACTAGCCACAGTTAGATTGTTTTTGAGATGCTGAACACATAATCTATTTCTTTTTCTTATATGTTAAAAAGTTTTGTACAATAGTATATTGTGTTTGATTCAATTTTTACTGGAATCTGTTCAACTTGAACCAAATTACCATTCTTAAATTAATGCATATTACACTAGTATTATTTTTTGCATGCATGCATTAAGCAGCGTTTTTTGATTTTGAATTGATTTAACATTCAAGTGGGTCATTGAGCTAGTTTTGAGTTTGAACAAGATTTTCATCCCTAATTTGGGGTGGTGTAAACCTTAAATCATGTTGCATTAGTGCTTGCTTTACTCGTTTTAGTAACTCATCCTATGGTGGTTACATTAAGGAGAAACTATTAGAAGACTATTGCTTTTTGAGTCAAAGATTCCCTCTCGCGATGGGATTTAGCAAACCCAGCCTTGATTGTCCAATTTTCTCTCCATCGTCATTTCCTTCACATGCAAAAGCCCAAACTCCTGATCTCTCATTTGGGTTTCCAAAACCTCAAATCTTGCATTCAATTCTGAAACTTTGACAAGTAGTTTTTTCGACTCCTTGTCAAAGGAGCTCCGTCCAATAGTTCTGGTTCTTGAATGCCAGAGGAATCATTACAAAGCTAATTTAATTATAATGGATTAGGATATTTACTTCATTTCTTCACCTTGCAGCATTGATGTAATTTCAGCGGCATTTGAGGGAGTATCTGCGGTCAACAGGCAGAGAATGGTGTACAAAGCGATCTGGGAGGAACTTGAAGGCACAGTGCACGCAGTTGATCAGATGACTACAAGAACTCCAGCTGAAGCTGCAGGGAAGTAAACGCTGTTACAATAGAGAATTATAGCATAAACTTACAGTTCCACTTTCTTTTACGCGTTTGACATTGTATATTCTTTCTTTTTGGTTTTCATTTTTTCTTCGATGCAGCATTCATAACGTATTTGATGGT
Organism: Apostasia ramifera; assembly: GCA_019297695.1. Classification (NCBI taxonomy): domain Eukaryota; kingdom Viridiplantae; phylum Streptophyta; class Magnoliopsida; order Asparagales; family Orchidaceae; genus Apostasia; species Apostasia ramifera. The sequence continues at coordinate 286,788 of JAEMOT010001882.1, read as the reverse complement.
CTTCCATGGATTCTTTCTTCCTAGGCCGCATCAATCTCAAGTTCGTCTTTAAATACATACTTTTTTCCTTTATTATGTTTTCACATGTGTTTTTATAGAATTCTTAGCTTTATCATAATTGTTGCATCAGCCTCAGGAGAAATTATTGGGTTTGGTATACCGAGCACGTTAGCCATTTGCGAGCGAACTAAGACATGTTGCTTGTAGCTGGTGGACCCTACACTCGATGGCGAGTGGATGGAGTGGACGATCAAACCATCCAGTCGCACCAACAGTGTGGACTGAACGAAGGACCTAGCCTTGGCCTTGTTGAACGGTTTGGCCAAGCATGATCAAGTCACGTTGTCATGACTAGACGATCCGGCAGTTGTGATCGAATGGTCCATTTACTTGCTCCATCCACTAACCGTCATGTGCGAGGTCCACCAGCGATATGTGGTGCATCGTCGTTGTGTTACTGCGCGTCGGACCCAATAATTTCTCTTGGTGCCAAGCCTTCAGTTAATTTTATTTTTTTATTATCGTCATTGCGTAAAATTTTTATATGTTAAAACTGTTCTTGATGGATCGCTAGTAGCTAAAATAGTATCAAATACAATTTATATAACTAAAAAATGTATAATTAAAATTACATTTGCATATAATTTTTATAGCTTAATTTGAAATTTGAGTAAAATTATGTTTAAATATGATTTGTACAATATAATTGAACTAACTGTGTAGGGCATCTTATATTTGAATGTAATTTTAGTTTTCATATAAACAACAACAACCAAGCCTTAATCTCACTAGATGGAGTCGGCTACATGAATTCTTTGTTTCCATTGCGCTCTATCAGTTACCAAATTTTTATCTAAGTTTAAGTAACTAAAATCACTCTTTATAGTTTCTTACCATGTCTTCTTTGGTCTCCCTCTTTCTCGTTTTACATGGGCAAAATTCAGTAATTCAATTTTTTTAATTGGAGCTTTAATTGGCTTACAATTTAAATGTTCAAACCATTGAAGCCGACTTTCTCTAAGTTTATCCTCAATTGGTGCAACACTAACTTTCTTTCGGATATACTCATTTCTCATTCTATCTTTTCGTGTATATCCACACATCCACCTTAACATTCTCATTTCTGCAATATTTATTTTATTTGTATGTTTCTTCTTTGCAGGCCAGCATTCAGTACTATGTCATCGCTGGTCTTACTACAGTTTTATAAAATTTACCTTTAATTTTGGATGGGATTTTTCTATCGCATAACACACCAGAAGCATTTCTCCATTTTACCCAGCCTGCTTGAATCCTGCTAATAACGTCATTATCTATTTCGCCATCATTTTATATAATTCATCCAAGGTATCTAAAGCGCTCATTCTTCTTGATAATTTGATCACCAATTGTCACATCTCTAATATAAGTATTTCTTTTTTGACTAAATGTGCACTCCATATATTCAGTTTTTGATCTACTGAGATGCAAACCTTTAGATTTTAGAGCATTCCTCCAAAGCTCTAGTTTCGCTTTAGCTTTCTCTTTAGTTTTCTCAATAAGGACAATATCATCTGCGAAGAGCATACACCAAGGCACTTCATCTTGGATATGTCCAGTCATGACTTTCATAATCAAAGCAAAAAGATACGGACTTAAAGTCGAGCCTTGGTGTAATCCAACTGTAATAGGAAAATCCTTAGTCAAACCTCCTTGTGTCCGAACAGAGGTAACAGCTCCTTCATACATGTCTTTAATAACTTGAATATAAGCAGTGCAAATCTCTTTATT
>JAEMOT010001882.1:249114-284967 GCA_019297695.1 Apostasia ramifera | reverse complement strand
TTTATCATAAGTTTTTTTCAAATCAATAAAATTCAAATGTAGGTTTTCCTTTCTTTCCTTAAATTTCTCCATTAAACTTCTTAATAAATGAATGACTTCTATAGTAGATCTACCTGGCATAAAATCAAACTGATTCTCTGATACCTTAATATTATGGCGTAATTTTTGTTCGATCACCCTCTCTCAAAGTTTTAAAGTATGACTCATTAATTTAATTCCTCTATAATTGGCTCAATTTTGTATATCGTTTTTATTCTTATAAATAGGTACTAATATATTTTTTCTCCATTTATTTGACATTCTTTTAGTCTTCAAAATCATATTAAACAATCTAGTGAGCCAAGAAACTCCTTCATCTCCTAAGCACTGCCAAACATCAATTGGAATGTTATCTGGTCCTACTGCTTTTTTATGCTTCATCTTCTTTAAAGCTTTCCAGACTTTAGCTTTACTAATACGTCGGATGTAAGAGTAATTTTTACTTTTTTTTTAGGTAGTGAATTCTGTAAGATCAATTAAATTTTCACAATCCTCATTGAAAAGCTGTTGAAAGTAACTTATCCATCTATTTTTGATATTTTCTTCCATAAAAAGTACTCTTTGAACCTCATCTTTAATACATTTTACTTCAATTAAATTTTTAGTTTTTCTATCTCTTGCTTTGGCAATCCTATATAATTGTCTTTCTCCTTCTTTAGTGTCTAGCTTCTTATATAAATTCTCAAGAGCTATATTTTTTGCATTGCCTACTGCTTTCTTAGATTCTCGTCGAGCCACTTTATATTTCTCTCACTTATCATTATTTTTGTTTTTAAACTAATCTTTATAACAAATCTTCTTCTCCTTAATTTTTTTTTGTACAACATCTTTCCATCACCAAGTATCTTTATTATTTGGAATCATTCCTTTGGATTCTCCCAGCACATCCTTCGCCACCTTACGGATACAGTTAGCAACTGTCAACCATATAAGATAAATTTTTTCGTTAATGTTCCATTGTCCAAGTTCTAGAACCTTCTTCTTAAATATACATTTGTTCTCATTCTTTAGATTCCACCATCGAGTTCGAGGATAGGATTTTGACTTATTATTTCTTTTTCAATACTTTATCTCAGAATCTAAAATCATTAATCGATGTTGGGTAGTCAAACATTCACTTGGAATGACTTTACAATCTTTACAATCCAAGCGATCTCGTTTCCTTATAAGAAAATAATTAATCTGAGTTCTTGAAGTTCCATTCTTGTACGTGATAACATGCTCCTCTCTCTTCTTGAATAAAATATTAGCAATTACAAGATCATATACTGAAGAAAATTCTAAAATAGTTTTACCCTTCTCATTTATCTCTCCAAAATCATATCCACCATTGATACTATTAAATTCCTCAGCAACACGTTCAACATGTCCATTTAAATCTCCTCCAATAAATAATTTTTCCTCCTGAGGTATCTCTTGTATTAACTCTTCTAAATCATTCCAAAATTTTTCCTTTATGCTCGCATCTAAGCCAACATGGGGAGCATACACACTTACAATGTTAATAATCATTCCATTGACTATAATTTTAAAGCCATAATTCTATCACAATTTCTCTTAACTTCCACTACGTGATTCTTCAAACTCTTATCTAGAATTATACCCACTCCATTCTTATTTTTATTCTTACCAAAGTACTAAAGTTTAAAACCTAAACCATCAATTTCCTTAGCTTTCTCTCCAACTCATTTTTTTTCCTGCGGGCACAAAATATTAATCTTTGTATGAATTATAATATTCACCATCTTCATTAGCTTGCCCGTCTGGCTGCCTATATTCCAAATTCTTAATCTAATCCTATTAACTAGAGTTCTAGTATGATGGACTAGCTTCTTTACCCGCATCCGTCCATGATGTGGAGATCTTTGCTCACTTTTCACTATACCCGGGAGCCAATGCAGCGGCCCTTACTCATTTTTCACTGTATTCAGGCAATACAGCGCCTCGCTTTTAAGGAACGCCCTAACTTTAACACAATTTTCTAAAGAATTCATATCATGATTGATTCGATAAGTTTTACGCTAGCTGTTGACTGCCTAACGCAACCCTCCGCGTTTCTCGTCCGGGACTTGGGACCCGGCAACGGCGCGTTTTAGTTTTCATATAAGTAGATTGAAATTATATTTAAATGTGATTTTAATGTTTCGTGCTCTCGAAGAAGATATCATATTGAAAATGCATTTTTGACCTCACGCATGCTGTGTTTTCTTAAAGATTCTCGAAATGGAATCTACAAAATTGGAGGCAGCGTTTCGTCTTGCTTTGTCTTCTATAAATATTATTGGTAAGTAAATTTAATACTTTTTGTCCCGTTAGGACGACACTTCTTAAAGATGAAGAAGGAAAATCACCAGAAATTTATGAGCTTTACAATTTTCATTTCTAATAATAAAAGCACTGTTAAGTATTGTTAGTAGTTATATCTAATAAATTTGTTTAGAAAGGACACTTCCCTAACAATCCAAAGAGAAAATTGTCCCCCACAGAGCCGCTAGAAATATATGAGCTCTAGAAATGATCAATGACTCGAGCGCGTCCAGTCTGATTTAAAATGTTTCTTTCTTATGTCAATCCGTGTTAACAACCGCCATGTTCAACCAGATTGAGGTTAAAATTTATGGATGAATTGTGTTATCTCAATTGTGATAAATTATCATCTAAATAAATAAAATTTTTAAATAACTTCAATTAGCAGCAGAACACGAGTACTCTTATCGGGGTAAATTACTTAACTACTCTCCCAACGAAAAAGTCCCCTACATTTTTGGGGGGTTGGGTGAACCGGTGAAGCATCCATTGTTCAGCTCTACTGTTCATTACATATACCAGTAAGTTAGCACTATTGGATAATTATGAGATATTACAATCTAATTCTTAAATGATGAGCTGTTTGTCTATTATTTCAATGTTTTGATGCGGTAACGATAGGGTTGGTATATCACTTACAATCTGTTTGTTTGTAAGGCTTAAATTTAAGATATAAATATTTTTTTTTTAAATTATGAATGATGTGAAATAAAATTAATTATCATATTGGGATAAGTAAGGGATGTGATATAAAATTAGTTATTATGTTGGGATATGTGAAGGATGTGGTATAAGTTAGTTATTATTTTGGTAATGTGTGTCGGATGTGAAATAAAGCTAATTTTTAATATTAAATTTTATGTGTGATATGATATGTCTATTTAAAATTAAAGTAAGTTAATTTTGAACTGTCAAACAAATAGGGCTTTAAATTTTTTCATTATAATCAAGGATTCATTTCATATCTAATAAACCTATATTTTGAATTTAATTTGCCCAAGTAGTACTTAGTAAATTTATTATTATTTTATGTAACACATGATTGTAATCTTCGGCAAGTGATGTTCGATGGTTTTCTCAAAGAATCACAAAAAACAAATTGCTAAGTTGTGAGGTTGTTGCCCATGAAGATGCCTCATTTAATGTAAGGTGTTATTCATTATTATTTTCAATTAAATTTTGTGTAATACATGCTTTTTTAAATGTCTGACACTGAATACCCACAATAATGTTTAATAATATTTATAAGTAATATCATTCACCGCAAGTTAGATTTATATAAAGCAATCTGCCTATTGTAAAGCCTCGTTTTTGTTCAATTCATTCTAATTTCTTTTTATCCCATATAAAATGCATTGAAAATTGTGTATATATTAGTCTTATAGTTTTGAGTAAATTAGTTGAAATTATTTTTTAAGTTTTGTCTTTTCAAGTACTCTACTAATTTTATCAACTTTAACAAAATAAATCATTTATTGATTTCATTTTGTTTGTAGTCACTATTTGATTGAATTAAAGTTGTACATTTGTCTTGGAGCAATTAGATTCCTTGTCTTCTTTTATAAGAAGGAAAATTATTTTCATCTATATGAATATAATTATTATAACTTTTTAAAAATTCTTTAGAACGTTTTTCATTTTTTATGTGAGGAGCTTTCAAATTCTAATAACAATATGATTCATTGATCATACTTTTGATAACTAATTTATGTAGAAGAAGTTCTTTTTGTTCATCTAAAATTTTTGGTTTAATTATGCAATTAATTTCTCTGTATTTCAAAGTTTATAGTCCTTTTGAAGCATAAGCAATATATGACAATGTAGCGGGTCTTTTTTTTTTTTATTTGATGACACAAATTCATAAAAAAATAATTCATACAAAAAAATAAGATAGATATGTCAATAAGACTTTGCTATTCATACAAAAAAAATTAGTTTAATTTTAATTTTAAAAATTGTAAAACTAATTTTATTCGATTTATATCTAAATCTTTTTATTAGCATATTTCTTCGTGCGGCACGCAACGGGGTAAATTACATATCAGTCCGTCCCCCTCATCGGGCAACGCGGAAGACTGCCCGATCTGCCCTTTCCCTTCGGAGTTCGGCCTCCAGGTTAATAAGCTCTCCCATTCTCAAATTGCCTTCATGGATTAGGGTTTTGGAATTTTGGACTCCGCTTTGAAAGCAATAAGAAGCTGGAAGAAATCGCATGGACTTAGAAGTTTACAGAGATCTGGTGTAGCCGGAACTGAACAGCTTCTTTCTCCCGTCTCCTTCGACTGATAACTAGTGAGTTTTGCTTTGTTTCTGTTTTCCATTCTTTATGCACTCTCGGGGTTTGCTGAAGTTAGGTGTTGAACAATCGATCCAATTTGCACTCTCCGCATCTCAGGATTCACTCCTAGTTCTTTTTTTAAGAGGCAATCTTCCTCAATGTGATTCTCCCATCTGGTGAAAATCGCACCTGCGGCCTTTGCAATCTCATTATAGAATTTTGTAGATGGCGTCCGGCGTGACGGGCCAGGTCCCGAGTCTAAAGAGGAGGGATTCGACAGTGGCGAAGGAGGAAGATCAGCTAATCATTACACCTTTGGGCGCCGGGAATGAAGTTGGGCGCTCCTGTGTCTATATGTCCTACAGAGGGAAAACGGTCATGGTAAAACGAATATCTTTATATTTGCCCCTCAAGGTTCCACTGCCTCTTATTCATTACTGCATTGCTGTGATATTCTTGACAGTTTGATTGTGGTATACATCCAGCATATTCTGGTATGGCTGCCTTGCCTTATTTTGATGAGATAGATCCCTCGGCTATCGACGTTCTTCTTGTCACACAGTATGGATCCTTGGTCATTTGATCTCCTTCTGTCTCTTTAAAGACTCTTTACTTATTAATTGCAAAAAAAATCTTGAAAAGTTGAGTTTGTTTCACTTGATACGTAATGGCATTGTGTGATACGCATACGCCTAGTATATCTGCAGAAAGCAGTACTTTTTCCAGATGACCTCCATGTGAAACTTCATTATGCTAATGGATAAACCAGTAATTTATGACCATTTTTTTAGGTTGGACAACCTGTTTACACGTTTCTTTATAATCGTTTGAGGAGGGATGGAATGAGATTATATGTAAAAATTTTAGATCGGCAACTTTTGAATAACAAACTATTATAATTAAGTGCACAAAATATTTTTGAAATATAATTTTATGATAAATAATATTTAAAATTTTGTAAATTAAATTATTTTAAAATTAAAATTTCATTAGATCGTCTGATAAATGAGAATTTATTAAGTTTATTTAGGACATTGATTTTAATTCAATAAATCAAATCTGGAGCTTTAACGTCCGACCTTAGAGCTATTTTAAACCATATATGCAGTGCCCATTAACTTCAATAAAATTTTATATCTTGATCTAGGCGAGTTTTCGGATTACTATTGATTCCCTCTCCAATCCACCATTCTCTGATGATCATGATGGTTGATAGCAGTAGCCTTTGTTCTTATCTAGTATCTCAATGTTCATCTACTTTGTTGTGCCTTGCTTATGGTTTTCTACATAAATTCTGGTCTCCCTTTCTCATCCTTACTGAAAAGTTTGATTGGTCAAGATGTCTACTGATTTGTGATGATGCTAAAGAATTGGCTTAATTTAAGGTGATTGATTTGTTGCAGCTTTCACCTTGATCATGCTGCATCACTTCCATATTTTTTGGAGAAGGTACTACCAATTCCTGTAGAATCCTTTCAAAAGAATTTAATTCTGAAGTCATAATTTCTGAACGTGTTTCCAGACCACTTTCAAGGGTCGGGTTTTCATGACACATGCAACCAAGGCTATTTACAGGTTGCTTTTGTCTGATTATGTCAAAGTAAGCAAAGTATCTGTTGAGGATATGTTGTATGATGAGCAAGACATCCTCCGATCCATGGACAAAATTGAGGTATGGATTCTTCCAATTTATACATGTTAATTTCCACACTTCAATCTTTTTAACATCCTGATGATGTTTAATACTTTTCCAATTTGTCTTCCTTTTTGCAATCATCTTTCCCTCGAACTAATTGTGTTTTACTTTAGTTCTCTATTTTGTGGACTTCTTTATTCTGCCTTGGTGACCATATACATTGTTAAGAGAAGAGTCATTTCCAAGAAATATGCATTTATCCAAATCATAATAATGAAAAATATCCCAGCCTATAGCTTCTATTTGGTTTTTAGCCGAGTTCTCCGTGACCATTTTTTCAACTTTTTTTATAAAAAATATAGATCTTTTTTTGATATATATAAATATATAATGAGAAATAATATTAGTTAATTGTAAGAATATTAAATAAAATTGTTTGATGTATTGAGAATTGTATATGTTACTTTATTTTTTTAAAGAGCCAGTCATGACCAACTTGGGTTCCAACCAAATAGAGCGTAGACTTTGCTAGTTATCCATGTTGAAGAAGTCTATTAATATCTTATTTTGTGTTTTACTTTGTGTTTATGTACGCATTACGTGGGTGTTTTTTGTGAGTGTTTTTTTTTGTTAGTTACCTGTGTAATATTCACGCATGTACTTATCTTGCATACATGCATGAGGACAGGCACAATATCTGCTAGTAAGTTTAATGACTATGTCCTAAGCCATTTTGGCCATCCCCATCTCTTTGGCATTGTGATTTGGATGCTCTTGAATATATGTCCATGACTATGTCCTATGAATCACTTATATGTCCATCCCTTTTCCTAATACAAAACTTTTTAATGTATTAGGTCACACCTTTCCATCAATCTTGCCCCACTCCCGATGGTGGTGGAGGTGTGATGAAAAAGAATGTGGAGCTCGATTGAAAAAAATTGAAAATCATAGTTACATAAAAACATTATTCAAACCTCATGAGATATTTAAGTGAAATAATGAGAATCAAAGCAGCAGGATAAGGAAATGAAAAAATTTATCTTGATGAAAACTCGAATGAAAAGTTATATCTTATCGTCACATCTCAAATGATCAACATCATATGATATGAAACACATTAAAGTCTAGAGTTGTAATTAAACATCACTTCGTAGTCTGATAGCATCAAATATAAAGGATTATCTGAGTATAATAAGTCCATTATAAAATAGTAGTAACAACAAAATGGAAAAATGCAAATAGGACTTCTCGATCTTGTTACTTTTACCCCGTGCTTTACTCGTAGTAGCAGTACTTGCTGAAAAGAAATCAGTTCACCGACCTTAAGATTGAGTAGGCAAAATACCCAAGCTAAAGTAAAATGCACATGACCAGGAATATCATCACACATAAGTATTACAATTTCAACCACCAATAAGGTATAAATATAAATCATGTGATAGATGATAATCATAAATATATAAATGCACATGACCAGGAATATCATCACGCATAAGTATTACAATTTCCACCACCAATAAGGTATAAATATAAATCATGTGATAGATGATAATCATAAATATATATTTTATAGAATCAATTTATTATTTAGTAGAACATTTATTGAAATCAAGGTTACGTATCAATTCATTTTTTTATTTAATCATTTTTACTTTTAGGCCTTGATTTCTCTATATGTCTTCATTCTACTCAAATAAGTGGAATAATCCTTAACGACTACCCCAAATGTCGTAACATCAACGATCATTATCAATTATACCTTTAGCGGTAGGTTGGAGATTAACAATAGGTTATGAATAGTTTTTAATGACTATCACATAATATTATTTGTACTTGAGCTAGCAAGTGTATATCACAAGAAAACTTAGTCTTAGTTAATTGTCGCATTTAAAATCCGTGTACGGTTTATTCTTTTTTAAATTCTTGATTCAAGCCTTTAGCTTGAAATTAACTCTTTATTTCTCTGATCCTCTATTCCAAATGTCCTCTAGAACAAGCTTTAATTCGATTCTCCATCCATTCACTTTTCTTATCAAAAGGTTAAATAACAAGATAACTTTCAAATCAGCATATATTCAATCATGGAACAGTTCAGCACGCTGAATCACATCATTTATATATGTTAAAAGTCACGAGAAAATAATGATAAATCATCCAATTCAAGTAACATTTCTAACTGTTATAGTTCATAAAATTTGAAACTTATTTGATGTGATAAAGTCTCGTTTGGTTGGTGAATAAAAAGTAAAATTTACATAAATTTAGACACAAAAGTAAATTTAAAAATTTTGATGTTTGGTAAGCAGCCTAAAACTAGATTTATGTTGTTTGGTAGCTTTTTTGACAAAAACTTCAAATGAGCAAAATTATATTTTAATAATACTTTAAATTTATAATAAATTTTAATAATTTTAATTTACATCCAACACAAATTTTAACCTTACAAATTGATTTTACTTTTCATCGAACACAAATTTCAATTTTAAAATTAAATGTATTTCACATCCTGCACACTTCCCAACATTAAAATAAATTTCTTTCTCATCAATTCTATAAAATAAAATATTTCTCTTTACTTATCCAAAGAATGTAACACCCAACTCAATTTTTATTTTTTTACTTCAGTTGGAGGTGCAGGTTTTTAAGACTAATATTATTTTATTAATACTTTTAAATTATAATAAATTTCATTAAATTTATTTAATGTCAACAATTAAAAATTATAAATACCGAATTAACATATATTATAAATAATTATATCACATAAATATATTTCAACCATAGTATTATAATAAAATTGATTTATTCTAATTGAATAATCCTATCCTATTTCAGAAAATTTACAAATACATGTTAAAAATACTAACAAAATAACATATCATAATAAAAATAAAAAAATATCAGTTTAAGCATAAATCTAAATACAAATATCATTTCAGTATATTTCTGCAGTACATATATATATGTAATTTAAACAACAAAATATATTTTGTGATAAAAAAAATTACAAAATATATTTTGCGATATAGAACAATACATGCAAAATACCAACTTGGAGAATAAAAAATATTGTACTTTGAATACAACACATAATTTAGTTATTTTCAAAAAGAATACATAAGTTAGTTTCTTCCTTTTCTTTCTAAATTTTTCTGATGTCGTACTCCTGCTAAAAAGTCAGCTAGTAATGCAATGCTAGCTTCAGCACCAACTTTGCCTAATGGAACAATATTTATATTGTCAAGTAAAACTACATGTTTTCCTTTATCTTTCACTTGCCCTTGATTGCATTGTGAGGCAACGTGCAAGATACCACTAGTGAGTCTTGTATAATCTTCCTTCTTTTGCTTCGCTTCTTCAACTAATTTTACCTTGAAAAAATAAAGTGCTCCCGAATACTTATCGACCATTGCATGGTCTTCCGCCCAACTAGTAAACATTCCTTGCTACCTTCCCTTTAAAATTAAGTATAGTGATATCCGGGTTGACCTATATATAATTTCTTCAAACATAAGTTTGATAAGAAAACAGAGAAATTCCAATGTCACTTTTGATTATTTAACTAACGTGAAAGAAATTCATATACACTAACGTGAACCAAAATTTATAGGCAATACAAGAAAGTGATTCATGTCATAACAGAAGATTTACATAAACATTAACAGGTATGTGAATTTCGAACATCCAAATAGCATGTGCTGCAAATATTAAAATATGACTGAGTAGAGATAATAACACATACCAAAAAGCAAAAATTCAGCACAAATTAGCTTCTTGCTTGAGTAATGATAAATGCTTACTTGTGTATGAGGATCGAGAAGTTCAATTGTAGAGAAGAAATTTTAATAGAGCTTCAACAAAAATTGTTGACACAAAGCTGGATTGCAAAGCAAAAAAGTAGTAGTTTAATGATAAATTGCTAATATAAGCAGTGAGAAGACAAAATTGATTGACAAGCCCTTCAAATAGAGAAAGAGAATAACACATGATTGATACAACCAATATTCATTAACAGAAACAAAACGAAATCATCCGTTTTAATCCTTGCTATTTGCAGCTGAAAAAAGATCTAACAATTTTCATTGCCGAATCTGTAATCCTGAAACAAAAATTAATAAGCATGTGATTGTAATCATAATAGATAATATTAACTTGTATTGTTTTACTTTTCAATTACGATCGAAATACCTGGATGGGATGACCACAATTCGTTAGTTATTTGGGATCTGATTTCCTTTCCCAAATGTGAGTCTCCAATTAAAGGACATCTGATTTATTCAAGTTCGTCATCGATACCATGTACCTCCATGTCACCATGCACACTAGATCCATTAATCTCTTGCCCTTGCAGATACTTATTGATCTCAGCATCACCCAACACTTCTGTCATTATGTTGTGTAAAACATAACATGCAATGACTACTTTAACGGTAAAAGGATATGGTTGCATTTTAGCCAATATTTTAAAACGTAACTTCAATATCCCAAATGTTCTCTCAATAATATTTCTAAGTGATGCATGCTTGTGATTATATAGTTCTTCAGTACACCTGTAATGTCTTGATGCAGGATTCTTAAACAGGCCAATGTGATATCGATGTCCCTTGTGTGGTGCTATAAACTTAGATGTATTCGCATAACTAGAATATACTAAATAGAATTTTCCTTCCAAATATTGATTTTCATTAAGAAAGGAAATCAGTTTACAATTCTTTACATATTTCAATTAGGATTATTACTCACCAATTGGAACCATAAAATCTCCGTGAGTAAGAGCATCACGTAATACAGTCATATTAGCGGCAGAAGCTCCCCAGCCAGGGTATATAAAATGAAACATTCTATTGAAACCGACAGCTGCCATAACGTTCTGTGATAGACTATCCTTTCGATTTCTGTATTCCTTTTGTACGTCCATACATACATGGACATCAATATGAGTTCCATCAATTGCTCCAACAGCATTCTCCATAACAACAATAACATAAAAATAAGTTAATCAGCAAAAACAATACTTCAATATGTTATCAGTTATTACATATTTCATTCACCTTGAAATATGAATAATGAAATTTGCTCTTGGCTAGGATGGGGTCGACGTCATCATGTTTGTGTGGCATGCATATGAATTCATTTTTTAGCTCCACCAATCCATCTACGACTTAAAAACCCGACTAATGGTTTCAGTAGAATGCTGGAATAACTCTGAACATTCACGTACTGCATCACCATGTGTCATTATCTTTAAAAAGATTCCTAATTGCTCCTGGCAAAACATGTTACGTGTACTTTCCAATACTAATCTAGTTTATAATATATTCACTAGTGTTACGAAATCGGTAGACACAATATAGAAAGCTTGCTTCGCTCGTGCTTCGTGACCATTAAGGAAATCGACCATGTAATCATGCCCGCTAAATGGTCTAGTGTACATAGGTTTTCATAATGGCTTTTCTATTTGTCTGCTTACACTGTCAGTTACTTCTCCCACATGCTTTCCTATTGCTTGGGCAACCATCTCTTGTACATAGGAGATGTCCCTATCAATATTTTCGCTATTATGGTTGTCAGAATTCATTGAAGTTCCTTTTTTACCTGCAGTAATCTCCAATCTATAATACATATATAAAAGAGAAATCTCATGCAATAATCTATTAACTTGGTAAAATAAATTTTTAAAAATAAACAAACAACATTGACATAAAAGAAAATAATTAAAACTTGCATCGCAACATTGAACTAAGCAAGCAATCACATCACAACTAATACCTAGCAATTGTTTGTGACTCCTAAAACTATAGGAATCAGAATACATATAGGTTCTACTTGAGATATGCTAACAAATTAACACAAATAATAAATAGTTCAAATAAACAGCATAGAAATTGTGACAAATCTAATCATCAGTCTTATTACGATTGGTCTATGTGGGAGCAGAAGTAAGCATAGGTACCACTATGTCAATCTAAGCAACAAGATCATCATCCTCAAAATGAAGGAAAGTCATTTTAAGATTATCATTAGCAGCTACATGCTCCATAATTGCTGCCTTTCCTGCACTTGATAAATTAGGAATTTTGTTGACTTTATCAAGACAAGCTGAATATAATTTATGTGAGCTTGCTTTCTGTTCGTTGTAAACTATGAATTGACTGGTATATTCAAGATTGATTTCTAACTTACTAAACTATCCTCCAGAGAAATTTGAATCTCTGGTAGACTTGCCTCGTGATCTCTTTCTGTTGGATCCATCACTCCTTCCTCACTATCAATATCGTGTATAGTTTGCTTACCCTTTCTTGATTGCAATTTTTCTGGCTTAAAAGTGCGAGCAATACTAGCTGCAGAGATGAATTCCATCTTCTCGAACTTCAGAAATTTTTGGCCAAAGCATACACGATACTTATCACCTTTGGTCTGCAACATAATTTAAAATATTGTTAATTGTTAAAACTACACAAGGGAAACACAAATTTGAATTTTCACCTTAAAAGCTCTTCCCAAAAGTGTAACTCCATCTCTGCATACCCTTCCTTCTTGTTGAACTTCCACCTGAACAACTTTGAAAGATCATAAAATAACTTTCAAATTTCTTTAATTTTCCTCCATCCACTCTTCAATTTCAATTTATCCAATGAGAATGGCCTCCCACCTAGCTCAACATATCGTCCTGTAACGATTGACCATTCAATAGCCACTGGATTCTCTGAGTGAACTTGATCCCTAAGTTTTGCTTCATATATTGCCTCAATCAACCATTCCTTCTCTAATTCTCTTAGCCCTTTAAACTCCAAATTGGCAGGCTTGTACTTTTCATTAACATCCGAATTCTTAGCCACCTCACATGACTTTTGCCTTTGAAATGGCCTATGATCTTCACTCGATGAGCTTCTGTCACTCTTGACATGAATTGGAAACATCTTTCTTTTTAATCGGTTAATACATTGCTTGGAATCTGTTTGACAGTATGTTAGACAATGAAATAAGTAGACAAAACTATTTCATTACAACTATTCATAATAAATTCAGTGTATGATTCTAAAAATGTATAAACAATGTACAACATCAAAAGTAATCAACACTTACATTTGAAATAATCTGTTATCAACCTATTTCGCATATGACTTGTACATTGACTTGCTCTTCTATTGTTGTTGCTAGACAAACAGTCTTTTGGTTGAGGACAACTCGTCATCCTAATTTTCAAATATTATAGTCCATGCTCATATTTAATGGCTAACAAGATAATAAGAAAGAAATATTTCATTAGGTAATTACCTAAAAAAATTTTGAGTAATATATCTAAAAATCTTTTACAGAGAAAATTATACAAAAAAAGTTGCACATGTAGACATACAAGAAAATAAATACATATGTGGTTACATTTATTCGTATAATGCTATGTATCTGTCTCTTAGCCATATATGTGAAATATTTGCTATTGTGAAGCTAATAACTCAAAATTTAAAATATATATTTGCTTTTGTATCTTGGTCAGATATTGTAAAAATTTATAAACTTACAAACTCCAATCTCCATGTTTATTTTACAATATTAATAGCCAAGGTGTTAGACATTGCAGTCGCTATTGGTTGTTTCCCATTTCAATCAAGACCATTCCAAATAGGCCAACATGAATCCAAAATAACAACACTGATATAATTTTTTCAAAAGGGTAGACAACTGGGAACACTCGGTAACTGGTCTGCCTAATTAAATACCATATTACAATAAATTGAAAGAAAATTTGATCTCAAATTAAACGCTAAAGACATACACTATGCTTGTACAGATCACATGTAATCACAGATAGGATATCGAACCAGAAAAGAGAAAATCAACATCATTTATGTAATGCTCAAATTTGCGATAGCGGATCATGTTGCTAATTCAAAAGAATTAGTTTAGTAAGACCGTATCTTAGGTGACATTCATGATGCTAAGCGTAGGTATGTTCAGCCTAGATATGTTAACTGCAATTAGATCAGTAATGTAATGAACTGCAAATATGGAATCATACTTCAATCTTATCAGAGGAAGTAACTAACGCTGTGAAAGTCCAGAGTATTGCCAGTTGCCTTTCTAACATCAACCGACTGGAAGGGGCAAAAAAAAACTTAGTAATTTACAGCTGTCAGAATAGGCTGTCAGAATAGGCTGAGAGTAGAAGAAATAAAGCATCATAAATAAATTTAGCCTAGAACATAAGAAAAGAAAAGCCACATGTAAAAAAAGGAAAAAATGAAGAAGAAAAACTTATTTGTTCAAATGCTTTGACACAACGAAAAGGTATATCAAATGAAAGAAAAACTTTTAATTGTGGGACTAATCCCAGTTGTCGATATGCTGAACTTTTAACAAAATTTAAATGTGTATCATAAAAGCATCTACTAACTAGTACTTCATAATAAACAAAAATCAACAATTATAACTTAATCTAAAGCAGAAAAGATAGTCCATGGCTTGCTGCAAAATAAGAACGAAGGAAAAATTAATAATATCTACAACTTGTTGCAAAATAAGCAATCAAGAAGATGATGAGAATCCTCTGCTGACGGTGATTCACATTGGAATCTACAACCTTAAATGATTTATGTAAGGACATTGCCTGGATTACATCATGTATTCCACAGAATTAAGCATCGGCCAAAAAACGTAAAAACAAAAAGCAAAACAAAAACAAGACCTGGAGAAAATTTTAGCAAAAATGGAGAGAGATTAGGGCTAACGTAGCTCATGACAAAGGAATGCAACTATATCTCCTCTTGAGGTGGGATAAATAATTACAATAACCTATTTGCTTCGTAGAATTGCTAGTTGGATCAAAATCAAACAATTCGGGCAAAATCAAACCACTGCGGCAAGTGACGGCAGCGGAGGCTGTAGCGGTCGTAGGAAGAGTCAACCTTCTCGATCGCCTTGACAACATCAATCCCTTCTACTCCCTGGCCGAACAAAATGACTTGCGATTGCCTAGGATTAGGGTAAACATAGTTGTTAGCTCACCTTCCCTTGTTATGCCGCCAACGTCTATCAGATCTGCGACAGCCGGCGAAGCAGCGAAGGAAGAAGCGGAAGGCGAAAATCTTTTGAAATGCTAAGTGGACAACCATTTACGACTGGATCCTCGCTGCCTTCCTTAGTAGCCCTGTAGGTGAAGAGACCGATCGTCGCCACGCTGCTCGAGAAGTTGGAAGAAAAAAGGGATGGCTTGACCGTAATTTGGCTGACATGATGACTGTTTGGTAACCATATTAAATTTGGGTAAATTTTAGAAAATATGTCCTGCTAAACGAGCCCGAATATCAGTACTTGTCAAGTTGATTGTAGACATATTTATGCACTAAATTGTAAGTTAGAAAACAAATAAATACTAAGCATTTAATTATGTTTAAGATATTGTTTTGTTGGTATTGAAGTGTTCTAAGCAGCAAATTAAGTTTCATGAAAATTTTGATGTTGGACAAAAAATACAAATGATATTTTATATTTATATGCAGCAAAAAAAATTAGCAAGCTATTTTTAATTAAACGCAAAATATTTTCTAAATAAATTATGTGATAAATAAAATTCTTAAATTTTGCAAATTAAAATATTTTAAAATTAAAATTAAACTGGATCATCTAATAAATAAGAATTTGTCAAATTAGATTAGGGCGTCAATTTAAATTCAATAAATCAGATCTAAAATTTAAAAATTTAGGACAAATGTCTTACACTTAAATTCAATAGTAATTATCACTCAAATAAGTGTCGAGTCGCACAATTAGAACCAAATAAATAATCTAAGTCGAGAGAATAATTTTATATTGAAATTAAATAATAGATTAATTTGATTTAGAAAAAAATTATATCTTAGCCAAAGAAATTCAAGTAATAGCGATGCAGGTGAGAAAAGCGTCTCGGGTTGGCGTGCTCGAATGGCACATTGCAAAATAGCTAGCCGAGTGACGAAAAAATGATGAATCATCTCGCGCTGGTCGGCAAGGCTGGGGGCGACGGATGTGGGCACGTGCCTAAAGCAGGGAATGAGGAGGCAGTGGGCTTCGGAGGTGGGTGAACTTTGGGGGCGGGAGAGTGCGCAAAGTGTTGGAGGCGCTCAGATGTGATCCGGAGAGAGGTAGAGAGCAACAGATTGGAGATTGTTTTTTTGGAAAATGGATAACTGTGCTAATTTGAGAATTCTCACCAAAGACTAACCATAATCTTTCCTTAACTCGAATCTAGGCTTTGAGAAGACTCAAACATAATTTCATTTATCAAATGCTACTTCTATACAATGCAAAGCGACTTCTTTTTATAAAGAGATTTCATGAAAAACTTTTAAAATACAATAAAATATGTGAGAAATAAAATATTAAATAAATGAAAGCAAATATGAAATTAATTTTATTATAATAAAATAAAATTAGCTCCAAATATGATGAGTTTTCAAATCTTTTAAATATACTATAAATCAAATCAAATCTAAATAAACCTAATATGAAAATCTCTAATAGCTCTAATTAATTTGAATTTGAAATTTGATTTAGCATATGACGTCATTCTAGCCGACTAATTCAATGTTAATCCGTGTCCTCACCAGTTCTCCCCATGTGGAGGAACTCGACCCCGTCTAGTATAGGTCATGTGACTCATGTGTCTTCGAGTGGGTCAGATCTGCTGTAACCTCTAAGTCTCCTGAAAAGATAAAAATTTTCACCGAATTAAGTATCACTGATAATCGAATTCAATTAAAATTACTTGCTCAATAAGTTTATTCAATTAATTCTAAATAAATATTATGGTGAATTTTGGTTGTGGACTCTCGTGGGTAAAGTTAGCCGACCCCACCTAGTGGGATTAAGGCTTTGTTGTTGTTGTTATTGTTGTTATTGTTGTTGTACTCTCGTGGGTAAAGTTATACTTAAAGGAACAAAAGGCTAATGCTTCACTAGGTATTACTATTAAGCCCTGATAACCGATAGACTTGAAATATTGAAAATCTCAATTATTCCTATGATCTGATAGTAATATTCAAACATATTCATTTGACTCAATTTAATAAAAATTTTAAAATAAATTAAATTAAAGATTTAATTATCTTAAATTATCACAATAAAATTTTTAAATTTTTTTTCTATACTTAATTATAATAATTCACCGTTAATTTTACTGATTTTATTTATTTTATGATGTATAAATAAATGGAGTGACACATGTAACGAGCTAATTTTAAATGCAAATACTGACTAGACTTAAACATACGATATTAAAAAAAAATTAAATGTATGCAGACTCGACTCATGTCCCTACTAGTGCCTACTAGATGATTAATTTTGATTATAAGCATGTGCAAAATAAGACAGGGTCACAAGAGACGTAGTTCTTAATAGATGTCATAAAGTCTTTCAGAAATATCTGGCAAACTGTACATCACACCAGTTAGATATCTACGTAATCAATCACTCAGTCTCATGCACTCTCTGCCTATATAGGTTTATAGTTGTCGAATTTTTACTAAATCGAGGATATACATTAGTATACTTTACTAGATCGAATCTATTAGCCCCACAACGATCGTGACCTATAATCATCTCAATATGATCAATAGTGTTATCAACACAATAAGATGATTTAGTGGTTCTATCGAATTTATGATATGCTTTTCTTTGTCTCAGTTATATGACTATTTTCTCAATTTGATGTTCAATTTTTGTTCTATATAAAGCTAATATAGAAATCTCCAATAGCTCTAATTAATTTGAATTTGAATTTTGATTCAGCACATGACGTTATTTTAGTCATCCAATTCAATGCGGATTCGTGTTCCCACCAAATTTGATTACGTTTAATACTATTTTTCCCTTCTACACTAAAATGGCATATTTTAACTAATTTTTGATAGTCTAGCAAAAAGGGGTTCCAATACCATTCATAGAGTTAAAATTAAGGGTCGCTCTCATTATAAAAATTAAAGTGGATATCTTAATCTAAAACATATTCGAATTTCAAAGAAACAATAAGATTTGCTTACCCTTCCAACCGAACAAAATGATACCTACATTTTCACACATAACACAAGAATCTAATTTCATAAACATGAATTCCAAAACAAATTGCAGCAAGGTGAAATGTTTCCAAAACTTCAAAATTTATAAATGAAATAAGAATTACTCCAATTATGCATCAAATTCATCATTCCAATTTTGCATGCGCTTGCATGCAATACATATTACTCAGAATAATTGGTTTATTATATACATTTTAGTTTATATGCATGAAAGCATTTTCCTATCTTGTGTTTGCCATCTTAATGAAATTTAGCCCAAGGAATTCTCCCTTTTTACAGCTGGCACAATTTTGTGTTCCCTCCAAAAAGAGAAAGGAAGGAAAATGGTTAGTTAGGAAGCAATATTTGGGAAAAGGAGGTGAGATTTATTGCTGGGAATCTTACGTTTTGGTCTTCCTAGCTTGCCCCTTGCTACTCTCTTGATTATTCCCTCCACTATCCCAGCGCCAGCGACTCGAAGGAGAATAGGAGGAAGCGTGGAATATGAGAAAATGGAGTTTTCCCTTCTCCAAAATGGCAGAATACGCAAACTTCCCTTTGTTGAAATTACACAAACTTCCCTTTGATCTCTCATCCCAAATCACTTGTCACTAAGCTAACATCCAAGTTTTAATTCCCTCACGTGTCAGCCCATGGAGGGCCACCCCAATGTGATTTGACCAGCTAATCCTCAATTAATTAAGGCTATTTAATAGCTAATCCACCAAATTAAGCTAATTGGATCTTAATCCAAATCAGCCTCAGTTAAACTAACACAGTTTTAATTGATATTTTCAGTTCTAGCCTTATGCATATGAATATTGAGATAATGACATGCTTCAAAATTTAAAATCTTCATGCAAGGGAATAAAAATTAGCATTCCAACAGAACAAACACATAATGATAAGCGAACAACTGGACATTACATATTACACTTAATGTTTTCATGTTGGTATCAACATCTCAATTATGCTAATTTTATTTTATATTTTACTGTCACTTGAGGTAATCAATGAAAAATATAAAGAACACAGAAGAAAGTCTTCATTCTAGTGACCATGAAATTTAGTTGACTCCCTTTCCATGTGAATGCTCTGAATTGGGAGGGGTATAGAGGCTCTGGTGAAACGTCATATGAAGTGAATAAGTGTGAGCTTTGTTGCCCAACAATATGAAGTATTGATACACTGAAGGATAAGCCTAGTGAAGGAAAATGATTGAGTCGAATCAAATTTTCGAACTTCTAGCATTTCACAAACATATCATTGAACAAATCCTACATCTTCTTGAAAAGACTATTCTTAGGGGATAATCAACCTACCACACACGCAATCCCCGGTATGTATAGTGCCTTTAGTTTGGTATTACTATCCAAGAAGGTTCTTGTAAACTAATATGTGGATCCTTAATAGATTGACAGTATTTCTTTTTCCGAAGTTGTAGATTTTGGTAAGCCGGGCTTAGTTTTGATCATTGGCTTTAGTCAGAATTGGGAAGGGAAAAATTAACAAGGTAGACGAAAAAGGAGGAGAACTTTGGCTTATTTGAGTTCTCCTGGTAATAGCAGATTTCCAGGGTAAATGTATCGCATAGCTGTCTAACGAAATTACTTACTGTGCGCATCGCTTTTCATTTGGTTACCTAATTGTGTGTGCGTGCGCTTTCAATTTGTTTATTTTTAAGGTATGTGTGATTGCACTGCAATTGATTCGGAGGGCCTCGGAGAAATTTTACCCTTGTAAGTGGTATGCTGAAGCAATCAAGATATGTATGTATTTGCTTGCAGCAAATAACTAAAAAAGAAGTATTTGTAGTATGCTGTTTGCACGTTCTATGGTTATAATAACTTTTTCTTAGATAAAATGACAAGTTAGGAAAATAAGAAGGGCGTTGTCATTGCAAGATGAAGGTAGAATTAGTAGAACAAAGTCTAACTGCATATCTTGTACATTTATTGGAGCTAGAACTGACTATTATGAACTAATAATATCTAGATGTGATATTTTCAACTATCATGGCTCTAAAATTTAAAGAAATTATAAATAAAGTTAGGGTGATAAATAATGATGTTAAAGTGAATGAATAGTGGAAATAAAGATAATAAAGCTTAATTATATTATAGAAAGTGACGGAATGAAACTATTGGATATAAGATGAGGGAAAGTAGGCTTAGCGCATATACTACTGAGATTCAATGCACCATTAATGCAAGTAGATCATATCATCATGAAAGGAATGGGAAGAAAATTAGTTCAGAAATTTGCTTGTTTAGAGGTTTTGTGAAAAATTTTGAATTTTGAATAAGTTCTAACTACCACATGTCATGTTTATGTGGAATTATTGTAAAAAAAAGGAACATATAAACTCAAATCCTAATATTGGAGATAAAGACCAATTGATGATGATGATGATGATGATGATTATGATACGTTATATAGTTAGTTGTCAGATGTTTCTTACAATTCCTTCAATTTTAATGTACACTAGTTCTTCTTGAATGTAAGCAGAAATTAGCTTGGGGACGATTAGTGCTATTTCGGCACCCATGTAGGAGTTATCTGCTTGACCTTTACCAAAGCATATTTGTTCCAAGTCTTATGTAAACAGTCTGATATCCTATTATCATGAACCTTTGTGATGTCTGTTATGAACGTCAGGATCCAGTTCTGAGAATAGAATGTTAATGACTTATTTCTTTGGATTTTTTATTTGGTTGAACAAACAATCCTGTGAACGATTGCACGGGATTTCAGTCAGTTAAGTGGTGGAAATGAAGCAATTAATTTCTGCTTTGGAAAATAAAATAATGGATGTATATGTATAAGAAACTATCACTATGAATGTACTAGCTTGGAGAATTGACTAAAATCTGATGGCGATCGTGCTATTTTCCTGGGTAAGCTTTTGAAAAGAATCTTCTTTCTAGCTGTCATTTAGGCCATTCTGATCTTGTATCTTAAAAAGTGTTCTATTATTGAATACATTATTATGACTTGTATGTCTGATTCCTTACTGCAAATGTGTTTTCAGGTTATTGACTTCCACCAGACCCTTGAAGTGAATGGAATTCGCTTCTGGTGCTACACTGCTGGTCATGTCCTTGGTGCTGCTATGTTCATTGTTGACATTGCTGGTGTCCGAGTTCTTTATACTGGTGACTATTCCTGTGTAGAAGATCGCCACCTTCGAGCTGCTGAAATCCCTCAATTCTCTCCTGATATCTGTATCATAGAATCTACCTACGGTGTGCAGCTCCACCAACCGCGCCTTATTCGGGAGAAACGCTTCACAGATGTCATCCATTCAACGATTTCTCAAGGCGGACGAGTGCTTATACCGGCATTTGCCCTTGGGAGGGCCCAAGAGCTCCTCCTAATCTTGGATGAATATTGGTCTAACCATCCCGAGCTCCACAACATCCCCATCTATTATGCCTCTCCTCTTGCCAAGAGGTGCATGGCTGTCTACCAGACTTACATTAATGCCATGAATGAGAGGATTCGCAACCAATTTGCTACTTCAAATCCCTTTGATTTTAAGCACATCTCCCCCTTGAAGAGCATAGAAAACTTTGATGACATAGGTCCGTCAGTTGTGATGGCCAGCCCAAGTGGACTTCAGAGTGGCCTCTCGAGACAGTTGTTTGATAAGTGGTGCACTGACAAGAAAAACGCTTGTGTGATTCCTGGTTATGTTGTGGAGGGCACTTTGGCGAAAACCATAATAAATGAGCCCAAAGAAGTAACCATGATGAATGGCCTTACGGCTCCTCTCAACATGCAAGTGTACTATATCTCCTTCTCTGCACACGCAGACTTTGCACAGACAAGTGCATTCTTGAAGGAGCTTATGCCTCCAAACATAATTCTTGTCCATGGAGAAGCCAATGAGATGGCTAGGCTCAAACAGAAGCTTATCTCCCAATTTGCAGATCAGAACACCAAGATAATGTCTCCAAAGAATTGCCAGTCAGTTGAGATGTATTTCAGCTCTGAGAAAATGGCCAAGACAGTAGGGAGATTGGCCGAAAAGACGCCAGAGGTTGGTGATGTTGTCAGTGGTTTACTGGTGAGGAAAGGCTTCACATACCAGATCATGGCTCCTGAAGACCTTCATGTTTTCTCTCAGCTATCGACAGCTAACATCACGCAGAGGATTTCCGTTCCTTATACTGGTGCATTTGGAGTAATAAAACACAGATTAAAGCAGATATATGAAAGTGTGGAGTCTCCCCAAGAAGAGACTGATGATACCCCAACATTGATCGTTCACGAGAGGGTGTCAATAAGGCAGGAGGCAGAGAACTATGTGACATTGCAGTGGTCCTCTGATCCAATCGGCGACATGGTATCAGATTCTGTTGTAGCTATGATCTTGAACATCAGCAGGGAAGGTCCTAAAGTAATGCCCGTCACAGAGAACAGCAGCGCGGAGGAGACTGAGGGGATGGCAAAGAAGGTAACCTATGCTCTGCTGGTATCCCTTTTTGGTGATGTGAAGATTGGAGAGGAAGGCAAGCTGGTAGTTACAGTTGATGGTGATGTGGCACGTTTGGATGGGCAGAACGGCGAAGTTGAATGCCAGAATGAGGCTTTGAAAGAGAGGGTCAAGACGGCATTTCGGCGTATTCAAAGTGCTGTGAGGCCAATCTTGCTTTCTGCATCTTGACATAACAATTTAGAGAAAGCCTTCAAAAGTTTTGAGATTGTTTGGTTTCAGAGTTTGGGTTCGCGGTCATGGAGATCTGACTGTCGTTATCAGATATGTTAATGCTTATTGGAAGATGGAATGAACTGCTGGTATGTTACGCTTAAAGCACAGGTGAGTGAGGGAAAGGATGGAATTGACAATTATTTTACGTTTTAATTTTGCCTTCTGATGAGCAAGTTTTAGCTTTCTTCTTCGTGATCATCCCTAGTGAATGATTGATTATTGGTTTTTGGCTGCTTTACATCTTCAAGACTTCAAACTCCCACATTGACTCGATAGCTTGCTTGATCTTTGGCTTTGTAGTACTTACTAGAGAGAGCTATTTTAATGTGAACATTTCTACTATTTGGGATTTGCAATGTAACTTGGTGGCCCCAGGTATTTACATTTAATCCCATTATAATTGTCCGGATCAAATCTGTTCAACTCGTAATTAATTTGCTATCTATGAATTTTTTGATATATATATATTTATTATATATATATATATATATATATATATATTAAACAAATTAATGTGTTAAGTACATATATAAATCAAAACAAATGAAATTATTTTTGGTATGCACTATATATAAAATGGATATTTACATCAAAAAATGAAATTAAAAATGTTAAGTCTAATTCAACTTTAAATTGGGTAAATTTTAATCTGATTTATATCAATTAGATTTATAGAAGAGGCTGAGGAGTGGCTCATTAGACATCTAATTCCCCAAACAAATCGGGGACTTCTCTTGGATTAGCATTAACAGGTGACTTCGAACGTGCTTCCTCCTAAAATTTGTTATTAAATGTATTTTCTTTTTTGAGAAACAATATGCTTAATTTTAGCATTGAATTTTATTTTATTTTTTTATTTTTTGAAATTTAAATTTCACAAAAAGGAGTTCAGAATTCAGATAATCAAAAAGAAAAGGAAAAAAAAAAAATGAAATGAAATGGTGGAGGTTGCAGCCTTCAGTCTTCAGCCATGTCTCAACACTCCATTCCTGCTTTCCACCTCTCTCAGCACATCGCTCCGGGCAGCTGCATCAATACGACGGTATCCTTTGGCTTCCTTCCACCGATCTGCTCCTTGCCGCCTCGTCCTTCCTGTTCTGCCTATGCCGACATTCCTCTTACTCTCTTCCCTGACGAAAAACCCACCCGCCACTCCGCCGCTGCTCGCCGGGATGCCGCGATCCGCTCCCGCCTCAGCCAGTTATGCAAGGAAGGTCGGCCCGACCTCGCCCGCCGTATATTCGATCAACTTCCTCGTCCTGTCCCCACTCTCCTCTGGAATACCCTCCTCATCGGTTACGTCAGCAATTCTATGCCCGATGATGCCCTCTGCCTTTACCAACTCATGAACTTCTCCCACTCGACCTACCATTCGGCGCCCGCCGCTGCCCGCTCCGACCACTATACTTACTCCTCCGTCCTTAAGGCATGCGCTGATTCCCGGCGACTCTGGCTAGGCCAGTCCATCCATTGCCATATCCTACGCCGCTCCCCTGCCCCACCCACTAATCACGTCCTTAACAACTCCCTTCTCAACATGTACGCCTCAACGGCGCTCGATGCCAACAGCGTCCTTCTGGTGGATGTCGTCCGCCTATTGTTCGATAGAATGCGCAAGAGAAATGTGGTCGCTTGGAACACTCTGATCGCATGGTACGTCCGCACTTGCCGTCCTGCCATTGCGCTGGAGCAGTTTCGGCGCTTGATTGTGGCAGGAATTAGGCCCTCCACCATCAGCTTTGTGAATATCTTTCCTGCTGCCGCTTCTGTTGGCGCCATTGTCGATTCGAGCTGCTGGGCCGATTCGCTATTCGGTTTGCTTGTTAAACATGGAACCCACATCGGTGCTGATGTGTTTGTCGTCAGTTCTGCCATATCGATGTACTCTGAATTATCTGAAATTCAATCTGCCAGGCGGATCTTCGACTGTACCATCGAGAGAAACATTGAAGTGTGGAATACGATGATTGGGGGCTACGTCCAGAATACTTTCTGTGAGGAGGCCATTGCAATGTTTTTGCAGGTTTTGGGGTCTGATGAAGTGGCAGCTGACAATGTCACTTTCCTGGCCTCGCTGACGGCGGTTTCTCAGCTGCAAGATATTAGATTAGGACGACAAATTCATGCTTGCATTATAAAGCGTCATCTGAAGCCTCTTCCTTTGATCCTTTGCAATGCGCTTATGGTCATGTACTCGAGATGTGATGCTGTTGAATCTGCACTCGATATTTTCCATCAAATGTCGGAGAGAGATACTGTCACTTGGAACACTATGATCTCTTCTTTTGTGCAGAAAGGGCAGGACTTGGAAGGTCTTCGTCTGGTTTACAAGATGCAGAAAGAAGGATTTGCTGTGGATTCGGTGACAGTGGCCGCATTGCTTTCAGCAGGATCTAATCTAGGAAGCCTCAGGGTGGGGAAGGAAACACACGGATACCTGGTTAGGCAAGGGATTGAGTTTGAAGGGATGCTTAGTTATCTTATCGATATGTATGCAAAATCTGATTGTATTGAGACAGCTAAACTTCTTTTTGATGAAGATGAGTGCCATGAGAGAGATCAGGTAACGTGGAATGCTATGATTGCTGGGTATATGCGCAATGAGCAGCATGAGGAGGCCATTACCTTGTTTAAAAAGATGCTTGAGAGAAAACATTTGCCAGATCAAGTAACCACATCACTGATCCTCCCTGCCTGCGACCCTGTTGGAGGAATCCAAGCTGGAAAAGAGATCCATGGGTTTGCCATCCGCCATCACCTGGTCAAAAATGTTTTTGTTGGCACTGCCATTGTGGACATGTATTCCCGATGTGGTGGAATTATCTTGGCTGAAAAGGTGTTCAATAGGATGACAGTGAAAAATAGAGTCACCTACAATACCATGCTTTCAGGCTTTGGTCAGCACGGTCTTGGTGAGAGAGCTCTTTCTCTTTTCAACTCAATGCAGAGCTTGGGGGTAAAGCCTGATGCAGTAACCTTTATTGCACTTATTTCATCTTGTAGTTATTGCGGTTTGATTGATGAGGGGCTTGCTATCTTTGAATCAATGGATGAGTTTGGTGTTGTTGCAACAATTGAGCACTATTGCTGTGTTGTGGACTTGTTAGGAAGAGGTGGGAGGGTAGAGCAAGCTTATGACTTTGTTCAGGGTCTTGGTGACAAAGCGGCTCATGTAAGCATTTGGGGTTCCTTGCTTGGAGCTTGTAAGGTTCATGGTAAGTATGAACTTGGAAGTTTAGTATCAAAGAGACTGTTAGACATCGAAAATTCAGTTGGAAACAGCGTTGCAGGTTACCACGTTCTGATGTCAAATGTATATGCTTCAGATGGTAAATGGGATGGAGTTCACAGAGTTCGGCAAGTCATGAAAGATACGGGGTTGAAAAAGGAGCCTGGCTCTAGCTGGATTGAGATTCGTGATGCATCCCACAGGTTCATGTCGAGAGACCAAAATCACCCTCAAAGTGACCAGATTAATGAGATGCTCCGATGGCTGGCTCTGGAAATGAGGTCGTCAGATGACATTTTATATAAATCTTACATGGCTTATGAGGCACCAGATTTTGATCAATGATGTTTGTAGTGGAGATATTTGGAAGTTATGAAATTTGAAGTCCCCTGTTGCTGAAATTCAGTTGGTCTAAGAAGCTTCTCTTTTCCCTTAACTAAGTTCTTTAGATCTATGGTTGCATTATCTCTATCCTAAGTTCACAATTGAGCTCCAAGTCAAACAAACATCGGTTTTCGGTAATATGTTTAGGCATACAATTGGATTGACCATAAGCCTGTAATGGTTCAATCTATCAATTTGTGGATGGTACTGGGGAAAGCTTATTAAAGCATTTGCAATTTTATGTGCTCCTTATGAAGCTAGGGCCTCAAATCTTGTTTGCTGTTAGATGGATTTGCGTAAGCCTCTATCCTCCAGTATTACGTTTTTGGTTTCTGTATTCATTGCAAATAAATGCCACCCCTGAATCCAAATTGCTACTATTTTACTACAATTTATTGTTTACGTGTCTTTGACTTTTGCCTCCTTTTAGACTGACATGATTNTATATATATATATATATATATATATATATATATATATGGGTGCAACTTTACTAGAATTTCTTGTTTACGTGTCTTTGCCTTTTGCCTCATTTTAGGCTGTGACATGATTCTGTTCGTTAAAAAGTAGATATTGATAGTAGTGCTTGTTCCCAATATAGTTGAGTGCAATTCGTATAAAAACCAATTCATGATTAGATTTTTGACCAAGCGTATTATTCAGATATATTATTTTATTTACATAAAATGTTTTCTCCAATGAAGCATGCAGGAAGAACAGCATCCATTGACATTACAATCACTACATGGGTGCAGCAACTTCATACAAGCTTGAACAAAGATCTGCGACTGAAGGCTTTTAAATCCATCATTTTGGCAGTAGAAGTCGAGAAGAACCTGTAGATCTTGGGTCATCTTCTACTGTCAGTTTTTGTTGTGGTAATCAAAACTTCCTGTTGACTTTTGCATGCCATGTCATCTTTTTAGGGTCAACGACGACTCCGTTAAAATTTGCATCTTACAATAATGGTCAAGAAATCTAGTTATTGGAAAATACTGAGCCCTATTTGGCACGTGGAAACTTTTAAGAAAGTTTTTTTTTTTTATTTGAGGATAGAGAAAAATAAAATTATTTTAATATTATTATGTAAAGTAATATTATTAATGTTTTTTGACTTTTGCAGTGTTGAATTATCAACTTCAAAAATACAGCATCTCATACTTGGTAGTTTTTTTTTATGTAATTGACGAGCATGGCAAACCCAGCATTTCATTTATGATAGGTACGCTCCTTGTCCTTATTGAGTTATCTAAGCAATTTCTTTATTACATATCTTGTACATAAATGAGATCATGTGTTTTCTTTTTGTAATTAATGGGTGTCAGTTTTGAAAAGATTTGAATTTGGGAGTTATTTATGTTAGTGGGTTAGTTCAAGTTTATGTTCATTTACTAAAATCAAGCTTGAGCTTGTTCGAGCTTTGTTTGCAAACACAAAAGCATTTTTGGCCTTAGTTCATGTGGTTTTCAAATAAGCTCATATATATGAGTTCACAAACACGAAAACTATAAATAAGCTCTTATATACCTAGGATATTAACATGTTCACGAACATGTTCATCATCATGATTTATGAATTTTTTTATTAATAAATAAGTATACTAAAATCTCTAAAAGACCCATTAATTAAGTTCTAAAAAAGCATCATATTGAGGACTATAATCAAACATTTTTATAATTCATATAATATTATATGAATTATATATTATTATAATATTTTCATATAATCCACTTTTTTAATAATTTAAAACGAAAAACTAATGCTAAGTTGATTAATCACTTAAGTTTATTTTGGCTTTTTCTTACGTGCATCTACATTTCTTGATAAAAAGTTGTGATTTATGAATTGTTGCCACTGTCCTATTTTCTTGCTTTCACCGTACATTTTATAATTCCATGACATAATAATTGTTACTGTTTACTTGACAAACATAATAAAATCTTTTTTTTAATTATTATTTGGGAACTTCTTTCTAGTATTACAATGCATGTTTTTAGACCTCAACATAAAGGAAGTAGATTGACCGTCATCAGAACTCGCTTTCCTCATCAGAACTCGCTTTCCTCATCAGAATTGTCCTCGTGACCAGCACGCTACCTTCTTATCAGAGAGCTCAGTCAATAGACCATCAGAGCTGAGTTGCCCAAAGATGAAGGATCGCTCCGCTGTCCCTTCCTACACATTGGTGATCTATTTTTCATGCGTGTAATTGACTGAAAGAAACCTACGAAGCACGGGCACAACACGGGAACACGGGACATGACACGACACGACACTGTGACACGGCGATTTTCTAAAATATAGGACACAGACACGGCATGATACGCCAAATATAATAATAAAATTAACAATTCATACTTAAAAAAATATATATAATATAATACAAACTTAAATTTTTAAGTATACATAACTTATAAGTAGCACTGAAATTTCATAAAATCAAGATGAAAACTTGAGAACAAATACTGTCGGCATTAAAAAGATTTGAGATATAAATTTAGGGTTCACTTTGAATAAGAGAAAGTATAATTTTACTTATTAGGACAATACAGTGAGTACGACAATAAGAGAAAGTAAGAGTTTTCGGTGTTGAAAATGAAAAAAAGATAAAGGTGAAGCTAGAGTTCTAAACTTTTTATGATTGGTTCATTTTTGTAAGGCTTAAGGGTAACAAAGGAGAAAGAAATTTGATCTAACTTTGTTAACTTAGAATTTTGACTTATATTAGGTAAAATTTTAACAATAATAAGAGATAGGTTTTTAATTTTATTAAATAAAATTTTAGCGATAATAAAAAAAATAAGATAGATATATCCATAAATTTTATTAAAAATATATAATATTAATAAATAAATTTAACATTAATATTAAATATCCAATTCTATCTTATGTATCCTAGAAGTGTCCTATATCTGAGAAATATCTTAGAAGTATCTCAGAAGTATCTTAAGGTCTCAAAATGTCCTCGCGTGTCCAAGAAATGTCTTTTAGTTTTTTTTTAATATTATTTTATTAGAACACGCTACGTGGGGTGTCCGACACGGTGTCCCCGTGTGTCCTCGCGTGTCCCCGAGCGTCCATGTGTCCGACAGGGACACGGCGTGGTTCTTGAAGTGTCCATGCTTCATAGAAAAAAACAGTTCATGCTTGCATAACTCTAAGAGAGTAACTTGAAGGCAAGTCGAGATAAGAAGTAGCCCGATCTTACTTCACCTATGACTGCGAAGTAGGAACTTTTTACAAATATGAATATAGTTCCTATCTCTCTCTCCTGGCTGATGGGTAGAGCTGCTGTGGTTTTGGTTCTATTGATTCTCTTTAGAGGTCCATAGAAGGGAAATGCATTCAAGATTGCAATGTGATATTGCTAACTTGAAGCTGCTACGCATCTACTCCTCTTAAAGAGGTAGCAGCTAGCAACGTTGTTTAGTACATTGTGCTCATTTTTAGAGTTGGTACAATATGCTTGTTTGAAGCGGGTGTCATGTGTCC
This sequence comes from Apostasia ramifera, assembly GCA_019297695.1. Classification (NCBI taxonomy): domain Eukaryota; kingdom Viridiplantae; phylum Streptophyta; class Magnoliopsida; order Asparagales; family Orchidaceae; genus Apostasia; species Apostasia ramifera. Next base: position 254,853 of record JAEMOT010001882.1, on the reverse strand, counting down.
ACGGTGTTTGTGAGTTTTCGGGGTCTTTTCCAAAGTGATTCCCTCAAGTATGCTGGACTTCAGATTTTCCTTTGGTTCTCAACTGCTCGAGTAAATCTTGCATTGCTCCGCAGATCCATATCATGCATGCAAATAAGTGTGCTGACTAGGGACTGCATTAGTAAGTTCTGCCAAGGCGGGAAATAAATGATGATTTTAATTAGATCACATGCATGCATGCATGCATATACTCCCCCTAGCCTTCTTAAATTTAAGGATATACATCATGACTACCGGCATTAAATTGAGCTGACATGTTTATTTTTCTCTTAAATGTGTCTTGTTTTTGCATGCGACATGGTGATAAATGCGACGTCTGATAATATCATGTAGAGAGGAACAGTCAGTAATTGTTGTAAGAGAAATTAATCTCGCCAACTATCCCAAAAAAACAAAAAAAAAAGAAATTAATCTCGCCAGGATGCTGTAAGATGTAACTTCTGCTGAATTGAATGAATTACTTCTTACATGATTTATTCTTGTCAAAATGTGATCATCAGCCAAAATGAGAAAGGCCAGAATATTCAAAAAAACAAAGACCAGAACTACTCATGTAATTACCTGTCATGCTATTGCAAAATGTCTTCAAATTTAAAATCCTGAACTGTCGTTTTCAGTACGAATCAATCATCGGATTGAGCTCATTTTTCTCTATAAATGATGGGTATGTGCAGTAGCTCCAGCGGCGCCAATATCTTCTCCTTTTTTAGAATCTCGTTTTGAGAGAGAGAGAGAGAGAGGGATGAACTTCGCCTTAGTATGTCTTCGTTCCACAGTTTTTGGCGCGGGAGTAAAATCAGCGGATTCTGTTTTTGCCTCAAAATCAAATCCGAGGTAAAAACTATTAACCTGCTTCTAATGTTGGCGGCTTGTAATTATGAAAAGAAGCACTGCTCTCTCTCCATGCATATCTAATTATTACTTTATAGGAGTTGGAATGATCAGCACGCAAGCATTGTTGAAGAAAAACGCAGCTGCAGAGCCATGGCAAGGATCGAGCAAGTCCAAGTTCGTCACGGGAAGCGCCAAATGATGAGCATGATGTCATCGCCGGAGTTGGAGGTGTTCCGATCCATGGGGGATTGGGTGGAGAACAACATGCTGCCGTTGCTGAAGCCCGTGGAGGACTGCTGGCAGCCGCAGGACTTCCTCCCCGACCCTTCGTCTGAGGACTTTCCGGCGAGCGTGGCCGATTTGAAGGCGAGAGCTGCGACCATCCCTGACGAGCTGCTGGTTTGCCTCGCCGGCAACATGATCACCGAGGAAGCACTCCCCACCTACCAGAGCATTTGGGACAGTACTACTGGTGGCAGCAACATCGACGAGACCGCCGGAGCCAGCTCGCCTGCTTGGGCCCGGTGGGCCAGGGCCTGGTCCGGCGAGGAGAACCGCCACGGTGACCTCCTCAACAAGTATCTCTACCTCACCGGCCGCCTCGACATGAGACAGGTCGAAAAGACCATCCAGTATCTCATCGCCGCAGGAATGGTAAAATTCCCTGTTCAAAACAACCGATTATATATATATATATACATACATATCTTTGCAATTAATTATTAATGTGAAGCAGAACAAAATGAGCACTGATTCATGATTTAATTTACTAGGAAGAAGAAAGAAACTGATCATTGATTTAATTTACTAAGAAAACGAAGGAGCTGATCTTATGGAGGGAGCTGATCTTTACTAAGAAAACGTTAATTTATTTTGCTAATTAATGATATGTGTTGATTATTATTATGTATGTTAATTGAGGATCCCCAAACGGATCTGAACCCATACTGCGGGCTGGTGTACACGTCGTTCCAAGAGAAGGCGACCTTCATCTCCCACGGCAACACGGCGAGGCAAGCTGGGGGCTACGGCGACGTCGTCCTGGCGAAGATATGCGGCATCATCGCCGCCGACGAGAAGCGGCACGAGACGGCCTACGTCAAAGCTGTCAAGGAGCTCTTCCGGATAGACCCCGACAGAGCCATGCTGGCCTTCGCCCAGATGATGAAGAAGAGGATCACCATGCCTGCGCGCTCCATGTTCGACGGCCGCGAACTCCACCTCTTCGCCCACTTCTCCGCGCTGGCGCAGAGAGTCGGCGTCTACTCGGCCGCCGACTACGTCGATATTGTGGAGTTCCTCGTGAAGGAGTGGGAAGTGGAGAGCTTGGCTGCGGGGCTGTCGCCGGAAGGCAGGCAGGCCCAGGACTACGTCTGCCGGCTCCCAGCTAAGCTCCGAAAGTTGGAGGAGCGAGTTCGGGAGAAAACGAAGATCAAAGACTCGCTCAGGCCGATGCCCTTCACTTGGATTTCCGACAGGCATGTTATGATTTAGAGAAATGCTCTGTAGTCCTAAATTTTAATTTTGGATTCTTTTAAAATTTTCATATAAAAATAATATTATATAAATAAATAATTAATTAATTTTACCTGTGATAATAAAAGTCACTTAAAAAATTTTAGTTAATTTTCAAGTTATTTATTAGAGCTACGTAATATTATTCTACGATTTAACTAGGTTGATTTATTTCATTTAGTATTTAATTATTTGGCTCATCAATTTTAATTTACTAATCTATTCTCATCTTTATATTTTTCATATGCTTGTAGGAATCTTTATGTTTGAAGTCAAATGAAATCATATACTAATCACAAGGATATAAATTACTATTTCGATACATATTTTGCATTGTTAGCTTAGATAGAGTATTACCTAATAGTTCAATTTCTCGGGAAAAATCAATTTCGAGTGCATCACTTTTTTTAAAATTCGAACAAATTAAAACATCGCTTTTTGGAAGCTCCCTTGCATATAAATGGAACGATAATACAAATTGATGGTGTTGAAATCTAGGGAGGATGCGGTAAAAGATATGGGGTTGAGTTAGTTATTCCCGCTAGTCGTATGCCGCGTCATTTCATGCACCTAATTCTTTGAAGAAAAATTTTACATTTTATCTCAATCTTAGATTGTCAATGGCCGTTTGATTCGTTGGCTTGGGTCAGTCTTTGATGGTATTGCCACATGAATGATTTTGATGCAAGGATGAAATTTCATGTAGAGTTCAACCTCACATTTAATTGAGCACGAATTATGTCATGTGCGTTAAACTGATCGAATAATGTTAGGAAAACAGATCGTTTCTTTTTCTGTGATTTAAATAGCTCTAGGGATAAGAGTCGTATTATCTTTCAGTTGAAATCTTCTAGTGCCAAAACCTCTTTGCATGAGTGACACTACGATTCTAGTGAGTTGTTGAGGATGATGACCGGAAAGTTAAGCAGCATATTGCTCAAATTAGGGATGATAATTTTATGCGAAAATCAAAATTCGCTCGTTTTTTGCTCGATTTGAAATTGACTAGAATTTTTTTCCCAGCTTGAAGTTAGCTCACTCAAAATGAAATCTATTCAACGTGTAATCGACTTCATATGTGTATAAACATATATGTTTAAAAAATTTTAAAATATAATTGAGATATTTCTATATATAAATATAATATAAAAAGGTGATATTAAAAAAATATGTAGAATTTATAATATTATATTTTAATATATTCAATAAAAATAATGAATATTTATATAGAAAAATATAACTCTATTCAATTCGAAAATCGACTCACAATCGAAAAGAATTTTAGTGGGCTCGAATTGAACTTGATTTGAACTTAAAAAATTTAATTTCGAGTCGAGTTCGGCTCGCTCTCAATCTACTCAAGACCATCCCTAGCTCAAATGCAGGATATCCCTTAATGAGCTCTCGTAAGACGATTCGGCATTATAAAATAGGGGCATTTACCTGCATGCCACACAATTTCTTAAAATTACACCACACACATTTTCTTCACAAAATTTACACTATGGATTGTGAAGAAAGTGTGTGTGGTGTAATACATGAAATTTTATGTGGCATGTGGGTAATTATCTCTATAAAATAATAAGAAGCTTGAATTAGAAGAAGATTGTGTGGTTACAATGTGGTGGTAAAGTGCTACGCTACTAATGTGGTTAAGGTGACCACAGGCATAATTGGTCCAACGCCATTGCGAGTAGTACTTCTTTTTTTTAGAACAATTTCTTAGGAGAAGTTTGGATTATTACTGATGAAATTATTGGACAAAATGAAGTATGTAATGGAAGAGGCTCTTATAGTTGACAATTCGAGGAGGTTGTAAAGATTTTGGGTAAAGTCCTTACTACAGAATGTATTTGAGACAGATAAAATAATAAATTAAATGTTCCTTGTGGAATTGCATATAGAAAAAGAACTCGATGTTATAACCTCGACAGGTTAGGCCACTATAGTTAGTTATTCTTCAGTAGAGGTTAGCATATGCAATTTAATATAAATAGTATAATTATGTATACATATATAAAGTGTCGAAGTATCACAAATGAATGAAAAATGCTGTATTTTGTTATTTGTATAATGAAAAAGTACTTGAGTTGTGTTTATTTATATGGATGTGTGAGCAATTAGCTTATAATAATAGGAATGATTTCATCTGCATATGCTACAAAAAATGCATTTGAGAAATTTTTTTTTTTACTCTTCTAATTTTTTTTACTGAGACCTCAAACCAATCTCAATATGAATGAAATGTGAAAGAAAAATGCAATTTGGATCCAAATAGAAGAGAATACAAAAATTGCAATAAGTACTGCTGAAAATCAAGTTATAAATTCCTCTTGTTTGTCTTTTGTTCTAAGCCATCAGTACTAATTCACCTATAAGGGTGTAAATATGGATCAAAAATTGATCGAAAGTTGAATAGATTTTATATTGAATCGAAATCGAGTCAATCTAAACATGCCGACAACCGAGTCAAAAGTTCGGCTCGGTAATGATTTCGAGTCGATTTTGAGCTGGGGTAGGCTTAGATTGATTCGGCTCAAATTAAAATGTATATATAATACATATATATATATATATAATATTAAATATAATATATATATATAATATTAAATATAATATATATATATATATATATTATAAATTGAGCCAATTTCGAGCGGGATCGAATTGAGCTTATCCAGCTCATTATCAGCTCAGCAAAAATTGAGATTTTTTTTTTTCGAGCTGGCTCGAAAATGACTCGAAATCGGCTTGAAGTTGATTGGAATCGACTCAAGCCGACTTCGAGCCAATATTGAGTCGATCGAAATGTGATCGATTTTATTTCGAGCTAGATTGGCTCGGCTCGAAACTGGATCGATAAAAGCCCTATTCACTTGTTTGTAAATATCATATATAATATGATAGTTGCTCTTTCATAAAAAAAAAAAAAACTTTGCTCTAATAAGGTAACATATACTCTATAAAAAAGTAACATATATGATATGGTCATTGCTCTGACTTTTAATGTCTGAGAAAAAACTAAATTTTTAGGCTCTATTTATCTTATGCTTAAAAATTAACTTAATTTAATTTTAAATAACTATATGACATTACATATAAAATTTAATATTAAAAATTAACTTTATTTCACATCCTATACACATTACTAAAATAATAACTAATTTATATCACATCTCTCATATATTTTAATATAATAATTATTTTTTTTTAAATTATTCATAATTTTTAATAAAAAAATATCTATATTTAAATTTAAATTTAATTTTATTAAATTAAAACTTATAAATAAACAGGCCCCAGAAATAAATATAAACAAAAAAGCCCTAATCAAGAGCTTCGTAATATCAG
>JAEMOT010001882.1:165829-205220 GCA_019297695.1 Apostasia ramifera | reverse complement strand
CTTCGCTGATGATATTGTCTTTATTGAGAAAACTAAAGAGGGAGCTAAAGCAAAACTAGAGCTTTGGAGGAATGCTCTAGAATCTAAAGGTTTGCATCTCAGTAGATCAAAAACTGAATATATGGAGTGCACATTTAGTCAAGAAAGAAATACTTATATTGGAGATGTGACAATTGGTGATCAAATTGTCAGGAAGAGTGAGCGCTTTAGATACCTTGGATGAATTATACAAAATGATGGCGAAATAGATAATGACGTTATTAGCAGGATTCAAGCAGGCTGGGTAAAATGGAGAAATGCTTCTGGTGTGTTATGCGATAGAAAAATCTCATCCAAAATTAAGGGTAAATTTTATAAAACTGTAGTAAGACCAGCGATGATATATGGTGCTGAATGCTGGCCTGCAAAGAAGAAACATACAAATAAAATAAATGTTGCAGAAATGAGAATGTTAAGATGGATGTGTGGATATACACGAAAGGATAGAATGAGAAATGAGTATATCCGAAAGAAAGTTGGTGTTGCACCAATTGAGGATAAACTTAGAGAAAGTCGGCTTCGATGGTTTGGACATCTAAATCGTAGGCCAATTGAAGCTCCAGTTAGAAAAATTGAGTTATTGGATTTTGCCCATGTACAAAGAGGAAGAGGGAGACCAAAGAAGACATGGCAAGAAACTATAAGGAGTGATCTTAGTTACTTAAACTTAGATAAGAATTTGGTAACTGATAGAGCGCAATGGAAACAAAGGATTCATGTAGCCGACCCCACCTAGTGGGATTAAGGCTTGGTTGTTGTTGTTGTTGTATATTCTTCTCATTAATAAAACTAGAAAAAATGCTAAGAATTATAATTTTAGTCATAAAAGAAGCACTTATAATGGAGAGATGACAATTGGTGATCAAATTATCAAAAAGAGCAAACAGTTTAAATATTTTTGATTAATTATACAGAATAATGATGAAATAAATGGTGATGTTATTAGCAGGATAGATAAAACACGGGAGTGTATTTAGCGTATTGTGTGATAAAAAAATTTTATTTAGATTTAACAATAAATTTTATAAAATAGTTGTTAGACCAATAATATTATATAATGTTGAAGACTCATTTAGAATACAGAAACACACAAATAAGATGAGCATTGCAGAAATGAGGATACTAAGGTAGATGTGCGGGTACATATAAAAGGTAAGATGAGAAATAAGTATATCCTTGAGAAGATTGGAGTAACCTCAATTGAAGATGAGCTTAAAGAGAGTCGACTTAGATGATTTGGACATATAAGTTGTAATCTGATAGAAGCTCCAGTAAGAAAAATTGAATTATTAGATATTATACGTGTAAAAAGAGGAAAAAGCTAAAACAGATATGGTCAGAAATTATAAAGAGTGATCTTATGTATTTAAAGTTAAATGAAAATTTATTATTTAATAGAGTATAATGAAAATAAATAATTCATGTAGCTGACCCACCTAGTGGGATAAAAAGTTAGTTTATTGTTGTATTATTTTGCTTGACAAAAATCTAGAAAACCAGCCTGTAATGCAAATGATATAGCTTTTGATAATTTTTATAGGAAGTTGGATATTAAAGAAGGAAACACATAAACAAGCTTGCCAAAGTAATAAATAAAAAAATTAAAAATCTAATTAAAGTAAAATACATTAAAAATGATAAAAATAATAATTTTTAATTATAAAAATATTCAATACAGATGAATGAGTTATTTTGAAAGGCTTTTTAGTGATGGTTGTAATAATGCAATTGACCTTATTGATTTTAGTATCTTAAAAGAAGATAGAAATTGTTCTTACATCTGGCATATAAATAAAGCTGAAGTTGGAAAGGCTTTAAAAGAGATGAAGGTAAAAAAATAATAAAACCAAATAACATTTTAGTAAATATTTAGAAATGTACGGGAGATTAAGGAGTTTTTTATCTCAGTATGTTATTTAATATGATTTTGAAGATTAAAAAAATATCAGATGAATAGAGAAAAGTACATTAATATTTATTTATAAGAATAAAGGTAATATACAAGATTATGCTAACTGATAAATTAAGTTAATAAGATATACATTAAAATTTTAGGTGATAGTATACGAGCATAAATTATGTTGTCATACTGTGGTATTATAAAATCAGTTTGGTTTTATGCTATGAAAGTTACTAATGAAAGTTATTCATTTGTTAAGAGATGTTTAGAGAGAAAAAATCTGTATTTAGTTTTCATTGATTTAGAAAAAACTTATAATAAAGTTTTAAGGAAAGTATTCTGAAGGGCTTTAAAAAAGAAGGGTTTACACTGCTTACATTCAAGTTATTCAGGGCATATATAAAGAGGTTATTACATGTGTTTGGACATAAGAAGGTTTGACTTCTTTTTCATTTAAATTGTATCAAGGTTCAGCTTTAATTTCACATCTCTTTACATTGGTATGAAGGTTTTAATTGGACATATTCAAGAAAAAGTACCTTAGTGTATGTTTCTTATAGATGATGTTCTCTTTGTTAATAAGACTAGAGAAGGTATCAAGGAAAAATTCAAGTTATAGAGAAATACATTAGAATCTAAAGGTTTTTGTTTTAACAAATCAAAAATCAAATAGAGTGTAAATTTAGTCAAGATAAAAATACTTATAGTAGGAGATAATAATTGATGATTAAATTATCAGGAAGAGTAAGTAGTTTAGATGTCTTGGATTAATCATACAGAATAATAATAAAGTAGATGGTAATATTATTAATAGGATTTAAGCAAGATGAATAAAGTAGAGAAATGTGTCTGGTGTATTGTTAATGAAAAAAATTATAGAACAATTGTAAGAACAATGATGTTATATGATGTTGAATGCTAGCCTATAAAGTAGAAACACACAAATAAGAAAAATGTAGCTGAAATAAGGATGCTAAGGTAAATAAGCAGATTTACACGAAAGGACGAGATAAGAAATGAGTATCCACGAGAAGGTTAGAGTGATTTCAATTAAGAAAAACCTTAGAAAGAGTTGACTTAGATAGTTTAAACATATAAATTGTAGGTCGATAGAAAGCTCCACTAAGAAAAGTTGGATTATTAAATCTTGCTCATGTAAAAAGAGAAAGAGAAATGTTAAAAAAGTCATGACATGAAATTATAAAGAATAATCTTTACATATTTAGAGCAAAATGACAATTTATTATTTGATAGAGTGCAATGGAAACAAAAAATTCATGTAGCTAATCCCAGCAAGTGGGATAAAGGCTTAGTTTATTGTTGTTGTTCATTCTCTTGATTCATTACTATCATAGAATAGAGAAATGGATTGGTTTATTATCATTAGACTGGTTTAATTGTCTTGATAAGTAATTTGGTTTTCACATCCAAAAACATTGTAGGGGCAGCAGGTTCATGGTTGGCCCGGTTAGATCAGACCGTCTTGTCTGGTTTTTACAACATGTTTTTAACCGATTACACTCATGATATTCCTTCCTATAGGATTTGCAATGCTGGTGAATTATTGTTATTCAATATACCCTTTTGCTCCTTAAGGAATTAAAGTCGCCTGGACTTGGGTTCTTCAACATGTTTTGCTGTTTGTTTAATTCCCTTCGTCGTTGTTTTTTTCAAACTTTAGAACTTTTCATCTTTTATGATGGACTTTTTGAGTCTAGCTTTCTGAAACTGCACAGAATTTCTTGGTAACTTGTCTGCATTTTTTGAATATGGTAAATTTTTTAAACGGGCATAAAAGACCTTTACTAGTTACACTTAACAGATTGTACTTATGATATCTTTTCCCATAGATAGAGTACTTTGCCGCATTTGCAACTCATGAGATATTTTATGCTTCATTCATTGCAGAATGAAGTGATGTTTACTGAGTTTTTAACAGAAATCTCTCAGACACTGGTGCACACTCAGGGCACACTTTATGGACTAATGTTATCTTTTCTAGCATTACATATTCTACAGGTGCTACGGAGCTCTTAGTAATTAAAGGAATATGATATGTAGCCAAAAAAAAGTCGAAAAGACTTTTAGGATAACAGATGAGTGTTGTTCCTAGCATCCATTCGACAAAAGCATTGTTAAAAGGTCCTATAAGTTTTTCTTTCCATATTATTAGGGTATGTAACGTTATTCATAATAAAATATGCAAAATCCAAAACCAGGATTTTCTCTTTTATGTTTCATAAAGTTCAGCTGGTTCTTGTTCTTTGTGGGAATTTTGGGAAATGCATTATCTACTTCAAACAGGTTTACAATTTTTTCCTTTCATACTTCAGTCCTAACGAAAGTTATATTTATTTTGCTTCGAAAAATTGAAAGGCCAGTGCTAGCAGCTGGACAATTAGACAATCTTTTCTAACTTCTATTGTTCTTTTATTTTTATTCTTGTTCGCTAGCAGGAATAGTATCCGTCCAACAAACTAAAAAGATTGTTCACAGTACTGGAATCTGATGGAAATATTGGGCTCTGTAAAATCTAAGGTGAGCTAGCTTTTTGTGCTGCATTTTTTTTTAGGAATATTTACTTATATGTTATAATAAATTTATTATTTTTATATATTATATGTCCTACTTGATAAATTACACCTTGCACATTTGTTTTGTCTACGCACACAAATCATGATTATGGTATAGAGATTATATATTGCCGTATATAGAACGTGAATGTTTAGTATGCAAAATAATAAATTTCATGTGATATGCAGGTAATTGTCTGTTAATATTAGAAAAGACATGTTTTAAGATATATCTCATCCTGTAATGACCCTTCTACCTTGCCCTTGTACTGCATTTTAAAGTATTTGTCTGCCTTTTCTTTGTTTCCTTGGGAGCATCGTGAAGGTATTTTGTTGCTTTGTTTTCATTAATTAAAAATTTATAGCTGATTAACAAACATTGCAGCTTCAACTGCTTTTTGTTAATGCTAGGCTTGCTGTTTGTAATCAATTTGTCATTAATGAGCTGATTAAGAAAAAAAATTGGGGTAATGCTGGCTTCTGCAAGATTTTGACATAATTATGGAGGTGTTGAGAAAGAGAAGCTACAGATTGTTTGATGCCTATTTATTTTAATTTATTCCCTTAACGGAATGAATTATGTCAAAATCTGTAGCTTGTTTTAGCCTCTGCTTATATTTAAGAAAACAAGAACACCAAAGAAGTTTGATCAAGAAAGATTTCTCAGCTAAATCGTTTGAAATGTTAAATGATATATGACGGATATTTACTCCTTTATGGGCGGGCGGCGGATAATTAGGATAATGCATCTGGTTTCAGCTTTATTTTTCTACGTTAAACTTTCAGTTTCGAGGTTAAATTTAGTAGTATTTCACAATCTAAAAAAAAAAAAAGCAAGCCATTTTGCTGCATTAAGTAAATAGCCAAAAAATTATAATATCTGATGGTGCGCTTCGCATTTCAATATTATGGTAATATCAAATATCTTGCTGGTCCAGACTTTGGGATAGAAGGTTTGTTCTCTAATTGATCCTTTTCTCTGGGATCCCACAAAATCATAGGCCCTTGTTTGTTTATCCCTTTAAAATTAATTGGGTTTAATTTTAAATAAATATATTACATTATATAATTAATTTATTTTATATTTTTCATATATATTAATATAATAATTAATTTTATTTCATAATTTTTAATAAAAAAATATTTTCATTTAAATTTAATTTTAACTTAATTAAAACCCATAGTAATAAATAATAAGCAGCCACACAAGCTCAAGATTCTCAGTTCTGTTCCACCAGACTTGTGTAGAAATTGGGGCTACCTGAGAGCCATCTCTATGGCAACACAACACTCTCTCAAGGGAGGATTTGATAAATTACATTCAGCTGTCACAAAATAACCTTCATACGACATTATATTTTCAGCGTAATATTTTTTTTTGGATCATACTTAATAAATTACATTCGACATCACAAAATAACTTTCATACTTAATATTTCTAACAGTTTATAGGATGTATAATATAGTAAAAATATGCACCGACTAATATGTAAACTTATAAATTTAATATAGCATATAAATAATTATTTAAAAAAAAAAAAAAAATAAAGGACATCAAAATCTCTCCAATTATTGAAGAAACTTGATTCTATTTCTTCTACCAGCCGAAGAGTTCACAATTTATTTCCATTCATATTATGAGAACCAAAAAGCTACATAACAAGTACAGTTTATGCTCACTGCCGTCAAAAGTCCTTTGAAAATTTTCTGAAAAAAAAAAAAAAAAAAAAAAAAAAAAGGGAACAAGAATTGGGAATGACTAAGAAGATTAGATTACCAGCAGGAAGACGAATCCTTTTCCATAAATCTGTTTTCCCTGAAACTAATCTGCTCTTGATTGCCCAGCCCTAGAAGATAGTATGATGCCTACAATTAGGCCGTAGAGCGCCAATGCCTCAGCGAAGATAAGGATGAGGATCATTCCAACAAAGAGCTTCGGCTGCTGTGCGTTGGCTCTGTAAAATAATCAACAAAATAAATAGTAACTGCATTGATTGTCACTGATGACCAGAAGAAATGCGATCAGGGTTTAAAGGTCTTTTCTTTTTGCTAATTCATTTTATTGTACTTTAGGTTAAAGGATGATTTAAAAGAAACGAACGAAGCTTCGAACTCAGGCGAGAAAGAGTGCATTGGTTGAGGATCTGTGAAGCTTATCGAGCCACAAAAACTAAAGAAGGATAGGATCTCTCCAGAATCCAGATCACTGGCAGAATCAGATCTACAGGAAGACAATAAAAATGGACGGGAATAAAAAAGAACATACCTAACGCCAGCATCTCCGACTATCCCGATGGCCATGCCGGCTGAGAGACCAGCTAGACCACAGGCCAGGCCGGATGACAGGTGCGCGTATCCGTCGAAGAGGTAGTAAGACTTTGCTTTGGGGTTAATCCCCGTGCTGATGATGACGGCAATAATAAGGCCGTAGATACCGAGCACTCCGGCCATGACGACCGGCACGATCGACTTCATCACGAGCTCCGGCCTCATCACGCCCATCGACGCCACGCCTACACCGCTCTTCGCAGTCCCGTAAGCGGCCCCCATGCCTGCGAAATCCCTCAAATAGATAGATACGTTCCTGATCGACATGTAGACAACATACGGGAAGGAAAGGCGAGAGGAAAGCTAATGGATTACAGGAGAAAACAAGAGCTGCGGCCGCTCCGAGGAAGCCGAAGAAAGGGGCCGTCTCGTCACCGCTGAAGCCGGCCATCTTGTTTCCTGCGAGTTGAGCAGATCCGGCGAGCAACCTCTTCCGTCTCTCTGTCCGCCGGAAGGCCGGCAAGAAGAAATCGTGCGAGGCAAAAATTTGATTGCAGGGCGGCGTTTCTTGACGGAGGCTATCTCTGTTCCATTGCTCCGCGGAGTAGTATAAGGGAGAAGAAAACATTTGATCGGAGCCGTCAACGTCGAGTTAATCTGGGTAGTATTGGCTGGAGAGAGCGTGTTATCGATTATCCGCGTGTCACGTAAAACACGGGGAATGCCAGCTGGCGCTGCGACACTGCCGAGGCAGCTGAAAGGCTACGCTTCTGCCACCGAGTCGGTGAGTGTTATTTAACGATGAATTAATTTTTGTTCTTTTACTTACATCTTATTAGTTGCTTTTTCTAGCAAATTTTTCATGTCAATCTAATTCAAAATTCTTCAACTCTCTTTTTTTGAGCACATATAGAATTTAAGCACAAATGTATCACGGAAAAAATCACAAAGGAATGCATGTATGGCATAGATTTTGTCCCATGTGAAATGTCGATGTCTGATGTTCATCAAAGGGGTTGTGGTACACAAAGTTTGGTATGGGGTGCTCACCAAGAAGCTTATCACAATAAATCGACTAAATTTGCTTAGTTCCCAACTTAAGGTTAGTAAACAAACAAGATATTGTCAATTTGAACTAGAGAGAAAATACATTGGTGTATAGACACCAACACTCTACCAAATACATTATTCAACATATAAAAAGGAAATCATATTTCATACTTTTTTTCCTTCAAAGGAGTATAATGACTATTTCTTTTGTTCTATAAAAAAAAATTTACAATTCTTAAGAGGGATTTTTCCAAATTTTTCAATTTGAATTTACACCCAATCAAGTTTAAATTCAGTTGATATAAGATAAATTTGAGGTTAAGTAACCAAATATTATGCCTCAAGATAGCAAATCCAATAGCATATGTTACATAACATTCAATTAGGAAAAATAAAACATATTGTTATCATACAACTATGCAAAAGTGATGTTTTTAAAGTCAAGCTCAGCAAAGTAAGTTGAATAATAAGTCTTCAATCCACCATTCAAGCATGAGCAGTCATCATAAGATAAAGTGCAAAGTCATTTGAACAGCAACCTCTCTAAAATATTAAGCAAAATTGAATGCCTTCAAATATCTCCGAGGAGTTTGGATCCCGGATAGGAGAACAAGCGCATAGCATTCTGGTAACTTGCTTCAGCAAGTTCTTGTTCAGGTATCTCCAGCAATGTTGCCACATATTTAAGAACCTGAAGCATGTAGTTTATGCAACTTAAGAATACAAGGTTACAGGTGTAGTTTGAAATAAGAACATTATAAATGCATATGATTTTAGAAGGGCTTGTTTGTTAATTTGTTTGGATTCGGTCTGATATAATCCAGCTGGGATGTATACTCCAAACTTTCAGATGAATCAAAATCAACAGCTAATAGTATTTATCACGATTGCAACATTTTAATATTACCAAAGGGCAATGGATTTAAACTTACAGTGTGGATATTAGCTGGATGATTAAGTTCCTCCTCTGGCTGAGTGGGTACAGGCTCCCTTAGGGAATTATCCACTGGAACTAGTAATGATGTATCTATATTTAATTTAGGCAATGCATCTGGTGCGTCTGATTCAAAAAGAATCCTGTCCAAAGGTACCTATACATGGGAGTCCAAATTCAAAATGTGAGCTATATATTTCATGGCCCATTTCTCTAGCATGAATGAGAAATCTTCCATCTTGCACTCTTTTCTTAATTTAAACGGTTCTTTTTCATTTATGCAGAAGCACTCGTTAACTTCCCCTCTTTGCATTCTTATCATCATGGACGACAAGTCAGCAGCAATTTGCTAACAAATCCTCAAACGGGTTGGAGACTTATTTAAGCAGCAAATTGGAAGACTACAGTGAATTACAGTTGCCCATGAGAGTGACGACTTAAATAAGCATCCAATGTGTTTGAGACTTCATTAAAAATTAACAGTGCCATCGATGAAAAAGGGAAGATTACAAGTGCTTCTGATACCAGGTAAAACATCATGATCATTAGCCTTGTAAAACATCTATTTGGGTCATTTTAATGAATCCTATTTGGCCAGTCAATCATGTCCAATTCATTATTTGGCATTAACTCTTAACCTAACTAAGACTTACTATACAACATCTAAACAAACTGCATTTCTTTTCAAAAAAAGAAAAAAAAAAAAACTACATTCAGCCTACACCTTTTTCTCCTTATTCTTTAAACCAAAATGTTATCTACTCACTTTAAGGAGGCCCCTTCTAACTGTTTAAATTAAGAAAACAGATGCTTAAATTAAACTGTATGATGTGAACTCACCGATTTTAGCATTTTCTTAGCTTTCTGGGAATTCATCGAAGTTAGAAAACCAGAGAAGGAAAAATAAGAACCAAGTTTGGTGAATTCAGAAACAATCTCAGCAGATCCCATAAAAGAATGCAGAATCACACCTGCCTGGAAAGGTCCAGTAGATCTGATCATGGAAAAAAAATACTTTTATTCATGCATAGAAGAGTAATCGTAGCTGAGCATGTAACACAAAAAAAGACTAATGCTAAACATCCTCCATAAATGATCCCCAATATTGAAGCCAGCTAGGATTTCTTATGTCACACCATTGCCACAGGCAAAATCAACTTTTTTAGCTATGTGGCACCGTTACTACAAAAAAATCCTAATTAAATTTAAAGTCTCGGATCATTTATGGGGGCTAAAAAGGGGGGTATTGCTATTCATAAATGATGCACTTATTTTTATAGGGAAAGTCAAAAGGCAAAGACAAAAAATCTTGGAAAGGTTAGAAAGATATTGGCATATTATGATGCTTCAACCTGTGCAGAGACCCAATGGCAACTCCAGTAATGAATGGAATGGACAACTTATTATTAATTGCTAGCCTCTCCCTACTGAGATGCCATAAAGGATGGCATTATATATCATAGTGTTAAAAGCTCAAATAAAGTCGGGGACTAATTTTGCTAAGTTTGAATTTTGAGTTTTAATTAAGCCTTTGCAGACTTATGGGCTTACTTAAACCCCACAAAAAACGAACGATAAATTGATTTCCAATCATCAGAAATGAATTTTAATTAAGCATCAAAACTGGGGCTACATTTAAGCTCAACTTTAGAGTTTTCACTAAACAAACCTAATAATATGTAGACAACAACAACAACAACAGCCAAGCCTTAATCCCACTGGGTGGGGTCGGCTACATGAATCCCTTGTTTCCATTGCGCTCTATCAGTTACCAAATTCTTATCTAAGTTTAAGTAACTAAAATCACTCTTAATAGTTTCTTGTCATGTCTTCTTTGGTCTCCCTCTTCCTAAATCAGATTTGAGTTGTGATTTTGTTATAAATAATTCCGTATGTCTGCCTAATAATATGTAGATATACGGAAATATTTATAACAAAATCACAACTCAAATTTGATACTAGAAAACCGTCCTATATCTATCAACCATAATCCCAATGTTTGAAGTTTCAAAAGAAATCCCAATGTTTGGAACAAATTATCTGAATCATCCTCCAGAGATGGTGATCATTAAGTTAACATGAAAACATAAGATGAGGCAGCATCATTCCAAATGATGAAGAAGATGAGGGTGATGAATAGGGCCAGCTACATGTTTGATATCACACTTGGTTGACAATCAGTCAAACTTTAACAGATCAAAATCAAACAAATTTTCGTGTGATTCTAACTGGTGGGGACACCACGATCGACCGTTGATTCATTCCTGGTAGGGTTTACCGTCGACGGTCGAGATCTAGCTACGCTGTTTCGATCTGGGTCGATTGACTATTAGGACAGATTTGGAAAAATGGATGCTGCGGATCGCTGACTTGATGGATTGGAAACCTCTCATTCATTCTATTTGATTGGAGATTCCATTTTGGGATGATTTTATTTCTCGCATTTATTTTGTATTAGTTGTTTCTATTTCTGTGATTGTTATTTTAGGCATGCTATCTGGTATTTCTTCATTTGTGTGAGGAATTTATAACATTGTGTATTTTTTCTTTATTGATTCAGTTTGTATGGAGGTCTATATAAACGCCTCCTTGGTATTCTTATTTTTCTAATACTGAATGAATTTGATTTGTGTTTCCCTTGGGATTATCTGATTCTGAAATGAATCGATATCCTAGATAGGGAAAGACATGAGCCTTGGGTGAGAATTCCTAAACTTCACCTGCTCCAGCTCCTCCTCTCCGGGTTCGATTCTATTCATCTTGCACCCTCCAGCATTCACCTCGACCCATCCTTGCCCACTTCGCCTGTTAGTTGCATCCCTGCGTCCAGTTCGCTGACGTCGATCCGACACGGACGCATTGTCGTGCCTTCGACGTCGCCAACGACGCGATCGTGCCTGTTACATCAACGCGCACACATCGGCCCCGCTTGACGCTTGCAGAGCTCTGCCTTCCTCTGTGTGCCCGGCCATTCGTGCGGTCCGCCCGCGCAAGCCCCGCCGCGTCGTGCACCCGCACTCCGCCCGCATTTGCCCTCCCGCAGCATTGCGTCTGCGCCCGCTTGCCTTCCCGCAGCGTCATGCCCACGCGCGCTTGCCTGCCAACTGCGTCGCGCCCGCACGCGCCCGCCCGCCGCATCTTGCTCGCACACGCTTGCCGCGAAGTACCCGCAAGCGCCTACGCACGCTCGCACTCTGTCCACGTGTCGATTTGATAAAGCACAATGAAAATAAAGGATTTATGCAACTGACCACACATAGTGGGATAAAAACTTGGTTATTGTTGTACTTATATTAGAATATGTGAGGGTTGCAACATAAATTAGTTATTATTTTGATACGTGTGTAGAACATGAAATAAAATTATTTTTTAAATATATTTATGTTGTGAACTATCATTAAATTTAATATTAAAATTTATGTAAGATGTGACATGTCGGATAAAAGTTAATAAGATTAAATTTAACCTAGAAAACAAGCACACCCATTATAAAAACTTAAAAATACATAATTAAGCATTAAAAATTACTATATTGTAAGCTAAGATATAGAGAAAGAGAAAAACTTAAGATTATAATAGCAATTGAAAATACTTAGATATGTTTTTAATGCTTGAATATGCAGCTATAATTTAATAGTTAAACTTAATAAAATCCATTTAAAATGTCCCGCGTGCAAAAAAAACTTTTGAGCAAAAGGGACCGAATGGCATGCTTTTTTATAAACCTATGTGAAATCAAAGGTATACCTCAAGGGCTTGGATGGAATTACTCTAGCGATGATAATGATAATACCAATCAAAAAATAGCATTTATAGTGATGAGAACTTTCACAAACTTCAAACAAACATAAGTGACAAGAAGTACAATGACAAGTTGGAAGATTGGGTTATGAACAAAAGGTGACCTACATCTCTTACTTTAAAGTAGGGAACAACACCTTCATTAAGACCTTGCTTGTATGATTGTCATCTCAATGATGATGCAGAGACTTTTTCGAAGCTAAGATTTATGTCAAGAACCCTCAAGGCATGGTCCTAATAAAAAAAAGGACAGGAGGGTTTACCGCATTATCTCTAGAAGCTCACCAAAAGCCCGCACACAGTGTACAGATACTGGTCTTCCTAATTCCTTAGAAAGTTCAAGTTGTTGCCGAAACACCTCTACCTGGATATAAGAATGTTTCCAAAAAGTAAACTTGGTCACCACATTTCTACATAGCATCTAAAGCTAATCATAGGCAAGACTAAAAATATAGTCACAGTCAGTTTGATCATAAATTGTAATATATAAATGAGAAAGCATATTTGTAGACAAAATAGATCATATAAATAGAAAAATAGGGTATGGTCGGAACAAATAAAGAGGTACTATAACAAACCTGCTCAGAGAATTCAATATTTTTCCCATGAGAACCCTTATCAAGACCGATCTGCATTTGTTTAAATAACAGTAACATAGGTTGTTAAGAATTGGATGAAAAATATTGGAAAACAACATGGAGAAAATGTGTAGAGTGACAAAGTAGGACTAAGAAAAATCACACGGTACCTAAATAAAGTAATTCTCAAAAACAAAATTCAATCATGAAAATTCTGATAACAAATAAGTTGCTATGAACTTGAAAAATTATTTTCAAAGTATCGTTAGCAAACAACCACGCATCAAACCAATTACCAACGCAAGCATAAAATTTAAGCAGAGTACAAAAATGTCAAAAGTTCAAGAAAAATAGGCTCCAAAATCAAAAAGAATAATGTTATGAGAAAGCTCCCTTGCTCTTGAAGTAAAGTTAGTTAATCTAAATAACACATCTAATTGCTCAACACAAGAATTCTCAAGCTACTGATGTCACTATCAACAATTTATAAATGAGCATAACGCCATGTAAAAATACAAAATGTAGCACACATTTCACAAAAAAATTCAATATGAACGCAAACAAGGATAGATTACATGTTTAAAAGATTCAAGATATGTGTCACACCATTTAATAGGGGATTAAGAATATATTCCATCCTAAAGTTTGTTAATATGCATTGTTCACTTACCATGTTAACTAACTAGCATTAAAACATTTGTTTTTTCTGCATGATTATATCTGTTTATCACAGAAAAACATCTGTTTAAAGAAAAATAGTAAACCACGGCACATAGATTCAAATGTTCACAAAACATATGAAAGCAAATTTAAATTACAAAAACATATCAAAGTGATTTTTTCATTATTCGGGTCTGGAAGTAGCATAATATGATATGTTCATGGTCATAGTTACTTAAGTAGATGTAGTTAGTATTTCTACATAGGCAAATACGTGCGAGCATTCATTCTATGAATGTTGGAACACTGTAGGTCTTGTATGCCCACAGATAATTAGACAATAAATTTGTTTCATATATTCATAAATATCATTATTCACAAGGATTAAGATCAGATTGTTATTTCAACTTACAGTGCCCACCTTCTATGTACATACTTTGACAAGTGTAAATCAGTTCTAATCATGCCCACCACAATGTAAAGTTAGAGATATGAGGGGACAAGGAAGAGGAATATCCTTGTGTTAAAGAGATGATGTTGTGGTATTGAGTCTCGAGGTCCTCTTCTCGCATCGTGGCGAGGGCTCGACGTATTTGCTAGTTGATTCAATTCATTCCCCCTATTCTTCTTTCTTAAATGAGAAAGTTGTAAAGCAAAGTGTGAGAAAGTAAAAGAATACCAATTATCAACTTCTGAAGAAGGTCAATAGATTCCACTCAACCACACAAAGCCAACAAAAGTGCAATCCAAAATCTTCCCATCAGTAGCCATTTACTAGCTCCTCAGTAGAACCCAAACCGAAGAGAGAGACTAGAAGGTGATTGTGGATCAAAGTTGGCTTGGAACTATGTTAATCCTAAGGAGGGAGAGGGAGACAAAAGATATACATAAAAACTTCTATTCCTCCAACCGTATTGGTTGTATTTTAATGGTAAAACTACTACTACTATAACAACAAACCAAGCTTTTATCTCAAAAAACAAGCTATTCCAAAAAAAAAAAGCTGATTAGTTGGATCATAAACATGGATACTCATACATAAGCACGATTTTTATATATTCATAAACCTTGTAATTCAAGTGGTTTAAGGTGCAAACAATTAGATTTTAGCCCAAAATCAAGTTTGAAAAGGTGTCCTCATTTCTTTTCTTCTAACTATCATTTATAGCCTCTGACAATTTTTATAAAAATCACCATCTTCGCTTTCATACAAAATGCGATACTCATCAACTCATGGGCTATATCATTCATTGTCTTTATTGATAAACATCTGAATCATATAGCAAGCACCTCCTATCATAAATAAGTCCATAACATAATTTAATGATCCAGATTTTATTGTATTACAGATATGCATCTAAAGAAGCACAGATAGCATGACTATTAAAGGTTTCACGGGAGCTAAACAAACAAGAGTACCTCACCAACTGCAGCAGCAGGTGTTGTTGCAAAGTATTCCCTGATAGATTTCAACCATTCAGGTGACCGCTCTGCCACATACCTATTTATACGCATCATTTCATATCCAACTAAGTAGAAAACATGTTTGTTTACCAATTTAAGTAGTA
Organism: Apostasia ramifera; assembly: GCA_019297695.1. Taxonomy (NCBI): domain Eukaryota; kingdom Viridiplantae; phylum Streptophyta; class Magnoliopsida; order Asparagales; family Orchidaceae; genus Apostasia; species Apostasia ramifera. The sequence goes on along the minus strand of JAEMOT010001882.1, from coordinate 189,849 downwards.
CATCAACCCGTTTAAAATCAGAGCTGGCTCAGCTAGAAATGTTAGAATTCGAGACAGCTATATGCCGACTTGATTTCAGAACGTAGTCAGAATCAAGTCAAAATCAAGACAGCTTGAAAATTTGAAAACCAAAAAAAAAAGGAAAAAATGCTGATTGAGGCGGGATCCAGAACCTCCAACCTCAACTTGAGGAAGCATTGTGCTCAGCCGATGGGGCAAGCTATGACTATACAAGGGATATGTTACATATTTTTTCTCTAACATAATCTGTGATGCAGCTCGAGTTATATTTCTAGTGAGCCAGGTGAAACTTGAAACCAACTTCAAGACACTTAGCTGATGATTTGATTTAAAAATTTCAGTTTGATTGTGAATCTGATCCAAATTCGAGCAGGTTTTGAGTTTCTAATGTCCTTCTTTCCCCCAAGTTTTAAGAAAAAACGGAGAAAGTGAAAGTGAGAACCATGGATGAAGGCCAAAGCAGGGAATCACGCTAGGATACTCCTCGCCCATCTCCTTGACGATCTGCCAATCCTTCTGCAGAACAACTTCAATCATAAAAACGAGAGATTGCCGAAGCAAGCAGAAGTGGAAGAGATACTTCACTGCTATCGCGGTACCTCGGAGACGCCATTGACGGCAAAGCGGCGTACGCCGGATTCTTGGGCTGTACGGATGACCCGCGGAGCGTCTCCGGAGATCCTCCGGTCCTGGAGGTGGCAGTGCGCGTCGAACAGCCTCACTGCCGCTTTGCCCCTCCCACTCATTCTCTCTCTCAGCGGTGGCAGCACGAACAGTGCACAGGGGCCGCACAGTCGACTTGGCCTTTTTTTCATCGACAGAACAGACTTTTCTAATTGCTGGACCAATCACCAAAATGAACCCGCCATAATTATTCTATTACATCTCAATCCACACCAAACCAGATCTCTATTCAGCACACTAAGCCCCCGTTTGGCATGGGTGGGTTAAGTGGGTTAAGCGGGTTAACCCACTTAACCCACCCAAACGTTATTTAACTTTCCCGTTGCCTCCCAGGGTAAATTAGCCCGACCGCAACTCCTAACCTTGCTAACCCTATTCTTCGCTAACCTCATCTCTCCCAGGGTTTTCAGAACCGGACCGGACCGGCCGGTTCGACCGGTTCAACCGGGAACCGGCCCAAGGTCCGGTCTGGTTCAATATTAGAACCGAAATCAAAAAAAAACTAGGTTGGACCGGTAAAAACCGGGTTGAACCGGTAAAAACCGGTCCAACCGCCAAACCGGACAAACCGGACAAACCGGAATTATTATTTGAGCTTCTTATTTTATTTTTATACATTAATATTTGGGCATTAATATTTTAATATTGATGCTATATTTTGAATAATAATTATTTTATATAATGAATGTTTAGCTAATTTATTATTTTTTTATCATGAATTTATTTCGAATTGTTATAAAAGAGACAAAGTATTTTGAATGACAAATTGACAAGAAAAGTAATTATATTCGTTTTGTTTTGTAATTTTTAATTTTTTATACATTTCTTGTAGTAGTAAATTTTTTAAATTAGTTGTACTATTTTTGTTCAAAATATTTTTTATCATATTTTAAAAATTAATCTCACATTTAGAAAATTTATATTTAATTATAATGTAATTATTAAGTCATCCGGTTGAACCACGGTTCAACCGGTTGAACCGATAAAACCATGAACCGGTCGATTGACCGGTTTGATCTTCGGTCCGGTTCTAAAAACTTTGCTCTCCCCAAGGTTAACGCGCTCACTCGTCTCTTTGCTCTTCCATTCCGAGGAGCCAGATTTCTGCGCCTGTCACTGTCGATGGTGGTTATGCCTCTTGCCTCCCGCTATCTCATTCTGGTACTATCTAGAGCTTTATTTGCCGTGAAAGTGAGATCTTGGCTGGTATTTTAATGTTTTGATGCAGTACTCTCTGCTTTGCTCTCTAGGGCTTCATTGCATGATATGAAAGTGAGATTTTGGCTTATATTTTGATATTTTGATAGTTTTGACATTTTGATATGGCTTTTATGATTTTATTCATGACATTTTAGCTATTCTTATTCATATTCGATTTTGCTGTGATATTCTGATTCTTGTTTGGAAAGCAAACAAGATCTGAACTTCAAAGTCTTCAACTTATTTTGATATCTAAGGCATCATCTTACTTTTTAATATCTTAATTGCAAGATTAGTTAGAAGGTAACTTATTAGTTGGAAGGTAGCTAATATCATAAAATGTGCAGCAGCTTTTAATATCTATTTCATATTACACTTGTCTTTTAGCTGGGTTATTGATCTTTCTAGCTGTGCTGCACATTTATTTTCAAGTGCATGATGAGGTTTGCTCAATTCCATGTTACTTTCATCCTTTTAATTGTTTTTTTTTTCATCCATATAGTTGTATAGGTTTTTTTTTATATCTTACAGCTCATCCATTATTATTACATTTAATATAAAACTTTATTGCATTACATTGGTTCTATATATAGTCTACTTGTGTGATTCTTCTTTCATATGCTTTCCATCCTAATTTGAAGTGTGTTCACTTGTATTGTGAGGATTTTCGCTAAGTATATTACTATTTTTATTGAGTATCTCATGACTTATATGATATCAATCTACTGATCTGATTTGTGTACCTAACTTTTATTGATCTTACATTTGATGGGATACGATATAGGCAATGATGTATTTGAAAATTAAAATTCTCTAATTAAGATATAGGCAATGATGAAATTTTTGAAATAAATTTTTCTTTGTAAGATATGGGCAATGAAGATCTTCTCGAAATCTAGTCTCTTAGTACTAGAAATTTATTATGACAAATTTATGTTCAATATTGTCATATAGGGCCTATGATTTATATCATATAATGAGGTCTATGATTTTTAATGCTTCCTTTAATAATGAGCCATATGATATATAGTAAGATTTACCGGTACTACATTTGTTCTACAGGTCTATGATTTCTGAAATGTTATGTTCATGAAAATTGTGCCTAATTGAGAATATTTTTTTTGAGCCCATCTATGCTACATGCTTTACATTATATTAATACTGAGCTCACTTTATAAAGAGCTATGTTTTCGCTTCTTCTTGTCTATAATCAGGTATTTACTTGAGTCTAACGGCGCTCAAGCTTACCAAAACTATATCATCTTTAGTTCCTATTATGTGTGCTATGAAGGATTCGTCTTTCTTCTTTTATTTGTCAAACTTTTTTTTTTTTTGTTGTTGATCTCATGGATTTGGATAAAGCTTGCTCTCTTATGTCTGTCTGTTTTTGCATTTGTGGTTTAGGGTTCAGTTTCTATCGTGATTTCCATTGAAACAGCTAAGATTTTGGCTTTCAGTTGGCTACCTTGATTTTTTTTCTCTAGCACGTGTAGGGCATAAACTTGGATCTATGGAATTTACTGTAAGTGTCAATTGCTTGGGTTATTCAATTTTCATTTGCTGTCATTTCCTTTTGCTTTTGAACTCCCCTGATCTTTCTATGTTGCTGTCATTTTCAGTTTGAACTCATATTATTTTCTGAGCCTATTTATTATATGATTGTTCATTAGTATATTATTTCTGAGCCTACTTATGCAATTCCATATTGTTTTATGTATTTTATATGTTACATTACATCAATATAGTAATTCAGTGATAGGACAAATTGGTACATTTGGTTGTTCCTAGGGACAATGAAAAACCTTGGTATTGGACGTATTGTTAAGGGCAAACTTCCTATTAAGTCATCATCAAAGGTACCTATTGCGCATTCGGAACAATTCTAATCAAATATGCCAACTGTTACAGATGAACAAGGAAAGGAAGAAGAGAAATTAGTGAAAACACAACAACCATTGACAAGTAGAATACGTGATTCTAAATTTGCTGATCTTCACAAGAAAGTTTTACTAGACCTTATCACGGAGCAGTACATAAACGATAATGTAGAAGACGGAAATCCAACTAATTTGGCATGAAATTAAATCACTACTGCATTCGTCTTAAAGACAGGAAAAACAAAAACAAAGGAACAACTAAAAGAACAATGAAAAGCACTTAAAAAGGAATTCAAAAAATACCACGAATTGGCTAGTCGTAGTGGATGGGGTTGGAACATTGCATTGCAAACCCCAGAAGCAACCCTTGATGTATGGGAAGAAATCCTCCAGGTATGTCAATAAACTTAAATGTAATAACCCCACCAGTAATTATTTTTTAATTGTACAATTTTTTTGAATTTTATAGGTACATTCTGAATATAAAGCTTTACAGAATAAGTCATTCTCTTATTACGAAGCCATAGGGAGTATTATCAAAAATACGTACGCTTTGGGTAACCATGTCTCAGACACTAATTCTCCTGAAATGCAATTCAATATACAAGAGGAACAAGATGTCGATAATGACGGTAACAATAATAGTCCAGGATTTATGCACGATGGTTCTAGTTTTGCAGAAAACTATGTTTTCATTCAAGATCAGGAAGTTGTTGTTGATACTGCGTCTGGAAGTTCAGGGAAACGCACTGCAGATATTTCAACACAACGAAGACGTTGAAGAAAAAGCTTGACAAAAGAGGATACTCAACCGCTAATAGACGAATTAAGGAACAGGACAACTGTGGCAATGCACGCTATACATCGTGCAATGTCATATACCATGGAGGATGCATTAAAAAAACTTGAGTCACTTGAAAATCTATCAGAGACTACCTTTATTGCTTTGATTGACTCATTTAATGCAATACCAAATAACATTACAGTTTTCATGATACTTCAAGGGTCATGTTTGGAGCATGGATTGCGGCAACTCTTTTACGACATCCTCAGTTTGGTGATTTGCCTATATTTACGGATTGTCCGAACCCATCTTTATTCCCTCCAACATTTCCTTAGTTTCATTCTAATTCACTTCATTGCAAGTTTCTTCCCTTTTAAACTGCTTTGCTATTTAATGTTAATGTATGTCATGCCAGAAGAACAATAATCAGCCTACACTTGATAGTAATCATTGATATGTTTGTAATATTTATGAATATAGTAACTTCTCTTGTTATAATTTTTAATTAATAGTATGTTGTTTACACTTGAATAATTATATATTTTGCGGATGGATTTAAGAGATTTTTATGGAGAAGAGGTTGCAAATTTAATAACAAATGTAGATGACGAGATGTTAGTAATCGAGACCATAAATGAATTTGCTCCATCAAACAAGCCTACCACGAGAATTTCATGCACGATGTATGATAGACCTTATCCCGGGAAAGTATATATGCAAGAGATTATTAATGGTCATGAAATTCGAGCATATAATTGCTTTCGTATGTCGGCACAGGCTTTTGTTGGTTTAAGAGACATCATGGTCAGGCGTGGTATTCTTAATGACACTCGGTTCATGCCAGCGGCTGAACAACTAGCCATTTTTCTACGAGTTATTGCTCAAGCAGATAATTATCGTTCTGTTTGTGAGTTCTTTCAACACTCGTTGGAAATAGTTAGTCGAAATTTTAATCATGTCTTACAAGGCATATTACTACTGAAGGACGAATATATTACACTATCTGATCCAACTGTTCCTTGTCATCCGCATATTAAGAACAACTCTAATTTTTATTCATATTTCAAAGATATTTTGAGTGCAATCGATGGGACTCATATTCCAGCAATAGTTTCTCGCCAAAAACAAAGGCGATATAGAAATAGAAAAGATTTTATATCACAAAATGTCATGGCGACAGTTTCTTTTGACCGATAATTTGTATATGTTGCAATTGGCTGGGAGGGGTCGACAGTTGACATGCGTGTTTTGAAATGGACTTTGCAAAAGGGCGGATTTTCGGTGCCACCAGGTAAGTATTATCTTTTTTTTTCCAAAAAAAATACAACATTTTAATGGTCTATGATTTTCAATAGGAAAGATGTATTTGGTCGACTCAAGCTATGTGAACACGAACAAGTTTTTGGCACCAATACGAAGATGTCGATATCACTTGAGTAACTATCGAAGTTCAATGCAGCGTAGATATGAGAAGCCGCAAGAACTGTACAACCACAGGCATGCTCAACTTAGAAATGTGATCGAAAGGACGTTTGGCATTCTCAAGAAACAGTTCAAGGTGTTAACTGATATGAAACCATTCTCATTTAGGGTGCAAGCAGATATTGTACTTGCTTGTTGTATTTTACATAATTATATTGGTAGGTATTATAAGCAAGACACATTCTTCAATATGCGCGAGAGTGATATGCAGTATCTTCAAAATCATGATGAGATGATAGAGGTCGATGCCTCATCTGGACAAGTGTCAATTGGTGAACAACAAAGAGGGGAGATCATAAGAATAAATATCATCGAGCAGTTATGGATAAATAATGTCGGTACTGCTTAATGTTCATGTATTTAAAAGTATCTTTATATATTTAATACTCTCTACGATGATGTCTCAGTGTATTAAAAAGTTGTAAGGCATGTTTGTAATAATTCTGTGGTGCTGGTATTTTAGATTTATTTTTTTTGGAAATAAAGTATTGTATTAAATTTTTATTATTTTAATGTCAATTACCCTCTATAGTGATGTCTCTATATACTTAAATTTATAATATTTTTTGTAATAATTATAATAATTTTATGGTATTTTATCTTAACTATTTTTTTTAAATGGGATATTATTTTAAGATTTATTATTTTAATCTCAATAATTTTTTCTACCCAAGGTTAAGCTATTAAACAACCAAACAAAATACTTACTTAACCCGGGTTAGTAGCCAAACGCAATTCTGGATTAAATTCCTTAACTTAGCTGGGTTAAAATACTTATTAGGTTAATATACCCTAGATTAATTAACCCTTTCTCAATCCAAACAGGAGCTAATGAGTCATCTCTATAATCAGCTCACTTAAAGCGAATTACCCTTAAAGTCTTTAACTCACAACTCTCATAAGAAGACAATCGCCTACTTCTTTATTTTTATGATAAAATAATCATCTAATTCTCAATACTATAAAAATATGTGAAGTTCATCTGCTTACACCTAATCAACTTTTGATTATTACTGATAAGATAACAGAGAAATTAAATAGCTTTTTTTATTTATCCCAAGTGATTTCACAGCTATAAGTTGAGGAGCTTTTTCTTCGATTAGATAACTCAGATTTTTTCTGCGCTAAATACTAATATTTTTTTTTTATGATATACTAATAATCTTACTCATATTAGTTCTTTACTTTTCTCTTGATTCTTATTACAAAATTTCTATAGATGTTGTGCCATAGGTGGCAAAGAGAATTTTTTATATTTAACACAATCTTCAATAATTAAATAATTTTATTTTATATTATTACATTAAAATAATATATTTTTCTTAAAAAAAAAACTCCAAAATGAGACTCTTGAGTATTGTAAACAGTTTGGATCTAAATAAGTTTAATTTGATCAGAGTTGGGTCTTATTTGGGTTTGTTCTAGTCAAGTTGCTTCAATCAAGTTGGTCTAAAAGTAATTGGACTGAATAAGGACTAGTTTCTGATGGCACATCAAGTTTATGACTGAGTTATAATTATTCCATGTAACTATCTCATGATCCACCCCTAATATGAGAGTGCTCGGCTTTCTTCTTCTTGATCGATCCTTCTCCCCTTCGACTACGAACGACTGCTGAGCCCCGCGCACGACGACGTCACGTCACTCTGCCGCGATCCTCCGCCTCGACCACGTCTGCGGGAACCACCAGGAGTTGCGGAACCACCTCCACCTAGAAATCACAACACCACGTCCGCGGGAACCACCTCCCTCTTCTATATGTATGCCTTTCTTCCAGGTACTCGGAGGCGAGATGATGATCGATGAAATTTTCTGGTTGGATTGACAAGAAAGAGGGATTTTCTTCTTCCTTGAGCTATCCCGACGCAGGTGGCGTCGAATCGTTGCCAGAGCAGCAGGGCGCTGCGGCCGTCTCCGTCCATATCGTCAATTCCGGGCAGGTGACCACGGGTTTGACTCCGAGGTTGCAGAGGAGCTGCAGATCCTGACTTTGAGGCTTGAGGTCTTGTGGTTGATAGGACATCTATACTTATTTGCTTTCTCCCGTTCATTTGATCTTGCTGTTCACTGAACTTGCTAAGCAGCTGTTGATGGAATTTGAGTTTGTAATCTATTCTTTATAAGTGCTTGCTTACTATGGATGAATTTTTCCTTGTTCTCGTTATTTCTAGTTGCATCTCGCTGTGGAACTTGTTCACTTTTCTGCATTTGCTGAAATTGCAATTTAGGTCTGAAATGAAAGGGTTTTCCATGAATTTCCTGTTTCACCGTTGTTGCTTCTCTTACTTGAACTAGTTGCAATGGACTTCTGTTTCCGAATTTAACTTTTAAACGTGTTTCTATGCAAAGTTAATATTGTTCATTTCCTGCTGTTCTAATGGTTCCATACTCAAGAATTATGATGGCATTGAAATATCAAATATTGGTCGCATGCTTTAATAATTCTAGCACTATGCATGTTAACTAGTTCTTCTCAGTAACTTGGCAGAATTTTTTCATTGTCAAATCTAGAATATAGTGGAAATAAATTAAGAGAAAAGCATTATATTTTTATGAATTTGAGATTTTCAACGTAAATGTCAAAAGTATTATGTTGTTTGTAATATATACATATATGTATATATTACAAACAAAATGAGGTACATAATCCATTGACTTTGGCCACCTAAAAGCCACACCTACTAGTTTGACAATGATCATAATCCACCCAATGGTTAGTAATTTAAATAGCTTCAATTGATTCACCCAATGACATAGATTTATTATTTGGACGATGAAGTTCTATCACATGGATTTTCTGTGTGGCATTAAGAATATACAGTAGTTTCATCGAACAGTAGGATAGGCCGGAGGCGACCGGTAATTGAAGGCTAAGTGCCTGCAGGAACCAGGACAATTGGCGATCTTCTCCTGAGATGGAAACAAAATGAGGGGGAGGAATGTGCGTGGAGAAATCTTGCGCTTGCCACATGATCTGTCATTTTTGGCTCCCAAATTCTTTGTTGTTCACTTAAAATCTTTGTTTTGGAAGATATTACTTATCTTAATTTCATGTTTTGCATGTTTTTATTTGATGGATTGCTCATCTCAATTTCATGTTTTGCACCTTTTTATTTGATGGATTGCTTGGTTTAGGCTTTTTGTGATGAAATGTTTTCTTTTTTTTTGGGTGGAATTTTTTATGGTTATGTTCGATTTGGGGGTTTCATTCTATTACAGCTCGGTCCACATTCTCTATGTTGGTCTAACATAATCGCAGCATTGACCCTACAAATTTACTACAGTCTGGCATTTTGCCTCCTAAAGAATTCATTTGGCCTCTCTTCTTTCTTCTACCCTGTGCTTATCCTCTTTTTCCTTTCTTCCTTCCTTCCAGGGTTTCTTCGTTTGTTTCACTACGACGGAGCTCTTATCCATGGCAGGACGAGAAGTTCGCGAATACACCAACCTTAGTGACCCCAAAGGTAACCGAATTCAAAACTAGCCAAGTTGGCTAGGTTATACACACTTCCTATATCATTGTTGTTTATCGTGAAAGGTGCTTGTAGTCTTGTTCCCTTTGTTTTTTGAAGTATTTTTCGGATTTATGGAGAGATGATGTGATTGTGAACTGGGGGGTTTGATTGTATTCTAGCATGTTTTTGATTATTGAAGAGCTAATAGTTGGTAGTGTTTGTTGCAGATAAAAAATGGGGGAAAGGAAAGGACAGGGTAGATGATGAAGACATAACTTTCCAGCGCATGGTTGCAAAGGTTAGGGAATCGACCCTGCTAAATCTTTATTATACATATGTTCTGGTTTCATTTTATTCAACACTATTTTTCCAAACTAGAAGATTCGGTTTTATCAAAGTTGCCATCATTATTTTGCTTGAAATTCAAGTGTTATGAAAGCCAAATTGGTTCAGATAAACTCTCTGGGGTTCGGTTATGCATTTTCTATCATCGGTTCATATAAGGTAACAACTCTATTACCCTTTAAACTTGCTTAAAGGGAAAAGGATGTCAATGGACGCTCGTCGCTGATTGAGCCTTCTTGGAGATAAAGATAAGACTAATAGAATCATTTGTCTTGTGACTTTCTGACTTCAAAAAAGTCTTCGAGGTAGCTTGTGACACCTCTAGCGTAAGTATCGGAAGAGTACTTAGTCAAGAAAGTCACTCGATCGCATACTACTAAAATTGCATACATATTTGGAAACTGAATGATGAAAACCATGCAAATTTTTTTTTAGAAATGATATGCAGCTATCACTACTATTCCAAAAGGTCATTTTATCCAATCATGGAGGGGATAGTATAATATTCATGTTTTTTTCTTCTATGTTTCTTCATGATTGGTTCTTTCTAGTTATCATACTTCATATACACTTTAAAAAAAAAAAGAAGAAAACTACTAAAAAATTGTGGAAGACTTGTCACTTTCATGCTATGCCATTTATATGAATTTCTTTTATGGTGAAACTGATTCCCTGCAACTTTTTTAGCAGCTCTTCTGCGATTACATTGAGCATTATTTTAACCCTCCTTCACAATTTCTCATCCTACATTTCACGTCTGCAATCTTGTTCTTCTGCTTATCTAGTTTTCCAATTTAAGGCACACTGCCTTAAAATTTTTAGCCATGATCTAAACATGCTTACCCAGTTCTATGTTATTAAGTCAATCTTGTAGGATTTTTTTTGTCACGGTAGTTGCACTGCTCCTCAAATTATTGTTGCCTGGCTGTAAAATTTTTGAATTTTAATTTAAGATGATATTTGGAGCAGAAATTTGGTTCTTGGTTTGACCATCCATGCTAGAATGTTTAGTGGTTTGTATGCTTTACAAATTTGTTTTGTACCTTGTTTGGTTCACATCAGTTCTTGGGTAAAATATTATTTTATTAATATTTTAAATTTATCATAAATTTTAATAATTTTATTTCACATTCAACATAAATTTCAATCTTAAAAATTAACTTTATTTCACATACATCACAAATAATAAACTTAAATTGAATAATTGATGAGAAAAAGTTTGACTTTTTTCCTTCTAAATAAATTAGTTCATCTGTGAACTATGGTTGCGGATAAGCTTATTAGAGGCTTGAAGATTCTTGTGAAAATACAATTACCCTTTTCTCTTCTATTTGCTAGGATTTTTCCACTTTATATTCTACCAGTTTTTAGTGTTCTGATAACATGCCCCGGCAGGGATTATGGCATCTTCCTTGGGGCAATTGATGCCCTCAGATGCAGGAAGCTGCTGGAGAGCGAGGAGGGTACCTTCATGGACGAGGGGGTACCTATTTCTTGCTCCACATATGAGGCTGTTTACTTTTCACAAATTTTTTTGTAATTTGTTAATTAACTTTGATTTTCAGCTCTGGACAGTGATGACCTCCTCTATCTGAAGGAACAAATGGAAGCTGAGGAGGATGCTGAGCGGCTACTTCGCCGCACAGAAAAACGGGCATTTGCTGCGTTTAAGATATGATATCCTTCTGCAACCATAATGCACAATCTAACATTCTCTCTCTTTATTTTTTGTAATTTATATTCTTATCTTACTGTATAATTCACAGAGCAGCAAGTTTAGCAGATTCAACTCATGCAACTTTACCTCTCCCTCTTCGAGTTGAACCCAAACCAAAAAGTGGAATCAGGTTATTATCATGTATTTTGCATATTTTAAGTACTCATAATGCTTTAAACCAAACAGTTTATTTTTCTAGATAACATGACATAACACTGAGATAATATTGAACCAAACGCCCCTTAAACCATAAAATTAAGCTACATTTTTTTTTGGGTGGAGCTAGGGTTGCTTTTTGTATTTAATTAATTTTTCTTTGTTTACAAAAATGTTTTAAATTGATATAATGTGGAGCTTAATACTGTTGCCAAACAGCAGAGTTAGTTGCTTACACTTTTTGGAACAACAGGCAGCAAGATCTCTTGAAGAAGATTGTTGAAATCAAACCAAAGAAACCACGTGTTTCAAGCCCATCAGATGAGACACAAAGGCATCAATCAAGTCCATCATTGCATCAAGCTTCTCCTGCAACTAAGAATTCGAATAACATCACAGGCGAACAATGTCCATCTTCGTTGACCGAAATAACTGAGTCGAGAACTATGAAAGCTTCAAGACCATTTGGAGAAGTGACAGATTCCAACCCAGAGAATATAGCTAAAAGCTTACTAGGCATAGCATATGAGAGCTCCGATGAGGACTAATAACTGCAGATAGTGATTTCTACTTGGATCCTTCTATATACAGTTTGACTCTCAAGTCACAAGTGCTTGTGTTAGAAGATATAGTTTATATTTATGACCGCTGAAATCCAAATTAGTGTTTTTGTTGACCACTAGTCTTGAAAATTTCATAATCAATGTTTCATATTCAGTAACTATGTATCAGAAGATTATTTAGCTGTTTGGAACTTCAGAAGATTATTTAGCTGTTTGTTCCATGTGATGATGTTTGTGTCAGATTTTTGAATGCTGTATTCACGAGTATATATATATATATTCTATAAAAAGAAAACATTAACATCAGACATAGCTTACTGATGCATTCACTCTGCATTATTTCATTAACTGAGATCTAACAGATAAGAAACTGGTTGCATTGAACGAACTTAAATTTTGCTGTGGAACATGAAATGTGACAGATGCTAGATGAAGAAAAGAAGAGGAAAAAGATCATATTTAGTATACTTAATTGGGAAGCATTAAAGAAATGTAATGCTAGATTTTAATATAATTCATCGATTTTCTATCATCAAATAAAATAGTGTTCTTCAGGAAATGGAAATGTGTAGTATAAAAACTAAAAATGAGATGTAATTAATGTCCTAAGGGGGGGGCATAATGTATCAGTCAGCAACGAGTTCTCGAGGAGCAGCGCAGAGCTCCGGCGAACTTCGTCCATAACCGCACAGAACTCGCCTTCCCCACTGTAAAACGCTGCCAGAGATCGTAGCCCGGATTCAGTCCCTTAATCTCCGTCTTCCCAAAGAAGGCTCCGTTCTCAAAGACGTCATTCACCGACTTCCACCTCCACCGCTCGCCGCCGGCTGCCTCTCTCCAGGTAACCTGAGTATAACAGAAGAACAGCAGTATATTCACTTCTGTACTATAATTGGCTGCTAGCTAGCTAGTTGATTGAAATCTATCCATCTCACCGCTTTGTTCTGATTGGGCGGAGCAATGAAGAGATTGCCTTCGCTCTTAACCTTAGGGTTCATGCTCCCGCCAATGGCGTATATCTTCCACCCCTCGTAGAGGTTATTGGCGACGTGAGCGTATCCATGGCGGATCCTCGGCATCCTCTGGTTGCAGTTCGGACCGAAGCGGTTGAAGGCGACGGTGACCCGCATCCGGCGATCTTCGGAGAAGCCATCGTCGTGGCCGAGAAGCATCACCTTGTCGTGGTCGCGGAACCAGTTATTGGAGACGGTGATATCGGTGGAGCCGCGGGTGACGTCGATCAACCCGTCTTCTCCGGTGAACAGGGTGTTGTGGTCGATCCAGATCTTGGAGGAGGAGATCAGCCGGATCGCGTCACCGTCGGCTCCCCAGAGATCCTTCGTCTTTCCTCCCGGTGCCGCCACCGGCCCCACCGCCGCCGGCCCCGCCCTGTTGTGGTGGAAGTGGAGCCCGTGGATGATGACATCATGGACCTGTTCAGCAATTATCGAGTTAATGGGTCAATATATCTGACTCATTTACCTGTTTAATTAATTTCTATCTATCTACGTTGTCAAGTACGAAGCCGCAGCCGCCGGCGATCTGGACGACGGCGCCTCGGCCGTCGATGGTAGTAAAGCTGCTGACGAGCAGCGGCCGCTCCAGCTTGATCTGCATATCTCTGGCAAAGGTGATCCAGACTTTTCCTGCTATCATAGTAGCGCCGTACCGGAGCGTCCCCGGCTGAGGACTCGCCGGACTATCTCCGGAATCCGTCACGACGTACCACCGGAGCCCACGGCCTCCATTATTGATCATCTTTCCGGCGAATCCGACCGAGCAAGAAGCCAACTGCTGCCGGTTCGCCGCCCAACGTGGGTCTCTCCGCCAGCACCGGTCGATCGAGTTCATTGAAGAGCCCTGGCGCTGCAGCATTCCTGCGGCGGCCAGTGAAACGGAGAAGGAGGTGGTGCACAGGAGGACGAAAAGGGTGAGAATGAGAATCGGAGGGGTGTTGGTCGCCATGTTCTCCATTGACGTGGAGAGGGAAGACGATGGAGGTTTTTAAAGGGAAAATTCTAAATGAATAACTCTCGTTCAATTTAATGAATATTAAAATTCTTATTTAATACGAATTTAAAATTTGCGTTTTTAACTCCTTTTCAATTTGGCACTTATTTAAATTTTGTGCATTTCTTATTGGTCCTCGATATCTTTTATTGAAAAAATATAATAAATATAGACAGACCTAATTAAAAATTTATTCAAAAATCTAGGATTTAGATGAAATTATTCACTAATTAATAACAATCAAATTGCATTCTGCCTTCTCATGCATTAGTTTAACGTTTCTTTGGGGGTTTGCATGTGGAGAACATTAATAATTAATTTCTATGATTTTAATGTAAACAACCTGTTAAATAATTAAATTAAGAAGTAAGATCCCAAAAGGAAACTCTTTATAATTATAAGTTTTAAATCGTTTCATAAGACCTATAAACTGCAATTAAATATTTGACATTATAATCTAATACTACATTTATATATTTATATATTTATTGTTCTACTCTATATATGTTTATCTACAGAATATTTATGTTTTTTTTTTTGAAAAATAAAATATTTATATTTCTATTATTACTTTATTATCAAGTAACAATGAATAAATAATAAAAGTATTTCTTCGAGCTATTAGTTATAAGTTTTGATGACTTTAGCATAATGTGAATGTTTAGAAGTTAAATATTCAAATTAATGATATCATTTTACAAATTAATTAACGAAAAATTTTCTTATTTACTCATAAGCTACTGCAACATTATTGATAAATTCAGCAACCATAGCAATATACAACATTAGTGTTATGTCTGATTGTTTGTAAGTTTATAGTATTATATGTGTAGGAAATCTATGAAAATTTATAATATTAAATATATTGCATATAATAGATTTTAGTGCTAATACAGGTAATCTCTCTAGAGTTTTATTAAATTCTGTAGTCACTCAGTTTTAGCAGTTATTTACCCATTTTTAAAGTCTAGTGCAAAAATCCTTCCTTTTTATATATATATTCAATTAGATTTGGAATATGTACGTATCAAACTTTGTCTCCATGTGATCGGTAAGTGGGTATGTTTGTAATTTAGAACAACACTGACTAAGAGTTAACGAGTTGAAAAAGATATTCACATTGAGAAATATTGAGTGCAGATTATGTTATCAAGAGTAAAGGTGAGGCCCTATTTCACTCCCCGATAGGGGTTCTTTTCACCTTTCCCTCGTAGTACTATTTCACTATTAGTCTCCCAGGAGTATTTAGCCTTGCAAGGTGGTCCTTGCTGATTCACTCGGGATTCCACGTGCCCCATGCTATTCGGGTTAGAGCGTAAGCTAGTGATGCTTTCGGCTACTGGACTCTCGCCATCTAGGGTGCAGCACTCTACCGGGGGTGATAGCTGAGGCATAAGCATTCTTCTGTGTGTATATACGAGACAATTTTATGGCTAGAAGGCCATCCCATTAGAGTTCAAAATCAAGTAAATATGAATGGCGATTTCTTCGGCGATGTGTCATTACTACTTATTGATATTTTTGTTAAAAAGCAATTAGAGTCGTACTCCAGTATTTAAAGAGATAATAATCAAGAAGATGAAGAAAGTCGTAATGCCATTGGCTTGTTGATAATAAGGGCAATGATATATGTATACATTGCTGAGAAATATATATATATATGTATGTATAAATAAGGGTAAATTACATCCAAGCCCTTGAGGTCAGGTTTTTGCAAATTAGTCTTAAAAATTTTAATTTAAAACCTTAAGATTATAAAAGTGCAATTATTTGGTTTCAATTAACATTTAATTGTTAATTTTTTGCAATTATATCTTAAGATTACTTTTAACTATTAATTTTTTAGTTTTTTAGAATATAATTTTAAAATACTAATATTTATATTTTATAGTTTTAAATTTTTAGAGTAACTAAAATAAGAGATAGAAGAAATTAAATTTAAATTTTTACTAAATTTAAAAACATGTGAAGATAAAAGAATATAATATTTTTTTAAAATATATAAATTATTCGATAACTTAGAAATTGATCAAATTTTATATTTTTTATTAGAAAAACCTAACAAAAATGGTCATATTCTAAAATATAGACTAAAATTACAGTGTTTTTATCAATATTTAGTAAATAATACATATTATATACTAAATTCTTAAAAAGTAAAAAGTTATAAGTTATATTTTACAAACTTCTTGTTTGACGCGGGGATCAAAATCAAAACTAAAATGGTATTAGTTTAAAAATAATAATAATAATAATAAATAAAAATTTTAAATTATTTTATATTAATTATAATATAAAAAATAATATTTTACTTCACATACTTAATAGTTTTTAATAAAAATATTAATTTTATTTCACATCTTAAATCAAAATACTCAATTTTAATATTTTGCTCTAAGATATAAAATAAAATTGATATTTTTATTAAAAATAAAGTTGATATTTTTATTAAAAATTATTGAGTATGTAAAGTAAAATAATATTTTTTTATATTCAAATTTATAGAAAATAATTAAAAATTATTATTATTATTATTATTTTTAAATTAATACTATTTTGATAATAGAATGCTTTAGCTTTTGCGATGAAATAGGTTGGCATTAATTATGATCATTAACTTTTGCATTTTTCTTTTTTTTAAAAAAAAAAAACTTTTGAATCACCGGCATCAATTCAAACAATAGGTAGCTGCGTTGTTTTCAACAATTAATTTTTTTATCTCATTTAAATTAATGGTAAAATTTCTAATAATAATTAAAATAAGAGTTAAATTAAATTTAAAAAAATAGTTAAACTCAGGTAAGATATTATTTATGACGAGCAAATAGAATACATACAGTGTAATTTGTCACTGAGTCCCAATGCAATAACTGTTATCTAAAAAATAATTATTTAATTTAATAATATATATGTTATAATATTATAAAAAAATATGAAATTTTTATTTAAAAATAATATCACCATTTCATTTAACTATCATAAGATTTCGATTATAAAAAATAATATAAAGGTAACATTAATTAAATTTCTCCAAATTTTTTAATAATTTTTACTATTTTTAAGAATTATATATGTATGAAATATGTAATATTCACTGAATATATATATTTTTTTAATGGTATGCAATCTTTAGAGCATCAGCATATGATAAAAAAAAATTTGATTTATAAATAATATTTAAATTTTGGATATTCCCCAAATTTTAAAATAGGAAAATGATATAATTTTATCGCCACTGTTAAGACGAGGTTGCCGCGGCTCGCGAAATATGCTCTCGCTTCTGAGTTGCTGCTGCTCCTCCTTGAATCCAATTCCTTCACCGTCTCATCCTCCTCACCTTCTTCCATACCCTATACCCTCTCAGTCTGTTCATTTCTCTGTGAGTATAACAGCGGCCGACTCGCTTTTCCGCAGCCGTCACTTTCTCAATGGCGGCAACGACGTAAAGGGGCCAGCTACCGTCCCCTACGCAGCTGCCCCCGGGAATTTGAGTTCTATGGGAGGAGAAGAAGAGGAAGACGAAGAGGAGTATTCATCGTCGGCGAAGTGTTCGGGGACGAGCGCGAGGCGTAGGAGGCTGCTTAGGGTTCGTGAGGAGAAACGAAAGAGGGAGTTTGATCGCCTCCACAATTATCCTACTTGGGCCAAGTCAGTGTCCTTTCTCCCTTTGTCCCCTTTCTCGCACTTTTTTTTTCTTCGATGGAGCTGGAAGAAGCTTAATACTGGATTGCGGAATGTGAAATTAAAATTTTCGATTTTTTTTTAGAAGGCCTGAAATTTCCCTTTCTTTGAAGAGTCCGTAATCCTCTTTTTCGTTGTTAGAAATAATGCG
This sequence comes from Apostasia ramifera, assembly GCA_019297695.1. Lineage (NCBI taxonomy): Eukaryota > Viridiplantae > Streptophyta > Magnoliopsida > Asparagales > Orchidaceae > Apostasia > Apostasia ramifera. The sequence continues at coordinate 171,723 of JAEMOT010001882.1, read as the reverse complement.
TCAAAGAAGTCTGAGTTCAGTGACCTTTGTCTTTGTTGATTTTTTACTGCGTCCATTCTCGATTCATCTAATCTATTTCCTCCTGGTCCTCCTCTATCATTCACTTCTTCTTGTGATTGAACAGTCTAGATATTACGCGCTTTAGTTTTTCAATCAAAAGCTTTTGATTATATTTCGCATATTTTTAGTACCAGCCAATGCAGCAACCTAAGCATTGCTTTTCTTTGTAATGACAAATTCGTTCTCGAAGTGGTATGCATTCACTGGAATGTTCTTGAGGACTCTGGCAAGATGGATCACAATTCTTGTTGCCAGTTTCCCTGTATTTGTCTTAGTCACACTTTTCCCTTACCAACTTCATCATGATCAGTTGCCTTGTTAGAGTGATTTTCTTTACATTTTAGGTTATTTGTTTGTCGGATTATTTTTAATTGAGGTAAAAAATAATAATCTTTCATGTGATATTTTTATTTATTTTTAAGGGTATATACACACACGCAAACATGCCTACATACATACATGCATGCATGCATGGCACTCAAAATATTGAATATTATATCATTGTTCAAATGCATATCATCCCATAACTTAAGTTTTATGAAGTAGGTGGCATGTAGGTAATATTTAAAATTTTTTATGGTATGTAGGTAATTGTTCCTTTTTTTTAAGAATGTTTTTGTTTTAAATTTGTGAAAATTTTGAAATAAAGTTAATTTTATTTTACGAAGTGTATAAGATGTAAAATAAAGTTAGTTTTTATTTTAAAATCTATGTAGGATGTGAAATAAAATTAATTTTAATATTGAAATTTGTGTATAATGACTATTTGTTTGTAGGGTTATTTTTAATGGAGTTAAAAGATAGCTCTGATGTGATATTTTTGTTTTAAAATTTATGAAAGATTTAAAATAAAGTTAATTATATTTTAGAGTTGTGTTACTTGTGTAGGATGTGAAATAAGGTTGATTTTATATTTGAAATTTGTGTAAAATGTAAAATAAAGTTGATTTTATTGTTGAAATTTATATAGGATTTGAAATGTTGTTAGTTTAATGTTGAAATTTGTATATGCTGTGACCTATAACATTAATTTTAACCTAAATTAAAGTTAATCCTGGAAAACAAACCATCCCATAAGTTTAATTTTAACCCTGGTTAATGTTACTTGGGCAAACAAATAGCCTAAATTGCATCAATATATGAGATAATTTCTTTGAAATGTCAAGTTCCGAGATAATTTATCTCTACAGAAAATGTTGTTAGGAAGATGTGAATATAATTACGCCTTTAATGTGGACTATGCTGTATCCTTGCTTTAGCATAAGATTAAGCTGTATTTTTGCTCCTTGTTAGGCGTACCGTTAGAAAACCTGAGTTATTTAGTTTTACTATGATATTTCTAGTTAAAAGTGAGAAAGAGTTCTAACATCAAAAAAAAAAGTTGAGAAAGAGTTAAAAGATAAGAAAAGTTATCTCCTAGAATTCACATATTGTTATGCATTTAACATAACAAATGCTGTGAATTATTGAAGTTGAGTCCTCTCCATTTTCTTCTCAACTTTTCAATCTGACATAATTGCTTACTAGTACTTTATCAAAGGGGTGTGAACATTAATGTAAACCTCCTATTTTGTTCTTCAATTTTGCAGCTACCAAGTATGATGCACAGCTATAAAAGTCGCACATTTTCTTTCCGAAATTCTGCTGCTTATGTGATAATTTTTTCAAATTCCTTCAGTTTTTATTACTCCATTTTACCCAGTTTCACATTTGAATTTACTTTTCAGTTATAAATATGTTCGTTTATTCATTTGTTGGTGAGGCTTACAGTATGCAGAAGATCATGTCATTGACATCTTACATTTTTGGCGTCAAGGATATTGGAAAAGGCATGCAAGGATGATGAGGAACTCCGAGCAGTTCTTGGTGATAGCATTGGAAACCCAGAGCTCATGAGGAAAAAGGTGTGCTAGGTTTTATATTATAACAATTACATATATATGCTACTTGCAAAAAGGTGCTACTTGATTGATTTTGAGAGTTTTCCAGCCTCCACCTTTTCTTAATCCAAAATAATTGTGTTGTTATTTCCCTGTCATGAAGACATGGTGATCTAACAGCTTTACCTGCATGTTTGTTAGGTGGAAAAAAGAGTTCGGAAGAAAGGCAGAGACTTCCGCAAGTCAAAAACAGGATCAGTTCTGGCTTTTAAAGTTATCTTTAGGGAGTGAGGAACCATAACTCTGATTTTCGTAATGTGTCTTTTATTTCAACTTGATTAGACTACTGAAACTAGGACCTGATCAAGTTAAATTCATAGAAGTTCATTTTTCCTGCAAAGAGATACAGTTGTATGCTTCTTTTAGACACCAAATCAAAATTTCTTTTGCTGTGAGATTAGAACTTGTGGCCTTTCCTATGAGGATAAGACTATACCACTAGACTGAAAGTATGTGGTCAAAAATCATCAACATGTCATACCTTTGGCTTTTTTATTTTTTGATTAGCAAATTAGATAGGTTTTCTAGATTGTTTGTTCACTAAATTTGGTTTTCCCCTCGTTTGAAAGTTTGACAAGATTTTGTCTGTTTGTTAACTGAATTAAGTATTACCACTTTCAGAATTTTTGCTATTTTGATGTGATAGATTTGTTTGAGGATGAAATTATTGTTTGATGCTTCTCCCTCATTTATGTAACGGTTTTATAGTGCATCCTAAATGTATCTATGAATTGAGAATGAAATTGCCATATAAAACATATCAATCTGTTAATTCATCGTCATATGTTTTATGTCTTTTTATCCCATTTTTCTTATCAAGGGTATGATTGCTAAGTGTTCTCCGTTGTGATTAGAAGTAACGTAAGTTATGATTTTACCTTCTAGTCAGTCGTTCCACTGTGACTTCCGCTTCTTGCTTAATTACACAAGGAGTCTGGTGAATATCTCACGTGTTTTATGAGTGTTAGATCTAATGATTCTTTTATGTGCAGCTTTTTGCCCACAGATTCCTTTATATGGTTTGAGCTGTTTGCAGCACCATCAGATCGTGATGTAGAAATTCTTGGTTGTGTAAGTAGTTTGTTTCTGCTTGTCTGATATGCTTATGTTTTCATCGATGTAAGCTTCATGCAGGTAATCCAGTCATGGTATGTCATGGGGCGTCTGGGAGCTTTCAACTCCTCAAACCTTCAGGTTATGATATAAGTCAAAGATAAGGATATTTTTTTTAAACGTTTTGACACAATTTTTGTCCTCTTTTCCACTCCTTAATATCAGAAGACTATTGGTAGTTGAAAAATATTTTGCCTCCCCTAGACCTGCCATTCTTTTTGCCAACTGTTGTCCATTCTCCAATTACATGCTCAATTGAAGATCAGGATGTAAGGCTGCCATCGAGTCAAGTTTGAGCGAGTTGGCCTCGACTCAAAATTAAATATTTTATTTAAGTCTGGTTCATATCAATTAAAATTTGTTTGATTTCAAATCGATCCTGCTTGAGTGCTAACCTTAGATCTTTTTTTTTTTTGATACAGGTCTAATCTTATCTTTTTTGTTATTTTGATACAGGGCTAACTTTAGATCTTGAATTACTTATTAAACATTGGAATGTAGAAGCATTATATTTGTTTATATTTATATTATATTTATATAGTGAATGCATGTCTTCACGTCTACATATACCTCATAACATATACACAATAATACATGATATATTCATCAGTAAAAATCTACATACATTTGTTTATGTATAAATCAAGACATTTTCAAATAGAATATTGTCCATTTTGGTCAAATTGATTTTAAGTCGCAAGAGAGCCGGGTTGTTTTTGAATCATGTAAAATGTGAACATTCATGAAGCGATTTTGAATTTTGAACATAAATTTGTTGACATTTATCAAGTTCAAGCCAGGTCAGACTAACTTGAGCTTGAAATTTTCTAGTACAGCTCAACACAAAGTCAATTCAAACTTTAAAACTACTTTGGGGGAGCTAGATCAAAATCAGTCTGGCTCAAGCTCGAGCTTTCTTGAGCTGGCTTGATTTTGAGTATATATATATGCATATTATATAATAGATATAATATATATTGAATATTTTAAGCTATTTCGATTTTATATCGTGAGTGGCTAATTCTAGGTCAAATCAAACTCGAAATGAAACTAGAGCTTGAGTTGTGGCTCAAACTTGACTTCAATTAATTGTGCTAATCTTGAGTTGAGCTAAAATTGAAGTGAGCTGTGAGTGAGTTTTGAGGTTTGAGCTTTTTGTCAGCCTTGCCAGCATTCACTGGTCTTGTAGACTTGTTTATTAAGGTAAAGCTATGCATGTCAAATAGAAAATGTGATTATCCATAGTTTTGTGGCTACTAACAAACTCATTTATGTTTACTGGGTACTACAGTTGGCAAACTCATCAATGGACTACAATCCTCTATATGATGCAGACATGGCTGTTAGGGTCATGCCTTCGTCCTTCCATGACATAAGCGACATTGAGTTTCAAGACAACTGGGGTCGGGTTTGGTAAGCTTTTGGATTTTATTTCATATCTTCTTCATCCAAGTCTACTGTTTATGGTTTAATGCATCAAACTTTTGGTTCTAACTTCTAAGATGTTTTATGTAGAACTTGATCGTATAAAATATGGCAGGTCTCATATCTAAATGTTTGTTTAATTCCAGGGTTGACCTTGGAACATCTGATTATTTTGCTGTGGATATATTGCTTAATTGTCTAACTCAATTAAGCTCAGAGTAAGTCTGACAAATATTTCTAATATCTATGCATTGCATCAGCTTTTGTCATTATTTAGGTTTAAGAAATACTAAGGCTCATACTGTTTAATTCATTACATGAAAAGAAATGCATATATATGAGAAAGTAAAATGAGATTCTTTTAAGCGGAAAATTTTGTAGAGGCTATTTTAACGGTTATGTACCAAAAATACTATAGAAGATTTAATTACATGTCTTAAATTTTTCTATGGAAGTGTTGTGGGAAGACAAGACAACAATCTTAGTTGACTTCTTGTTTGCCTAAAAGCCACCATTTGATTGCTGTGGAGTCTTCAGTGTACTTGGTGAGGGTATTGACATCGTTGAGGGGCCTAGTAAAGGAGGACAATAGCATAACTTCTGCATATAGTATTGGATAGCCTGGCCTTGGCATTTGTTATGACGGGAAACAATCAAAGATTTTTTACGTGGAAAACCGACTGGCGGAAAAACCACGGCTCCTTTTCGAGGAGGCTTGAAAGATCACTAGAAAAATGCGTTTTTTTCTGGCTACAGTGTATACGAAGAATATTTTTTTTTAATCCCCTCTTGAAGGCTGTGTATAGGAAGTATATATACTCTGGGCCTGTTATGTCTAGTCACTTCCAGCCGAGTAATCTATGGCCTTAGCGACGGCCCAATTAATGCCTGCGGATGGCTAGTACATGACCCATGTCCGGTGTGTCAGCGGTCATGGCCTGTCGGCGGAAAAACCGCGTTTTCTTCAGAGAAGTACAATCCCCCAACGGTCAGATGTCGCGTCGGGGCCTTGCTCTTCGGGATCTTCTTCGACGTCTTCTTTTCGGGATGGTGCTCCTCCTGTTCGGCTTGGGTGTTTTGCTCACGTAGAGAGCTGACGCAATGGATCTCTTCTCAGGAATATCCGGCGGTCTTCAGGGAAGGAAAACTGGGACCAGTGTCCCGGCTAAGCCGGACCTAGCCGATGCGAGACGCCCTTCAGTTCGAGAAGAGGCGTCGAAGAAACCGAGGATCCGTCTTTCCAGCGTAGGGGACGGCGCGTGTATCCCGTCCAGACCCCCTTCGGCGGAGGATGCAATTACGGTGGCTGACGATGAGGTGCGAGCGATTAGGGAAAAAAGGGTTAGTGTACCTTCT
>JAEMOT010001882.1:87211-158398 GCA_019297695.1 Apostasia ramifera | reverse complement strand
CTCATGGATCGTTCGTGATGTGGTCTTCGAGGTTCCGAATCTGGTTCGGAACTGTTCAGAGAAATGTTGAAAGTTTTGGACGGAGCCATGGGGGATCTCGTCGAGCCAATCCAGAGCTAGGCCCGTCAGTGTGTTCCTGAACAATCGACACTTGTAGGCGTCAGAGATGGGGTCGCTTGTTGCCAGAGCGGNATGTAGGGATCAGGTTTGATCCTGCGTGAGGGCACCAAATTGTTATGACGGGAAACAATCAAAGATTTTTTACGTGGAAAACCGACTGGCGGAAAAACCACGGCTCCTTTTCGAGGAGGCTTGAAAGATCACTAGAAAAATGCGTTCTTTTCTGGCTACAGTGTATACGAAGGATATTTTTTTTAATCCCCTCTTGAAGGCTGTTTACAGGAAGTATATATACTCTGGGCCTGTTATGTCTAGTCACTTCCAGCCGAGTAATCTATGGCCTTAGCGACGGCCCAATTAATGCCTGCGGATGGCTAGTACATGACCCATGTACGGTGTGTCAGCGGTCATGGCCTGTCGGCGGAAAAACCGCGTTTTCTTCAGAGAAGTACAATCCCCCAACGGTCAGATGTCGCGTCGGGGCCTTGCTCTTCGGGATCTTCTTCGACGTCTTCTTTTCGGGATGGTGCTCCTCCTGTTCGGCTTGGGTGTTTTGCTCACGTGGAGACCACGTGGGCAACCACGTGGACGGTTCAGATGAAGATGGCGCGAATCCAATTACAACAGCATTGGTGCAGGTACATGCCTTCTTTTCCATCACTCTTCCTTGAAGTTGATGGGATAGATCTCTGCCCGTAGAAGCTAGCTACTTCCATGCATACCTTTGTTATATCCCCAAAGGTACACATTTCACCATGTTAATGTATGATGTGTTTTTTTACCCTTGCGAAGGAGACTCGGCTGTGTGCCTAAGCCATAGATAGAGAAGTACGCCTTCAATTGGTCAATTTGAGTGTTTAATTTGTTTGTATTGATTGATCCGCATTAAAATAAGACTTTGGCTCTGACACAGAATGATTGTCTTCTTTCCTTTCTAAAGACAAGGGATGGAGCTTTATGCCCCAAAAATTTCGTTAGAGTTCTTGTGGAGTAAAAAGGCTAGCATGTTCTTGATTTCCTTCCTTCCCTCTAGCTCTTTTGGCATCTTGGTTCACCACTAATGCCGAAGATACTGGCAAAATATGTTAGACACATGTCCATCATGTGTTGACAGTGGCATTGTGTAAGATGGGGCAGATCCTTTTCCATCATGTGGTTGTCAGAATCGGACAGGAAGTTGAACCGGTCAAGTGGCAGATTCATGGTCAAATCAGTTGTGCCTGTGGAATTGTAGTTCGACTAGATAACTTAATAATTATATTGTAAATCTATGTTTTGATTTTTTAAATATTCAAATTATTTCTAAAAATTGAAAATTTATTTTAGAAGATAGAAGGAAAGAAATATATGTTTATCTAATATAAAACTTTATTATCCACAATATTTGATAATTAACTCTTACCTAATTACTTAATTTATAAGTTTATAAAACTTCAAAAATTTTGATGAATCTGCCAAATCATTAATTGGTATTTTCCAATACGTCAAATTCAACGAGTTGATTTACCAGAAACCACAATACCTTTCTTTGCTTTATTATTTTATTATTTATATCCAACTCATTGATTTCTTTTGTTCTTCTTATTTCTCTCCCTCAACTTTGGCATTATTCATCGTTGTTTGTCGCAATCTCCTTGTCGCAGCTAATGTACTGGTGTCAACTAGAATAGGACAATACCTTGTTTGGGCCTGCAAAGTTGATGCGAGCCATTATAAGATTGAAGCCATGGAACACTAACAGTCTCAAATGTCAAGGAAGCAAGAAAGGTCGCTCATGTCGAAGTTTTTGACTTCCCTGCTTGCCAAAATCGAAAACCCCTAATACCCCAATTCACCCGCTTTATCTCCAATCTTTACAGTTCGCAGGTTGTACCGGTTTAATCTAGTCCAATTGGTTTTTTACCATTTCTGGTTTTATACAAACCGGAACCGGATCACAGACCAGTTCGCGATCAAACCGATCAAACTGATCGGTCCAGTCCGGTTTTAAAAACCTTGTGTAGATGATGCAAAAGTAGTACTTTGGTGTTGTGCGAGCTTCAGAATCTTTTCTGTAATTTCCTTGTAAGATCTTTTCATACCATAGGTGCGGATTTGTGCTTCAGTGCCACTTGATCCACAATCTCCTTTTTGATGATGACTGAGTATGCTAAGGTTTTGGTTTGTTAGATTCTCTCCAGCCATGGCGTAGAGACCTCTCATTGGCGGAATTCGTGAGAATCTCATTCTCTTTGTTTTCAAACTTGCAAAATGGAGAAGAAGAGGAGGAAGAGGCATGAAGTGTGTGTGTGTGAGAGAGAGAGAGGGCGAGCGGCCCCCCAATCCCCCTCGACAGCGAGTTGTCCTCCATCGGCTACTCCCGTTAGCCTGTCTCTCTTAAGTGGGGGAGAGAGAGGGGGGTAAATTGGTAATTTTAAAATTTCAATTATTAAAAAATTTAAATGGAGCCTGGATGTTAAAAATTTAATCATGCACCTGCATGATATTATATCCTAAAACTCAAGGATTTGGATGTAATCATTTTATTTTAAAATCAAAATTTTTTTCTTATATATTTTATCTTTTCCAAATATCAAAACTTGAAACCGACATATAAAGAATACTAAAAAACAAATTGAAAATATTTAGTTATTTTTTGACAAATTAAAGTATAGTTTAAAGCAGTTTATCTTATTTTATATTATTTAATGGAGTAAATCGCAACATACCATATAGAGGAAACAATAAGTTATATTATCTTTATGATATAGCTAACAATGTTTTCGTTGAGGAAAAGTCAAAAATTAATTATTTCTTATCGTTTTAATTGTAATCCAAATGTACTATGTGCATTTTATGCATCTGAAAGTAATTAAATTTTGCCTTATGACGATGCACATTTCCAGCTATCAAAAGATGTATTCAGAAAGATTTGGTGTATCATTGTAAAGAGATGTGCTTAACTCAAATTTGGATTTGACTAAATTATATAAATTAAATGCTTAAGCAGTTAAAACAATTTTTTTTTTTAAGATATGAATTACATCTGAGTAAGGTTCTCTTTAGCATTATTGTACTGTAAAAAGAGCTTTGTGTTATGTCGTTGTATGTAAAAATTTATTATTGTTTGAAGTTTTTTTATCTGATAAATTGTTGCTAAAACCTACAGTTAACAATAAAATTATTGTACTTTGTGTAATTTATAAGCTTGCTAGTTAATTTCTTAGCTACTGATCAAGTGCTATAAGGTAATTTGGGAAGTTCTGAATTTTAGCTTTTATAATCTATTGTTGTGAGCGTATTTTAGGGAAATCAAAAGTCAGCCTATTGGAACTTCTTTTAATATAATAGATAAATGGAGATGCAATTGTTCTCTATGCTTGATTGTTATCCCTAGAAAGGGCTGGGGAGCACATCATATCTTTCAATGTACTGCACGAGAACAATATTAGTACTAGGGAAAAGGAGTTTTGAGCTGATGTGAAATCAACTTTGAATTTTTAATACCCTTAGGTATATTAGTCTCCCATTGACTGTCGACCATAAAAGATTTTGATGGTGGCAGTCAATCAAATTAGAACTTTTTAATACACCTTGTTTTATCTCAATCAGAGTGTGCTTTTAAATTATTGGATTGTACTTCAATGTCTTGTAATCGTACTCATACTCCTGTTGACGTTTCTAGCAAGTTATCTCAAATTGGATTTGTTGCTTTTTCTAATCCTTCCTTTTATCGAAGCATAGCTTGTGCTCTACAGTATTTAACTTTTACTCGATTACATATTGCTTATGTTGTTCAATAGGTCAGTTTATTTATGCATATGGCACGAGAACATTTTAATGCTATTAAATGTATCCTTAGATATTTCAAAGACACTCTTAATTATGGTTTGCTAATTCATGTAATTGCTTATTTTGATAATGATTGGGCAGGCTACCTTGATACTTGTCACTCTACTTTCAGTTACTGTGTATTTTTGGGAGATAATTTCTTGGTCATCTAAGCATCAACACACCATTTTGCACTCTTAGTGAGGATGCTAATTATTGTGTTGTCGCCAATGTTGTAGCTTAATATTGTTGGATTCAAAATTTTTTGAAGAATTGCATCTTCCTTTGACGTCAGCTAGCATCATGTTTTATGATAATATTAGTGCTATGTATTTGTTCCCTAACCCAGTTCAGCATGCTTGGGTTACACATTTTGAGCTTGATCTTCATTTTGTTTGTGAATGCGTGGCTCTTGGTGAAGTTCGAGTTTTACATCTTCCTTCTTCACTCATTCAGATCTTGTATATATATAACTTGTGTAAAAGGTAAAACCCTAGATAAAATGGCATGACTTAATTCTTCATGGTCCGGTTAGGTCTGCTGGCTACCCTTACAAGCTCATCAATATATGCTGAAGGAGGACAATTAATTGGAGCTGGCCTTCATTAGTTGGTCTTCATTCTCAAGTGACTGAACCTTAACAGCAGAGTAATGGTGGTTACAGATGCTATCATTATCATTCTTTAGACTTAAGAAGTTAACCCATTGCGAAAGAGTTCAATTATAGTAAGGCCTGACATGCGGCAAGCTTCAGCCTTCATGCCCAAGTGTGTTATCATAAGGGTTACCAGTATCTATGATGGATGTGAAATGGTTCCTTCAGTTGATGTAGCAGTAGCACATAACTCTTACTCGAATTTATGCATTGAGTTCAATCTTTAGTATTAGCCATCTAAAATCCCCTCTTATGCATATCCATCTCTTAATCAGGCAAGAGACTCAGTGCAGCTATCGACATCTTCAAATAGATTGGGATCATCTCCGAAACCCAACCCCCATACGACCTATGTTGTGGTTGCTTGATTGGTGAACAAATTACTATCCTTAACAATTTTTAATGGACAATTTTTTTTTTGTTTTTTTTTTTAAGAAAAGATTCTTTAGTGCCTACATAAATTGGTACCAAGGAACTTACTGAAAATCTTACTGAAATTACTGCAGTTATTGGAACTTCGGAACTCATAACCTGAATTGAGAATAAAATTCCTTGTCTATGCTGGAAAACGACTTGTACTGTACAATCCATTGATTTGCAGTACTAAATTTTCTTTTCATTTGCCCTAACCAAGAGGGCATGTCATGTCATGTCGCATAGTACTTTTGAAACAATAGACCATTGAATTTAATTTTCACTATACGATTTTACTGCAATTGAATTTAAGCATCTAAAAATGTCCATTATTTATAGTTTTTAATCTCTTCTGGCAGATATTTGGGCATTCAACAGGTGATTTTTGGAGGACAGCGCATGGGCGATTGGGAAGAAGGAATGACTAGTCCGGAAGATGGCTACAAGTTATTCAAGATTTGAAACTGCACACTGTTTCTGGAAGGATCGGAGATTGACAGAACAGATAGTTCTGAATTGCTGAAACAATACAGCTTATAGCAAAAGACTGCTTCTTTCCTTCAATTCCATCATAACAGGCGCTGCAAAACCTAAGCTTGGTTGGAGAAGCCATTGAGGTCATAATTCTACACAGGTACCCCCTTGAACTTATGACAGCTGCTTATATTTTTACCCAGCATGAACAGTATTTCGAAACATATTTCCAACGTTAACCCATTATCCATCTATGTCTTTGTAACTTACTTTATGGAGTTCATCTCTTGTAGTAAGATAATATCAGTTTCATATTCACCGGTAGAGGGAAGTATTTTTCCTCACAGATCATATACCTTGGTAGTCTTTAGATTTGTCATAACAAGCTACTATGTTAAGCATGAATTTGGGAATTACTGAATGCGGCTATGATTAAGCTTTTGCTGAATTCTATTGGACTGGCTGTACCAGAGAAAGTCAAGCAAAAATGCTAAATTTTAGAAGTACTTAAATTTGCTCAAGATCTGATTGCAATGCATTCTAGATTTCATGGTTTTACACTTCACTACATTTTTACATTATGGTGCTCTTCTTTGTCAGTATTGGGTCACTTTTCCTCATCCTCTCACTATGAGTTTCTGTTTGATAGAAAAAGAAATTATTTCAACATTATAATAAAAAATGAATTTATTATAATATTGAAAATGATAGTGAATGTAAAATAAAGTTTTTAATATTAAAACTTATGTAAAATGTGAAATAAATATATAAAACTGGTGGGTGATTCATTAGTTTAAGATGGGTTCGGACTTCAGAGTGTTTTGGGTAAAGGCTGAATGACAATGGATAGGTTGGCCAAGCTTGTAACTCGTTAACTCATACGGACCTACGGTCATGCCCATTAAGTGTCGAAATCAATCGCTGGTTGTATTTGCATTTTAGACTCTAGCCCAACTTAGCTGCTCAAACTCAACCCAATTGATAACAAGATAGTAATTGTGGCTCAAGCCCAACTCTAATATAATTGTCTGCACTGATCCGGTTTGATCGTTTTTGTCAAGTTTGGGTCAACTCAGCAACCTGGCACATTCATAGCTCGCTAAAAAAAAACATCCATAGATGGCGTGCTACTGAGCATCCCTCTCAATTCTAACCCAACTCAGTCCAATAATACACAACTCGGCTATCCAAGTGATAATTAGGCTGACTCTTGATTGTGTTTAATTGTTGGATCAGATTGTATGTTTCATACTCTCTTGGCATTTTGAAGAGAAATCTTAAACTGTGCTCACATTTCATAATCTAAGAAAATAAGCTTGGGCCATACCCAAGCTTCATAAATATGAGCCAAAGGCTCTTTTTCCAGCAATATTCATTCATTCAGCACATGCCCATCAATGGCATTCATGAGGGGGAGATATTAGTTGTGGCCTGTGGGAAAGAGCTAACCATCAATCAGTGAAACTTGAAAAAAAGAGGGGTTTTCTCCGCTGGAATGCTTTGCATATGTTCTCTGCTTTGGCTGGTATAAGTTTAAGTTTGAGCTAGTCATGCTCAACTCAATATTTAAGATTTTGTTATACATAAAATAAAGTTAAATTTTATAGTTAAAATTTATGTTGAATAAAAAAAAATTTGAATTAGATGAACTGATTTTTTGGATTTATATTTGATTAGAGACTCGTTAATAAGATTTGTAAATAAATTTCATTAATTAGCTTGTTCAGATATTTCAATTACAAATTCAATTTCATGTTTAATAGTTGGTTCGATAAGAAGCTTGATTATTATTTAGGAATAAATTTGAATGAAGCTTGAGCTTGTTTGTCTACGAAGCTTTTAGGTTGTTTGATTCGAGGATCAAAATCGGAACTAAAATAGTACATAATAATAATAATAATAAATAATTTTTTTTTAATTATTTTTTACAAATTTTAATATTAAAAAAATATTATTTTTTTTATTTTATATAATAATTTTTAATAAAAATATTAAATTTATTTCATAGACTTAAATACTCGTAAAAAAGAGGGTTTTAGGGTTTAGAGTGCAAATGATTTCCTATTCAATACTGGAGGAAAAATCCCCTGTTAGGGCGATGACTAATGATTTGAATAATATTATCATTATAATTTTTAAATGAGTGAAAAGAAAAAAATGTAGTGTTAGGATAGAATAAAAAAAAATTCAATTTTCGTATATTAAATAAATGATTTACATAAATTTAGAAATATAGAATAACTCTCTTTTGATATTCGTAATCAACTTTATATTTGCTAAAAATAAGCTAATTATAATTATCAAAATTGCATTTAATATATAAAATTTAGAAAGATAATGGGAGATACTAACTGGCTGTATTTTAAAGATATTTTACTGTTTTGTGGTCTAAATAAATTACACATTGGAATGTTATAAAAGAAAAGTGATTAGTTGACAAGTTTTTGTCACTAATATAATATGTTTACATTTAATATAGTTTTTAATAATTAAATAATTTTAATTTATGTTATTATATTTAAACAATTTTTTCCTATTCTTATCTCTAAAAAACTTTTAAAGCTCCACAAAAAAAATTTAAACTTCTAAAAAAAAAAAAAAAAACTCCAAATAAGACTCTTAATTTGATTCGAGTTGGATCTTATTTGGGTTTATTCGAGTCAAGTTGTTTCAATAAAATTTGGTATAAAAGTAATTGGACCGAATGAGGACTAGTTTGTGATGAGAGAGCAAGTTTATGACTCAGTTATAATTATTTCATTTAACTATCTTATTATCCAACCCTACTAGGAAGAGAGTGCTCGGCCTTCTTCCACTTGATCGGTCCTTCTCCACTTCGACTGCGGACGACGGCTGAGCCCACGCACGACGTCACGTCGCTCGTCCGCGATCATCCGCCTCCACCACGTCTGCGGGAATCACCAGGAGTTGCGGATCCACCTCCACCTAGAAATCACAACACCACGTCTGCGGGAACCACTTTCCTCTTCTATATGTATGCCATTTCTCCAGGTACTCAGAGGCGAGATGATGATCGATGAGATTTTCTGGTTGGATTGAGAAGAAAGCGAGATTTTCTTCTTCCTTGAGCTATCCCGACGCAGGTGGCGTCGAATCGTTGCCAGAGCAGCAGGAGGCTGCGGCCGTCTCCGTCTCACATTATATGGAAGCCCAGTCTCAACTAAATATATTGTGTATCTGTGATCTGCTCCAATGTCAATAATATATTTGCTTGCCGCACTGTATAAAAACCTCAATAGGATTCCAGCTGATACGTCCTTTGATCCTCTCGTGGTAAAAAGTATTATTTGCTCTCCTGTTTTTAGAGTGGTTAAATTTTGGTTCATTTTTCCATGATTCATCACTTTTTTTTACAGAAAATTGTAGCTTTTGGTTTTCCCAGGTTACAGTGCCATAGGTTAGTTGAAAATTTTGGTGGTTCTTTCTAGGGCCGTTTGGTAGAGGTGGGTTAGCTGGGTTAACACACTCAATCAAGCGTTTTCTTAAACCTGGGTTAGCAAACCCAGTGGGATTCCTTAACCCGCTTATCCCGGGGTTTAGTTACCCCATCAACGATGCTGGGGTAACGGTGGAGAAGGCGGAGATGGCGGAGTCTTTTGCGCGCGACGCCTTCGCGAGCGGTTGTCTTCTGCTCCGACGCAGAGGACGACGCATTGCCTCTCTGGCTCCTCTGCCATTCTCCGACGCACAGGACGACGCACGCCTTCGCGAGCGAAAGAAGCTCGCCGCAGCCAGCGAGCTCTCCTGGCTCCTCTGCCATTCTTCGGTGCCGCCCTCCCCTCCGTCGCCGCTGGCCTTCCGGCCCCTCGCCTCCACCTCCTTCTCTCCGATCCCCTGCTCTTCCCCCTCCTGCAGGAGCACCCAAACCAGCGATCTCTCCTGCGACTCCTCCTCCCGCCTCTGCCACGTCTCGCTCACCTTTCTTTTCACCGCTCAGCTCGGATCTTTTCGAGCCAAATACGTAATTTTTGCCAAACAAAATTTCAGCTTATCCCAAGTTAACCCAGGTTATCATCCAAACAGAAAATCGTATTAAATCCTCTACCCGAGCGGAGATAAGTTATTAATGGGGGTAAGCTATTCCGGGTTAGCTTATCTTACCCCCGATCCAAACGGCCCCCTAGG
Organism: Apostasia ramifera; assembly: GCA_019297695.1. Classification (NCBI taxonomy): domain Eukaryota; kingdom Viridiplantae; phylum Streptophyta; class Magnoliopsida; order Asparagales; family Orchidaceae; genus Apostasia; species Apostasia ramifera. Next base: position 148,779 of record JAEMOT010001882.1, on the reverse strand, counting down.
AAAATGGAGCCATTGCACATAGCATTTTTTATAGAAATCGGGAGAAAGATTTTACTTGGTCAGGTGCATTTTTAAAAAATGCTCTCAGAAAGGGTCAATAGACAAAACAGTGTCTTGCATAAACATAGGGATCCAAGTGATCAATCAGGTAAAAGGGCCAAAATAGAGCCAGCCTCAAAATGAGGGCACCATCATATTTTCCACCCTAAATAAATCATAGCTTTTCTTAGTCGAGAAGAGAAGGTGCTTTTCATATCTTTCTGAATATCATAGAATTCTACTATACGGAGTAGCAACTCTTTTTTCCCCTTATCTGCGTTATATTCCTTTAATTAAATTGAGACCTAATTTTCTTTTCTTATTTTTTGCATTTGCTCATTTTGCTTTTAGAAAAGGCATGATGCAACTCATGAATCTTTTAAGCAATGACTGGTTAGAAACTGGACAGTTCCCTATAGCCATATCATATCAAGCCGCAAGTGGCATTCTTTCTCACCATTGCTGCTTTTATTCTTGGTCAGACTATTGGTTCCAGAGCTGAGCGTACAAGGCTGAAGGCAAAGGTAGATGAAACCTCATTAGAAAGGCTTGTTGCCATTAAACATAATAAAGGTGGTAGCTGTGGTGAAGAAATGGTTAGGGAGACATTCTCCCACAATGACGACCATAAAGTTTCGACTGTATTTGGCTTTTTCTGCAGCTAACATTTTCTGTTGAGATTGATGAAGCTTGGTGTTGTCATTTGTGGTGTGATTTAATATTAATTGTATGTTTTATTGTCTCATTCAAGATCAATTTAGTATTGTTTGGGTTTCGTTAGATGTTCTGGAGATATTAATTCTCGTTCTGTACTGTCTTCAGGTTTGTCAGAAGTTATGGTTGAGTGAAATCTTGGTTGCAGGCTTACTGGTTTTAAATGCTGCTGCATCGTTTGGTCATGACATCTTTGTTTTTAAACTTCACTATTTTGTGTGTCTATAATTGTTTGGGTTTCTTTAGATGTTCTGGAGACATTAATTCCCGTCCTGTACCGTACTTCAGGTTTGTCAGAAGTTATGGTTGAGTGAAATCTTGGTTGCAAGCTTACTGGTTTTAAATGCTGCTGCATCATTTGGTAATGACATCTTCGTTTTTAAACTTCACTATTTTGTGTGTGTCTATATATATATATATTATGTTTGTTATGATTTGATGTACAATAAGTGGCAAAATAAATAAACTGGGCTGTTGGCCTAGTTTTTTGTGACCAAGAGGCCTTCATTCACATTTTCACCAGGTGTCACGAGTGGCCCAATCTAGATAGTGTGAAATAACTAAAATACCTTCTTTCGTTTCTTGTATAAATTTGCATCCGCACATTTCTCATGCTAGCATTTTGTTTCTTTGACTTTGTCACAAGTTGTCCCTTAACCTTTGATCTTCTAACATTGAGATCCAAAAGAGGAATGGAAAATGAACGTGAAACATTTACTTGTTCTTCTCTTTTTCTCCTAATCACCTCTTTGATAAACTTTTGCTCAAAAAAAGTTGATGTGTTTTTGCGGAGCACATAGAGGTATCCAATCGGGAGTTTGTTGATGAGATTAGCCCCTTGAGGTTCTTGTTCTGGATTTAATGCACGAGATTTTGGCAATGTTAAAGTTTTCTAGGTTTTGACTTTTCTTTTCCTTTTTCTTTTTGAGTGGTCTGCTAGAATACGATCTATTGATATTTGCTTGTTTATAAGATTTCATTATGGGCTTAATGCATAAATTATTATGTTTGTTTTTTAAAATTTGCCTAGAATGATTGTTATTTGAAGCATTTTCTTTTCTAATGCATTACTGCATGAATTAGGCTTCTCGTTCTTCCATATGTCGGGACCTTGGGCAGCAATGCAAATAACAACAGCCGTTTGATCGGCAGTGGCCAGACAACCATAGAGATGGATCCACAGACTCCAGATGCTTAATTCTGATAGTCTACTGATTCCATTTCACATTTACTTTTATTCGTTAAAAAAGCAATTTAGAGGCAAATAAAGCAATTTAGAGGCAAATAAAGCATATGATCACTGATATATTTGATAGATCATAATTCTTATGAAATAATGGATAAATTTTTCTTTCTAAATCTCTATTTTATATTTTTATATACTATTATGTGCTTCTAAAACCTGCACCTTTTGTTTTATGATCCTCCAAATCTTTAGCTATTTTGGTGTTTATGAATGATTATTGATTGCCACAAAGAATATCCCTAATCTCATGTAAAGGAATTCATAATTCTTAGTGTAATAGGAGAAACCGATCGCAAGAAGCTTCAATAATAAAACAAATTTATGTTGTAAAGCCTAACGAAAAACCCTAAAGCCCTGAGGTAAAGAACGAAGCTTAACTAATGAGGAAGAGATTATAGAAGTTTTGATTTATTCTATCTCACTTATGTTAATATCTCTTTGTGTCATAGGATTTGGATTGGCCTTTATAGTGATCTAGAATTGATTGGCAATTTTGCTAGCTTTGAGGTAGCAACTAATCAAGAAACTATTAGGGGTTTGGAGTGTAGGAAATTAGCAATATGACGATTGCTTGTCCGAGTGTCAGCTTTAGGAGACGCATCATTATATCGAGATAATAAGATTTATCGAGCCATTGGGCCATGCTAGGTTGTCAACTATACATATTAGGATTTCTTCGACCAAAGGCTTGGATTTACATTTTGGATAGGTGTTGCGGTGTCTCAATCTTGATAGTATGAAATAATTAAAATACCTGCTTTGTTCCCCAATAAATTTGCATCCACACATTTCTCATGCTAGAGTTTTACTTCTTCGGCACTCTTTGTAATGAAGTTTATGGGTTGTTCTTGTCCCCTGAACCTCCGATCTCGAGACATAGAGATCCAAAATAGGAATTGTAAGAGAAAGGGAAACATTCACTTGTTCTTCTCTTTTTCTCCTAATCACATCTTTAGCAAAGATTCCCTTGGGGATAGTTGATGTGTTTTTGTCAAGCTCATGTAGGTGCCCAATCGGAAGCTTGTTGATGAGGTTGGCTTCTCGAGGTTCTTGTTTTTTATTTAATGCACTAGATTTTACCAATGTTTGTGTTCTCTAGATTTTGTCTTTTCTTTCCTTTTTTTGAGTTCTCTAGATTGTTCTACGGAGATATGCTTTTTTTTGAGATTTGGTTCCAGCCTTAATCTAGAAGATCACTATGCTAGATTTTAAAGATTTGCATTGAATGATTATTTTTTGAAGCATTTTCATTTCTAATGCATTACTGTGTAAATTGGGCTTTCCATTCTACCATATGACGCGACCTTGAGCATCAATGCAAACAATAACAGTGTTCGATTGACAGTGGCTTGGCAACTATGGAGATGGATCCACAGACTCCAGATGCTTAGTTCCGATAGTCTCCTAACTCCACCTCACATTTATTTTTATTCGTTGAAACAAACCAAACATATGGTTATTGATATACTTGATGGATCATAATTCTTATGAAATAATGATGTAATTTTTTTTTAAATCTCTATTTTACATTTTTTTATACTATTATGTGCTTCTGAAACCTGCACCTTTTGTTTTATGGTCTGCTCATTTTGATAACTAGATCTTTAGCTATTGTGGTGTTTATTGATGATCATTAATTGCCACAATGAAATTATTTAGTCTCATGTGAAAGTGATCATAATTTGCAGTGTAACAGGAGACACCAGTTGCACAAAGCTTCAAGAAAATGAAAATAAATTTATGTTGAAAACCCTTTGGATGGAAAACTGATGCCCTGAGGTAGGGAACAAAGCTTTACTAATGAGGAAAGGCCTTGATAGAGGTTGTAGAATATTTGATTTGTTTTATCTCACTAATGTTTACATCTCTTTATGTCATAAGCTTTGGATTGGCCTCAATGATCTTGGAAATGGTTAGCAATTGTACTAACTTTAGGAAATTGGTGATTTGATGTCTGTACAAGTGCCTGGCTTTAGGAGACGCATCATATGAGATTTATCAAACTGTTGGGTGTTTCACTCAAGCTAAGACAAGTCAGGGTTTATTTGAACAGAGGCCTGTATTCATATTTTAGATTGGGTGCTCGTGGGCAACCCAATCTAGATAGTGCAAAATGACTAAAATACACCCTCTTCTATCCCCCGTATAAATTTGCATCCAGACATTTGTCTTGTAAGATTTAATTTCTCCAACACTCTTAGTGACTACGTTTTTGGATTATCTCTATCCCGGTAACCTCTAATCTCCAGACTTGGAGATAATAAAGAGGAAGGGTAAGAGAAAAGAAAACATTTACTTGTTTTCCTTTTCTTTTTATCACATCTTTGGCAAAGATTCGCTTGGGATACTCAAAGTGTTTTTACGGGGCTTACAGAGGTGCTTAATCGGGAGCATGCTGATGAGGTTGACCCCTCGAGGTTCTTGTTTTGGATTTAATGCATGAAATTTTGCCAATGTTTGAGTTCTCTAGATTGATCTACGGAGATATACTTTTTTTTGAGATTTGGTTCCAGCCTTAATCTAGAAGATCACTATGCTAGATTTTAAAGATTTGCATTGAATGATTATTTTTTGAAGCATTTTCATTTCTAATGCATTACTGTGTAAATTGGGCTAACCGTTCTACCATACGGTGGGACCTTGAGCAGCAATGCAAACAATAATAGTCGTTTGATCGACAGTGGCCAGACAACCATGGAGATGGATCCACAGACTCCAGATGCTTAATTTTGATTGTCTACTGATTCCACCTCACATTTATATTTATTTGTTAAAAGCAGTGTAGAGGCAAACCAAGTATATCGTCACTAATGTACCTAATAGATCATAATTCTTTTGAAATAATAGATGAAGTTTTCTTCCTAAATTTTTGTTTTATATTTCTTTTATACTATTATATGCTTCTAAAACCTACACCTATTGTGGTGTTTATTGATGATTATTAATCACAACAATGAACATCTTTAAACCCTAAACCCTAAAACCCCATGGTAGAAAACAAAGAAGCTTCACTAATAAGGAAGAGCCTTCATAAAGATTATAGAAGATTTGATTTGTTTTATCTCACTAATGTTAATCTCTCTCTATATTATAGGGTTTGGATTGGCCTCATAGTTATCTGGAATTAGTTAGCGATTTTACTAACTTCCAGCCAAGAACTAACTTAGAAGCTAATCAGGGTTTGGAGTGTAGGAAATTGGTGATTTGATATTTGTCCAAATGCCTGGCTTCAGTAGGCACATCACTGCACTTAGATAATGAGATTTATTGAACTATTGGGTTGTGCTATGGTGCCTTCACTTAGGCTAGACATGTCAAGATTTCTTTAAACAAAGGCTTGAACTTATTGGATTGGGTGCCACAAGCACAGCAATCTAAATAGTGTGAAATAACTAAAATTTCCTTTTCTATCCCTCGTATAAATTTGCATTCAGGCATTTCTCCTACTAGGGTTTTATTTCTCCAGCACTCTTCATAATGAAGTTATGGATTATCCCTATCCCCTTAACCTGCAATCTCTAGATTTGTAGATCATAAAGAGGAAGGGTAAGAGAAAGGGAAACATTTACTTGTTCTTTTTTTTTTCCTTAATCACATCTTTGTCAGAGATTTGCTTAGGGATAGTCGATGTGTTTTTGCGGAGGTCATAAAGGTGCTCCATCGGGATTGCTAATAAGGTTGACCCCTCAAGGTTCTTGTTTTTGATTTAATGCACAAGATTTTACCAATGTGATCTATTGAGATTTGCTTGTTTTTGGGATTTGTTTTTGGCCTTAATCCAAAAAATCATTATGTTTTAAATACTTGCCTTGAATGATTGTTATTTTAAGCATTTTCATTGCTAATGTGTTACAACATAAATTAGGCTGCTCATTCTAACATACAATGGAAACTTGAGTAGCAATGCAAAGAATAACAAACGTTTGATCTACAATAGCCAGACAACCATGGAGATGGGTCCACAAACTCCAGATGCTTTAGTTCTGATAGTTTACTGCTTCCAACACTCATTTATTTTTATTCATTAAAAGCAGTGCAAAGGTAAACCAAGTATACGGTCACTAATATACCTGATATATCATAATTCTTATGAAATAATGGATGGTTTTTTCTCTGTAAATCTCTATTTTATATTTTTTTATACTATTATGTGCTTCTGAATCCTACAAGCTTTGTTTTATGGTCCTCTAATTTTGATATTTAAATTTTTAGGTATTGTGGTATTTATTGAAGATCATTGACTGCCACAACGAACATACTTAATTTTATGTTGAGGTGATTGTAGTTCTCAGTGTAATAGGAAAAGCGAATAGCACGAAGCTTTAAGAAAAATAAAACATAGTTACATTGATAACCCTTAAGTAGAAAAACCTTGATGCAAAAAAAGTAGAGAATGAAGCTTCACTAATGTCACAGAGCCATAATAAAGGTTTAGAAGATTTTATTTGTTCTGTCACTACTGTTAATCTAGCTTTGGATTTGCCTTAATAATGATCTGGAATTGACTAGCAATTTTACTAACTTTAGCAGCAACTAAGCAAGAAGCTACTTGGGAAATGTGGGAAATTTTGATGATTGCGTTCAGATGCCTGGCTTTAAGAGATATCATAAGATAATGAAATTGTCAAGCTCTAGAGTCATGTTATGGTGCCTTAACTTAGGCTAGACGTGTTAGGATTTCTTCCACCGAAGGCCTGAGTTTACATTTTGGACTAGTGCTGGGGGTGGCCCAATCTAGACGGTGTGAACTAACTAAAATGCACTTTTTTTTTTCCTCATATAAATTTGCATCGACACATGTCTCCTACTAGAGTTTCATTTTTCCAGCACTTCTCATGGTGAAAAGTATACAAATTGTCCCTACCCTGTTAAGTTTGGAGATCAAGAAGAGGAAGTGTAAGGGAAAGTGAAAGATTTTCTTGTTCTCTTTTTGTTCTTTATCACCTCTTTGGCAAAGCTTCGCTCGGAGATAATCGATGTGTTTTTTCGAAGCTCATTGAGGTGCCCAATCAGGAGCTTGTTGATGAGGTTGACCCCTCGAGGTTCTGTTCTGGATTTAATGCATAAGATTTTATCAACATTAGAATTTTCTAGATTCTGATTTTCATTTTTCTTTTTTGGTGTGCTCTGTTAGAAAATGATCTATTGATATTTGCTTGTTTTTGAGATTTCATTATGGCCTTAATCCAGACGATCGTTATATTTGTTCTTAAAGATTTTCCTTAAATAATTGTTATTCAAAGCATTTTTATTTTTAATGTATTACTGCATAAATTAGGCTTCTTATTCTCCCATACGGTAGTACCTTGAGTTGCAATGCAAATAATAACAACCAATCGATTAGCAGTAGCCAGACAATCACATAAATTAGGCTTCTTGGACCTTTCTCATGTGCTTTTTTCATTACAAAGCTTTTGTTGCAATTCAATTTCTAATTTTTTTTACTGTTCTACTTTTTGTATAGATGAGGTTTATGTCATCAGCTATCAGCTTTCAGCTTTCAGCTTTGTTTGTCATAGTAGTTCACCCTTTAACTTTAATTATATGTTTTCATCATTTTTATTCAGTTCAGTAATTTTTTGTTCTTAAATTTTTTTTCGTTTCTCTCAGTTATGCACTTTCTGTGTCTTTTCATTATAGTATTTGGCTTCTTATTTTATCGATTCTGATGCTGACTTCATGTTCGATGCTTCAATCTTTTTCTCATAGGATACCTTTTCAGGGAGCTATTGACACCAATGGAGATCATGCATTTCCCACTGCTGACAATCGTACTACTGATTCTATGATTATGTTTCACATTATTGTATTGTATTGTATTGTATAGGAATAACAGACCAATTATGGAAAAACAATTTGGCCTAATAGAAAATTCATATAGTCCTCATTCTTCACTCGCATTTATGATAAGAAATTATGCTGAAGAAAAAAGAAGAAAAGTCAGAATGATCATAAATTATAAAAAATTAAATGACAATCTCAAATTTGATAGATTTTTTATTCCAAGCACAGAAAATATCATAAAAAATGTTAATGGAGCAAAATGGTTTAGTAAATTTGATACTAAATCAGGATTTTGACAAATAAAAATTAAAGATAAGAAATTTAAAGAATTAACAGTTTTTTCAACACCATTTGAACATCTTTAATGGCAAGTAATGCCATTTGGACTAAAAAATGCACCATAAATTTTTCAAAAATGGATAAATTCAATATTCTCTATATAATAAATTTATTTTAGTATATATAGATAACATATTTGTTTTTTCTTCTACATATGAAGAATACATTTAACATTTAGAAATAGCAAAAAAATTATTCATAAAATATTGTATTATTCTTGGAAAAAATAAAATAAAATTATGTAAACAAAAAATTGAATATTTCGGTAAAATTATATCACTACAAGAACATATTATAACCAAAATAAAAAAAAATTCAAATGCTGTTGAAATCTTAAAACAACTACAAAGTTTTCTTGGAATATTAAACTATGGTAGAAAATATTTACCTAGATTAAGTGAACATTCTAAAAATTTACAAGAAAAATTTACTAAAATTAATAGACAATATAAAAGAAACAAAGAGAAAGCAATCTCTCGATGGGAAATCGATAAAATTAAAATAAAATTGAATAAACCCGAAAAAAGAGAGATATTTGTAAGGCACTGTTATATTTACAAAATGAAATATTAATCAGTCTACCGGATGGTCGACAGAGAATGTTCGTAGCCTTTACACTACATATGGAACGCCCAATAGAATTGGGCATAGTCCGCAAAATTATCATTGACACACATAATTATAATAAATGGAGTGGATTTCCTCAAATCATCAAAACTATCATTTCTTCTACCGAACAATATGAACGGATTCTGGAGTTCGAAATTATTTCTACATTTGTTGAACCAGATCAATATTTAGTTCATCCAGCATACCAAATATGGCGTATCACTAGACAACGAACTCGTGGACGGCCAATTAAGAAAGAGTTCTTTGGTTATTTCTGGGATCATGAACAAACAAAAAATTAATCAGAATTACTAACAGTTTACGAAGAACTACATAATTATCACTTTTTGAGTAATGGACGCATCCTAGTGTATGATGAGGACAAACTAACTGAAATTGATACAGAAGATAATAATAATTTGGATTTTCAGTAGGGTCCTCCCTCTCATCCGCCTCTCCTTTCAAACATATTCCATATACGTTCTTCCGTAATTTGTTTGTTACCTCCTTTTAGGCCAGAAGTTATCGTTATTGGAGTATTTTTAAGACAATCCTGTAAAGATTGGGTAAGAACACCGGTCTTAAATACCAAGAAAATCTGTTATCAACATATTAATCTATATGGATGCTTATAATCCTTAGATTTAAAAGTTTAACACAGATCTAAAATGATTTCAAAACCTATTTCTATGATCTCAAATCTCATGCTAGATTATAAATCAGAAAAAATAGAAAAATTTATTTTAAAAAATCCTAAAGAAGAAATCTTTGATATTAAGAATAAATATCTTAGTGAAATAAGTGGAACCAATTTAGTAACTAATTTTAAATTAATTATTGAAATGATAAATGAAGTTTATGAATCCTTATATAATCAGAATAAAAAAATAATTGATATTAAAAACAATATAAAAAATATATCTAGTAATAACAAATATCGAGCAAATCTAGAAAATTTAGATGATAACACAGAAAGATATTACTATTGGATGAATGTTCCTCTAAATAAAAAATATATAGAAAAAATTCAGGATAAAATTGAATATATAAATATTTTATATGAGATAAATATATTAGAAGATTTCACTGATTTTGAAGAAATCTATAATCTTTTTCTTATAAACAAATAAATTTTAGAAGAAAAAATAAAGGAATATATGTCAGATCCTACAACAGAAAAGCTAATTGCTATTCAAGAATTATATCAGTCAAAAGAACATATTTTTCAATTATATGATTATAAACCAGAATATGAACTTTATTCTGAAACTAATAGTAATACTAATAGTGATACAGAAATTATTAATAATCAATTAATTGAAAACTCAGCTGACATATATATGAAAGTTGGCGAACCTAGTACAAGAAGAAGACCTTCAATACCTGAAGATCAATATTTTAATCAATTCAGTGATAAATATTATCATCCTAAAGAAGATCCCAAAGAAGAAGATCCATTTGATGACATATATACAAATGAAAAAGAAAAAAATTTTAAAACAAAATATTCAAAAATGATTCATATATCTTTAATATTGATAAAATCCCAATTCTAGAAAGAAAATAATATATTTCTCAATGGATACAACTAGTCAGAGGACTAAAAAATATATATGTATATATGACTACACAACAATTACTAGAACTAATAACCTCCAAATTTGAAGGTTCAGCTTTTATAGTTTTAAAATCCTTAGAAAATTACTCACAATTTCAAAAAATAAAAGATGAAAAGGTTAAAGATGATGCAATAATTTTTTTAGGAAAATTTCTCTTAGAATTCTTTGCTGGAGGATCTCTTGATAATACAGAAGATATAGAACGCATAGAAACAATTCTCTCCAGAATGCAGATCGGTAATAGCTGTTTTCTAGAAGAATTTTCACAACATTATTGCTCTTTTATTGCCTCTGCAGTTGCTGGATGCTTTGTGCGTAGTATTATGACCACCACCACCTCTGTTGATTTTGCATATAATTGTCTTTGTAAAGGGAAGATGCGTTGTATTTTTGCAAAGAAGTCCTCTTTTAGTTTGATTGTATAGAGAGTGTCTGGAGTATAAGAATATCCTGTATGAATATCTGGGAGTAATTTCTTCGTTTGAGGACCCTACTGAAAATTCAAATTATTATTATCTTCTGTATCAATTTCAGTTAGTTTGTCCTCATCATACACTAGGATGCGTTCATTACTCAGAAAGTGATAATTATGTCGTTCTTCATAAACTGTTAGTAATTCTGATAATTTTTTTTTTGTTCATGATCCCAGAAATAACCAAAGAACTCTTTCATAATTTGCCGTCCACGAGTTTGCTGTCTAGTGAGACGCCATATTTGGTATGCTGGATGGACTAGATATTAATCTGGTTCAACAAATGTAGAAATAATTTCGAACTCCAGAATCCGTTCATATTGTTCGGTAGAAGAAATGATAGTTTTGATGATTTGAGGAAATTCACTCCATTCATTATAGTTATGTATGTCAATGATAATTTTGCGGACTATGCTCAATTCTATTGGGCGTTCCATATGTGGTGTAAAGGCTACGAACATTCTCTGTCGACCATCCGGTAGACTGATTAACATTTTATTTTGTAAATATGGCAGTGCCTTATCTTCATATGTAATATCCATAATTCTTGTTTGAAGATCTTCTGGTAGTAGTGTCTTTACTTTCTTCAAACATTTTTTTCGTTTTGCTTTTTCCATATGTGGAAAGTTGATATTTTTATAGCTATATATCACTTTTAATATAGGATATAGTTCTTTATATTGTTGAGGATGAAAATCCTCACATTTCTGGAGTAAATATTTTGAAAATTCTTCTTCATGCTGGACCTTCTATATCATATTATTTAGAGAGAGCTTCATATTGTAAATATGAGAAATAATTTTTCGAATATTATATAGGAGAGAAGTATTATGCTGTAAGCCTCCGATTAATTTTTAGAGACTATTGATAATATTATATGTCTTGGGAGACATTAGAATAGCTGACTTATAATTGCTGGTAGTTGCTATCAGTGTTGATATAGTTTGTTGATTATATTTATCTAAGAAATCAATATTTATTTTTCCTTCTCGGAATATGATATCTCGCTTGTATATTCTCGGGGAGGATGTATTATATATTTTCTGAGATGCAATGTATGAAGCCAAGTTTTTGTCTTTCCATGGATTTGCCATAGTCCTGCAATTATAGATTTTCTCTGAAAAAAAAATCAGCAAGAATGTTAGTAAAACCAGGATTGAATGAGATATCATAGCTATATTCATCTAATTGTAATAACTATCGTATTCGTCGATTATTGTTATCATGTTTTTTATTTTTAATATAATGATATAAGCCTTTATTATCTATAATTATATGAAACTTAATAGGTAATAATCAAAATTTAAAATATTTGACAGATTTTAAAATTGCTATAAATTCTTTTTCATAAGTAGAATAATTTATTTCTGGTTTTGTTAGTTTACCTAAAGTGTATCTCACGACATCTTTTATTGATGTGACTAATACTCCAGCCCAATAAAGATTACTGGCATCTGTATAGAATATTAATTTATCTTCTGATTTTGGAATGACTGTTTTAGGAATTTTGTTAATTAATATTTTTAGATATTTGATTTCTCTTTTTTCGGGTTCATTCAATTGTATTTTAATTTTATCGATTTCTCATCGAGAGATTGCTTTCTCTTTGTTTCTTTTATATTGTCTATTAATTTTAGTAAATTTTTCTTGTAAATTTTTAGAATGTTCATTTAATCTAGGTAAGTATTTTCAACTATAGTTTAATATTCCAAGAAAACTTTATAGTTGTTTTAAGGTTTCAAAAGTATCTGAAATTTTTTTAATTTTGATTATAATATATTCTTGTAGTGATATTTCTCCTTGATTTATAATTTTACCCAAATATTTAATTTTTTGTTTACATAATTTTATTTTATTTTTTCTAAGAATAATATCATATTTTATGAATAATTTTTTTGCTATTTTTAAATGTTGAATGTGTTTTTCATATGTAGAAGAAAAAATAAGTATGTCATCTATATATATTAGAATAAATTTATTATATGGAGAGAATATTGAATTCATTCATTTTTGAAAAAATTGTGGTGCATTTTTTAGTCCAAATGGCATTACTTGCCATTGAAGATGTTCAAATGATGTTGAAAAGGCTGTTAATTTTTTAGATTTTTTATCTTTAATTTTTATTTGTCAAAATTCTGATTTAGTATCAAATTTACTAAATCATTTTGCTCCACTAATATTTTTTATGATATTTTCTGTGCTTGGAATAAAAAATTCATCAAATTTGAGATTGTCATTTAGTTTTTTATAATTTATGACCATTCTGGTTTTTCCTCTTTTTTCTTCAGCATAATTTCTTACCATAAAAGCGGGTGAAGAATGAGGACTATGTGAATTTTTTATTAGGCCAAATTGTTTTAATTCTACAAGTTGTTTCTTAAAATCTTCAGTATCTTGTGAAGAATATACCAATGGTTTTACTCTTATAGTTTTTTTATCATTTAGAGTTTCTAATTCACAGAATCTTAGACTTCTGTTAAAATGTAATAATGGGTTATCAGAGAATAATTCTTTCAAAGAGTCTAAATATTTAATTTTATAATTTTCAATTAAGGATAAAATTTCTGGTTTATAGTTTATTTTAATGAGTTTTAAATGGTTAAAAATTTTAGGTATTTTAATTGGTTTTTGTTCTATCGTAAATGTATGATAGGTTTTGTGAATAGTTATAGGTAAATATTGGTTTAACACGTCCATTCCTATAATCATGTCACACGAAAAGTCTTTGCAGATACAAAATAATGGGAAAAATAATGCAATGTAATTATCTTCGGCATGAACTTTTAATGTTATATTTTTAACATATTTTAATGTATTCGTAGTACTATTTATTCCTGTAAAAGAGATTTTTTCTTCTAATTGTTCAGAGAATTCTACCCAAAGTTGTTCATTAATTATGCTTCTAGTTGCACCAGTATCTATTAAGGCATAAATATGAAAAGATTTATATCCTGGGAATTCGATTTTGATACAAATTTTATGTAAATGTTGGTTTACTTCATGAAGATTCATATTCTAGTTTTGTGATTGAAAATATTATTAAATCAAATAACTTATAATTTTTTCTTATTCAAATTAATGTATTTTGTTCATTGTTTCTTATTATAGCTTTAATTTCATCTTCATAATTTGATCTTATTATTTTTTTTATTATAGTCATAACGTTATTAAATACCCAACCATTTTTTCCTTTTATGAGGCCGTAATATCCTATACATATTTTAGCGCTAATACCTGTTCTTATTTTAGTGAAAGTATTTAGTTGTATTATAATATTTTCAAAGGAATAAAATTTATAACTTATGTCAACCTCAGTAGGGTTTTTTGTATTTTTTTCTATCTTGTCAAAACATATTTTATTATGATTGTTTTGAGTTTTATCATTAGTTAGAATATTTATGGAATGTAAATTGCATTCTTTAGCTCTTTTAATATGTACTGTTTGCTTTTTAATTTTTAACTGTATTGTTTCATAATTTATTTGCAAGGGATAATATTTTTGTAATATATCTTGTCCTATTAACATATCAAATGTACTTCTGTCATCGCTATAAATAGTTTCAAATTCTAAGACATGTAATTCATTATGGGTATCTATAATCATTAAATTATCAATGTTTGCTTTATATATAAGTTCATGAATTTGTTTATCAAAAGTATAATATCTTTTCTTTTCTGTTTTTGATATATTGCTTTCTATTAATTTCGATTTTATATGGGATAAGGATGCTCCTGTGTCTATTAGTGCTTTAAGTGCTATGATTTTATTATTAAAACCAACTAAGACTTGTATTATACTTAAGTCTAATTTTATATTATTAGTTCGTAAATTAGTGCTAGAGCTAGGCAGATTTATATCATTTTGAGTTAAGTCTTTTATTTGTAGTCTTCTATTTATTATATTCATAGAATCTGTTCTTTGTAATGGTATATTATATCCTATAGACAATCTTCCTTCATTTATTTGAAGTTGTCTTATTGTAGGTTTTTCTATTATGTGATTTTTCTAATTTCTTTTAAGTTAATATTTCATTCTATAGGAAGTTGTATGTCTTTATTTGTTAATTGTCTAGGATATATGATTTCAGAATATTGATTATGTAGATCATCTAATCTAATGTTTGAATGTATTGGTTTAATTTCTACATTATTGATTTTTGAAAAATGTCCTAATAATCGCCAAGTAAAGGTTAAAGGTTTGCTTCCTTATAAATAGGAATATTTTCTAATTTATAGAATATCATTAGACTTTTGTCTATATTTTTATCTGCTAAGCTTATAGAGAAATTAGAAAAAAGTTTAAAATTTATTACTTGATATAAAAGATTAGACTGTATTATTCTCATTAAAGATTGTTCTGTAGTTATTAACCCATTATCGAAGATTATTAATGTTATAGGTGAATCAAGTCCTGCTCTAAAATTAACTTTGATGGTAATTTGTATGCATCATAGGTGTAGATATTTGATTTTATCAGAATGTTTAACTCGTTTTAATATTTCATTAATTTAATTTTTTGTAATAATTTGTAAGTTAGTTACGGCTGTTGGTTCTTCAGAACTATCAATAGAACCTTCAAAATATTCAATAAAATGCATTACACGTTTTGAGAGTTGTAAACTAAATTTTTCTTTATAAATATCTTTTTCTTTAGTATTATTTTTAAGTTTGATAATTTTTTGATATAGATTGTTATCAAATATGAATTATTCATTATGATCATGATTTGTAGTATTGATTATTTGTTAAATGGTAATTTCTTCATTCTTTTAACATGAAAATATAGTTTATTTCTTCTTCATCTTGTCCTTCTTCTGATGAAGTTAAAGAGTTAGAATCAGATTCACTGTCTGAATCTAATGCTAAATTATCTATGTATTCAATTGAAGAGAGTTCATAATCAATATCAGATAAACTTGAAAGATTGTGTCCTTGTATTATGTCATAATATTCATCTATTAATTGAAACTATTGTTCTTCTATTATTTTAATTTTTTTTTACAATTATTAGCATAATGTCCTTTTTCGCCACATTTAAAATATTTACATACTTTTTTATTATAATTGGGTTTGTGTCTAAAATATTTTTTATGATTATGAATATACTTAGGTTTGTATCGTATATTAAAACGACGTTTATTTTTATGGTTAAGCCAAAGTTTGGTAAATTTAAATTTGTGACGACGATGTTTAGTGTGATATTTATATGTATGTCCTTTATGTCCACCACGCTTGTTGCGCGGAGGAAAAATGTCAAATTTATATGTAGGTAGAACATTGATACAACAATGTTTATGACTAGCTTTAGAACGATCTTTATAGAAGAATTTTCATAACTTTTGATCACGACAAAAGTCCATGAATAGATTCATGGCACATTTGACTCGTAAAGCCAAAGTATCAAATTTTAAATATTCGATATTTTCGGTTAATGCTTTATCTATAAATTTAGTATATTCTTTTTTACATTTTTCATCCCACGGTGTAGGTAGTTTATTAAAGTATATCTGAGCCCAATGATCATATTGTGAAAGGGGTAATTTCCAAACATATTTCATATATGTTTGTGAAAATTCTTCTAGAAAACATATGATGAAATTAAAAATAATCATAATAAAATATGTTTTCACAAGATAGAAAAAGATGTAAAAAACCCTGCTGACATAGATTATGAATTTTATTTCAACCAAATACTTTCACTAAAATAAGAACAGGTATTAGCGCTAAAATATGTATAGGATATTACGGCCTCATAAAAGAAAAAAATGGTTGGGTATTTAATAATGATATGACTATAATAGAAGGAATAATAAGATTAAATTAATAATCGCATCGCAGCGCTGCGCATCGCTTCGCATCGCTGCGCATCGCTTCGCATCGCAGCGCTGCGCTTCGCATCGCAGCGCATCGCTTCGTTTCGCTTCTAATTGCTATTCAAGAATTATATCAGTCAAAAGAACATATTTTTCAATTATATGATTATAAAGCAGAATATGAATTTTATTCTGAAACTAATAGTAACACTAATAGTGATATAGAAACTATTAATAATCAACTAATTGAAAGCAAAGCAAAGCAAAGCCATGCGATGCCATGCCATGCGATGCGATGGCATCGCATGGCATCGCATGGCTTCGCTTTGCTTTGCTTTGCTTTCAATTAGTTGATTATTAATAGTTTCTATATCACTATTAGTGTTACTATTAGTTTCAGAATAAAGTTCATATTTTGGTTTATAATCATATAATTAAAAAATATGTTCTTTTGACTGATATAATTCTTGAATAGCAATTAGCTTTTCTGTTGTAGGATCTGACATATATTTCTTTATTTTTTCTTCTAAAATTTGTTTGTTTATAAGAAAAAGATTATAGATTTCTTCAAAATCAGTGAAATCTTCTAATATATTTATCTCATGTAAAATATTTATATATTCAATTTTATTTTGAATTTTTTCTATATATTTTTATTTAGAGGAACATTCATCCAATAGTAATATCTTTCTGTGTTATTATTTAAATTTTTTAGATTTGCTCGATATTTATTATTACTAGATATATTTTTTATATCATTTTTAATATCAATTATTTTTTGATTCTGATTATATAAGGATTCATAAATTTTATTTATTATTTTTATAATTAATTTAAAATTAGTTACTAAATTGATTTTATTTATTTCACTGAGATATTTATTCTTAAGATATTTATTGTTATTTTATTTATTTGAAAAACTACTGTGGTTAAAAGTTACTTTCAAAGATTGATCTGTTAAAAAAAACTGTTTGTGCTATTTAAAAAAAAAATTTATTTTGGTTTAATCAAATATGTAAAAAAACATTTTTATTATATTTATATATTATTGATAAATAATGAAATAATATTAATTATTACAAATTACAAATTAATTTTATATTATAACATAATTATTAATATTTTAAAGTGTTATATATATATATATATATATATTATAATGGAATGTAATTATATATTTATTATATGATTATTAAAATTTGATTATTTTGAGAATATATTTGTCTTTTTGTTAGTTTTAGTATTTTTGAATTTTTTTTTAAAATTTTTTCTTACAGTTATTTTTAGTTTTTTTAAAAATAAAATGCCTTTAAAAATTATTTTATCAAACATAATTTTTAATTATATAAAAAAAGTAATTATTTTTAATCAAAAAAAAAAATTGCTAAACGCAGCTGTCTTCTGCTCAACGTGAATACAATTGCTTCCACTAATCTCTTGAAGCTGTGTAAATGAAATAAATAGATTTTCTTTGTATAAATGAAATTATTGCATAGATGATCAACAGTTTCAATCTTACAATGAGTTTTTCATTAAAAAAGGATAAATTATTAATAGCTTCTCATACTTTATTTATTACTACACTTATGTTCTTAATATTTTTTGAAATTCTTTATTTAAGTTCTTAAAATTTAAAATAGAGATTTAACAAGGTTTTATATTTTAGTTTAAAGATCTAAATGAAAAATTTAAAAAAAAATAAATATGAACTATAATTATGGATAAACTGTAGAAATTATCATTAATTTGCTAAAAAAACAACTCAATGACATTGTGGTACTAATAAATAGGTTGAAAATAATATGAATTAGTTTTCCTAGTGTTTATTTTTTTTATGTAAGATGAATAAAATTAATCGTTAATTAATAAAAGGCTCTTATAGCTAATTCTTAATTATATTTTAGTTCATATTTGTGAAATAACATTATTAAAATTTATATTTTAGTTCATAAAATTATTATTTTAAAATTTTATTGCTATTTGGTCTACCTGATTTCTGACATTAATTTAAATGAATTTGTGATTGAATTATTTAATTTATTCATATACCAGTGAATGACTAATAATAGAAATATGCAAGTAATTTTGCAATATATAATCTTTTTTGTTATTACTTAAATACTCTTAAATTGATATAGCTATTATAATATAGTACAAGACAAATGAAACGAAGGTACTATGCTTAGGAGGGACCTGTATCATAAGTAGATAATAGAGACTGTCCTAAGGTTACGAGCAGACCTTCCGCTAATCGAATGGGCTTATGGAATGGTTCCAGATGTAGATAGGAGACCCCGCCTACTAGGCGTAACTAGGCTAGTGACCTCCGTATATGGAAGGTTAGTTATAACGAACCATAGTGTACAAGGTGTCATCTGGTTCTACCGCTTTTTTATATATCTTTTTTAAAATTTTTTAGACTTTAGCTTTACTGATACATCAGATGTAAGAGTAATTTTTATTTTCTTTTGAGGTGATGAGTTCAGTAAGATCAATTGTATTTTTATAATCTTCATTAAAAAGCTGTTAAAAGTAGCTCATTCATCTATCTTTGATATCTTCTTCCATAAAAAGTATCTTTTGATTTTTATTCTTAATGTATTTTACTTAGGTTTAGTTTTTAATTTTTCTCTTTAGAGACTTGGACATAATTATTTCAATTTTATGAATAATACATTGAAGAACTAGTACTTTCAAAATCAAAAAATAATTTATTGCAAACAACTAAAATAAAATTTGTATATCTTTTTTATAAGATTATTTGTTTTTCATTCTGTTGTCCTTAATATGTAATATAATTACTTTATATATTTGAAAAAATTAAATAAATGGAAGAGTTAAAATATAAGATGCAAAGAGGTCATTTTTAAAATGAGCTGCAGACGACAGACGACTCAGCAATGATGGTCAACATCGTTCGTTCGCGTAGAAAATCTTTTTCGGACTTTTATGCGGGCAGCACCGCAAAAATTTAAAAATTTTTCCAAAATTCTCATATTATAGTCCACGGTTTTTTTGCGGTCGCATAGTGTAAATTATGCGGAATTCGCATAATCATTTTAAAAAGAGTTCTATGCGGAATCGGTGTCCGTCCGTGTGCAAATTTCTAACACGTGTTTAAATTCTGATAATAGCTAAAAGAATTTCATCATTTAAGCATCCAAATTTTAAATGTCTGATTAACTTTATAATGAAAATTATTTATAATGTAAAATCTATACGAGTTTACCATATTATAAGTTAAATGATTAATCCAGATTTAGGTCCCTATAACTCAAAATATTTTTTACCTTTCTTTAAAATAAATATACAAATAATTATCATAATTATATTAAAATATGTTATTTCAATGAATTAAAATTATTTTTTAAAAACATCAATAATATTTAATGTAAACTAGTTTTTATAAATTGACTAAAGAACGTTCTGTCCATTGTTATTTAGATATTATGAATTTAGATATTATGAAATCTAGATGATATAATTTTTCGTGTCACAAATTTATAATTTTTTAAAAAATTATTTAAAATTATTATCAAATCAAATAATTATTTTCTCAATATAATATAATATAATATTTAGATAATATTAAACTAAATAATCCCTTTATTTTAAGTTAAGAATTTAAAACTTAATTTCAATGCAAAATCGGTCATAGGAATTTAAACTGAGAATAAAAAAATAAAACGAATCATACATAACACTTGAAAAAAAAAAACTCAGAATAGTAATGGTCTTTTTTTTTTTTTTTGAATAAATAATGGTAAAATTTGTGGAGAAGAGACTTGTTCATGCCATCTTGGCCGCGTATAAACTACCAGCTTCTTAATATAAATTTGCATAGTTTTTTTTTTTTAATAGAAAAATATAAATGCATGATTCCTCAAGCAGACAATACTGAAACTTAATACTTCCCCAGAATTGCAAATTGCATGCTGCAGTCACGTTTGCCATCCTTACAACAGCAGTTTGTCTTCTAACATCAGCCTTCAAACAACTAAAAAGATGAAATCAAAAACAGCAATTCCTATTGGACTGAAGCATTAAAAAGCACCAATCAGCATCACGCTTTGCCTAATTGGCAAAGAAAATGATAATCCTGTAATTGTTTTCATTACATCTAATCTTCCTCTTGCACAGTATCATCTTCGGCTAATAGGTGCGCTAGAGAAACTCTAGCTTTCTTTGCATCCGGCAAGCTATCTTCGGTTTCGTCTTCATCTTTCTTTCTCTTCTCCCTGTCGTCTTCATCTCCGCAAACCTCACCATGTAAATCTTCAACATCTAAACTCTTGCTTTCTCCCGCCTTACATGGCTCTAATTTCAGATGCTCATTACTCTTGCAAGACTTCTCACAATGCAAGATTAATGACTTCAATTCATCGGTTTTTGCAAGATCGATAGGAGTCTCTCCGCTCTTGTTCTTCGCATTTAGATTTGCACCCTTCCTAATCAAATACTTCACAAGGTCCTGATGTGATCCTTGGACAGCAAAATGAAGAGGTGTCATTCCTTTCCTGTTTGAAGCTTTGACAGATACTCCAGTTGAGAGAAGGATCCGAACCACATCTAAATGGCCTTTCTGAGAAGCAAAATGGATTGCACCAGTATCATCCATGGCAGAGGCTCCAGCATCAGCCCTGTTTTTACAGAGATAGTCCACAATCTCAGTATGTCCTGACCAGGCAGCAAGGTGCAGCCTCCCATTTCAGAATGTTAGAATCAAGGAAACAAGACTTTTAACATAATTTCAAAGAAAGATAATAATAGGACACGGCAGCTTCATGCAGATTCAAAACTCAAATAATCAAAATGTTTGACTGATGCAGGATAACATGCGAGACGCAAATGAACATAAAATTTTACGAAAACATATGCTAATGATAACTATGTGATAATCAAGATAACACAATTTAGTGGAATAAATCGATTTAAAATATTTCAGAAACAAATCTAAATTATATATAGAGGATTTGCCACAAATTTAAAGTTATACTAATTCAATAAATGAGAGCCAAGATATGCAGTAATATAGGTATATACACAAATAATAACCTAACAGTAATTTAATCACACATTAATGTTAAGGTTACATATTTGAGCAAATCAAGCAATCCTAAAAATAGACATTAATACTAGACCTCACAGAATACTCAAAATATTTATTAGATTTTAGGAATTCTTAAGGTAAAGAATCCAGAGTCACGGCGGCAAGTCGTAGAAGACAAAGAGAGCCCGAGGAGGAGGCATGTGGTGGAGTAACGGTTGGCGAGGATTGGACAGCTTGACGTGGTGGTGAGCAACACGAGAATGGCGAAGCAGCCATCGACCGTTGTCAATAGCCAGAGAACAACCAGGCGAGGCGGCAGCACAATGCGACACGGTTGATCGGAGAAGAGGAACTCCGCTGCAACTTCGCAATCGCAATTGATCGGCGTGTATGGCTGAAGGTGAGGCAAGGTTGGACCGACGTAACGGAGTTGCCAGTAGCGCCATCACACCAGCAAGCTCGCCAGGATAAGCGTTGGGTGAAGCACGAATGGTAGGTGCAAGTGAGGCAAGCGACATGAATGTTGTTGCAAGCGCGAGCCGCAGTTAGCCCAAGAAGATGAAAGAGAGTAAAACAGTAATTAGGGCTAGAAATTTAGTTTTAGATACCTGAATTTAGAATGGCTCGGAACAATGTAATCAATTTGAGAAAAGTTGAGAAAATATCTTAAATTTCTTTAAAATATTTAGGAATTTTCGCCTAAGGCCCTAACCCTTCCCTTCCTTCACCGGAATATAACATACTATTTCAAACACACAAAGATCTCATTCTAGGATTAAAGAATAAACAATATTAGTCCATGCCTTTATATAAGCTTATTACAATTGAAATTCAAATGCAAAAAATAAATATAAAAATAAAAGAGAATTATAACATTCCAAATGCGAACATCCAAAATAAAATCAGCCCAAAATTTATAAATTTTCATTCAAATCAATTAACTGATTTAAATGGGGATTTTCAATCCATCTGATCAGCCACCAATCACGCTTGCTTTCAAATCTACTGATGTCAATCTTCTATTCAAATTGATGCCACATGGTGAAATCTCGAGCATCAAATGTAGTGATGATTCCTCTATTGTGATTATAATATAATCATGTGTTTTAATGTTTATCGTAATGTTTAAGTTAGTTGGTGGCTAATGATATATTGAGTTTGTGTGTAGGCTTAAAGTTTTATTGTTAACTTGATGCCCTGTACTATGGTTGAAGTAAAGAAGCTTGAGAGTAGAATCATGCTTAACTTTTGGAGTGTTTGGGAGATCAAGACTCAAATACAAGCCTTCAAGATTAAGAGCAATTCAAGATTAATTTTATTGTTCATCATTTATATCTGTGTAGAAATTATTGTAAAATTATCCTTAAGAGTACTAAGAGATGTAGATTATGTCATAAACACTTAGGACATCATTATAGATTGATTAAAATATTTTTGAATTAAGTTGGGTTGAGTGAACCAACCAATATTTAGGTTGAAGGTCTACTATCTTTGATAGATTAGTTGATAGATCAAATTATTCGATAGATCGGGTGATAAATCAAGTAGTTTGACTGATCAGTTCTTTGATAGATCAAAGGTGATAAATCAACTATGGCTGATAGTTCTTTGATTGATCAAAGCTGTCTGAAATGTGACCGTTGAATTTCCAATGACTAATTGTTTGATCAATCAACTGATCGATCAAAAACAATTCTTAGTTAGTTTTTACTAGCTATCAGAGACCTTTTCTATATAAACGACTGAGGGAATTTGTGGTATGATGATGATCTTCTAAGCTTATACTTAAACCCGATAGCTGAAAACTAATCTTTCTTAGTGTAAAAAATTAAAAGCTGATTAAGGAGTGATTAGTTGGTGATTAAGAAGAGACCAAATTATCAAGGTGCTCATGGTTGATCTACTTTTTTCAGGCCTTGTTTGGCAATGGGCTAAAAATCATGGCTAAAATTACCCATAGCCAAAATCTTAAATTTATTTTAAAAAAAATTTTAAAAATTATTTTATAACTAATCTCACACAAATTCTAACATTAAACAATCACTTTATTTCACATCCAACATAATTTTCAATAAATCAATCAACTTTATTTCACATCATACACATTTTTCAAAAATGGCTAAAAATTCCAACAAAATCTTCTTTTTTTTCTTATTACCAAACAGACATGCTCTTCAGAGTGCAGTTCTAGGAAGGAGAGCAGTTAGTTAGTTTCCTCTTATCGTATATTCTTTTATTGAATTTTGGTTTGATTGTTCCATCACTTGTAATTAGTGAGGAAGTTCATCAGTTTGTTTAGTAAATAGTGGTTTTAGTTTGTATGGGCTTCTCCGCCTTTATTCAAAGAAGTATTTTCTAGTAGATAGTTTGTTGTTTTGCCGAGTGATTGAGGACGTAGATACCATAAGGCATCGAACCTCATTAAATTCTTGTGTATTTTATGTATGTGATCTAAGTTACGTTCATCCACATTTCAGTATTACTACCGCTTATATTTATTGTTTATATTATTACTAGCTTGTGTTTGTGAGTTTTTCTTAATTGTACTATAATTATATTAAATTAAATTTTAATTATGATCTATTCACCCCTCCTCTAGACCTATACCTAGATCCTAAACGTAAATCCTGCTTGGAATAAATCAACAGTTCAATTTTGTGTCCCCACCACTGAAGCAAGGAAATAGGTTTTTAAAATGACATCAAAAGTATAGTAGGGCCTGACAGTTTCAAGAATGTTCAAATCAAAACAGGTTTTTAACATGATTTCAAAGAATTGTGATGATAGGGCCAGGTAGTTTTCATTCTAATCAATATCTCAAATAATTTCAAAAAACGTTTTGAGCCCTACCTATGATTTGAATAAAATTTCAAGTCGGTTCAAAACAAGTATGACTAGCAGTTATTTTCAAGTTGACTAAAAATTATGGTAATATATTTTGTGCTGTAATTAAAATCAATCATATAGCACAGTAGTAATCATCAATAATCTTATCCTAATTAAGGAGTCAACTATATAAGACTTTGTCATTGCTAGTTAACCTTGTGTAAAGCAACCTGTGGTGATAATCTTCGCTTATCCATATCTTCCACATATAACCTCTAACAAAGTTAGTTTTTGAGGTTACAAGATTATCTACTCACTCTATATATAAACAGTGTACTATGTTTATAACACCAAAGCTCACTCTATAATATTTTATTCTATATTTACTACTAATTAGTTCTCACTAGCATAATCATTTTTACTATTACATTCCTCTCAGTATTCTCGTCGTAGAAATACCGATAAGTTCATTGTCAAATATTAGTAAGAAACCAAGCCTAAATGTTGTGTTCTAAAATTATCCTTACATCCCAATGAAATATAATGTTGAGGAAGGATCAAGAGGAAATTGAGATGATCGTCAAAAAATTCTTCTTGAAGAAGTATGTCATTGAAAAGGCCTTGCTGAACTTTAAATGAATATTGAAACATCACACATGTTCTTTGATATGAACTCGATCAAAATTCAAGTCCAATGTTCAAGCTAGGGTTTGGAAACCTCAAATAAAGAAGTGCTACAAACAAGACTTCATAGTCAATATTCAGACCTTGTTTATTGAGAAGGAAACATGAAATAGAGGAAAAAACACCAAATTGAGGAAAACTTCAATCAGATCAGTGTTCGAAAGTGTTCGAAAGTGTTCGGAAAACTATGTCCGAAAAAGTTCTCAAATAAAAGAACTTCGAGGAAACAATTTTCAAGGGGTGGCACAATGGTGGGGACCAATGACATTGGAACGTTGATTCATCTCAAACATAATTTACACTCGACATTTGAGATACCATCATATAGCATCGATCTAAATGGATGGATGGTTCTAAGCAGATTTGAATTATTTATAGTAGGCGTGGTTCGTAACAAACTAATCTAATTTTGAAATTCCCCCTAATCTACATAATCATTTTAGCAAGGATTTGAAATTTGAAATTTATTTACTTAGTTTTCTTTTCTGTTATCATATATTTAGTAAATTCTAATTTACTTTAATTGCACTTTTGTCTCCTGTGAGAATTATCATATATGTAAGAGGTCTATATATAGGACCTTAGATGTCTATATTTTTTAATCTTGAAATAAAATATTTCTGAGTTTGAAATTAGTATGTTTCATCCAATGAAGGGAAGAAAGATTGAGGCCTTGAGTGAGAATCCCTAAATGCCGTAAAAAAATTTAAGATATTCCTCAACTTTTCATAACCATTACGCTTTTCAAACTATCTGTAGATTCAAGCTCCCCGGAGTAATTTCACAAGCGCTAATCTCTTTTTCACGAAATGCTGGCTTGCGATCCACATGTGCCCGCCAATCTTTGATGACTCCTGACGCCATCAGTTCACAATCCCTCTCCCCTCCATCGCGCCTTGCCAACGCCACCCCGACAAGCTCACTTCCCACCAGCGATTGACGATCCCACCGCACACTGCCTCCCAGTTACTGCCACTCTACCCTCTTTCTCCTGTCATCGTCGCACCCCATACAGTCCCTGACTCTTGCCGCACTACGACAATACTATCGCTACTACTACGCCTCATCAGCCTCATGGAGCCATCCATTCACTACGAGTCACCCTTCTCTCATAGCCACGACTCCGACTTCAGCTTTTTTGATCTATTACTCGGCTTGCAATTACTTGCTCGGATCGACTGCTACAGCTCATTGCTGATTGCCAAGTGCTGCAATTCAAGATTCCCTATTCTAGGGTAGTCTAAGTGTCCTTCGAGGGCTAGTGATGATTTATGTTATTGAGATAGCTTGATTTACTTGCCGATGTAACTCTGGAACTTTACGTGTGTGACAAATGCTATTGGCATTTTTATCTGTGAGAATTCCTATTATCTGACTTCCCTAGCTCTGATCTGCTGAAATAGTGTCACCTTAA
The DNA here is from genome assembly GCA_019297695.1 of Apostasia ramifera. NCBI lineage: Eukaryota > Viridiplantae > Streptophyta > Magnoliopsida > Asparagales > Orchidaceae > Apostasia > Apostasia ramifera. The sequence continues at coordinate 122,170 of JAEMOT010001882.1, read as the reverse complement.
CTAATGTAGTAAATCATCTTCAATTTTGTTTCTATATATATTTTTTAAAATTAATGTCTACAAGAGTCATTTTGAGTTTGAAAATTATTTGTTATATCCCAGTGAAGAGAAATGTTGAGGCCTTGGGTGAAAATCCCTAAATATCTTAAAGAAATTTAAGGTGTTTGCCCAACTTTTCTCGCATTTTAAAGAAATGAGGTGTGCTGATTTAATAAGCTTAAAATACAGAAAGTGAAACACCATTTATGTGACGCTCGTGGCCGAAGAGGGCGGGGAGTGATCGTCGGTTGATGTCCTAAGAGAAAGGAATCACTGAGGCAAAGTGCGGCTCCTGGCAGGCTTCTAGGCCGACTAATGAGTGGTGAGAGGGGCATAGGAATGAATCGTCCCACATCGGAAAGGGAGGGAGATCCTGAGCTGTATAAGTAGATAACGTGATCTCAAATAGTAGAGACGCTTTTGGGGCAAAACCGTGAGGCTAGTGATGAAAAACTCTGTAGTTAAGCGTGCTTGAGCTAGAGTAGCACTGGGATGGGTGACCTCCTGAGAAGCACTCAAGCACGCAGTTTTCCTAAAGTCAAAGCGGACAATACCTCTACAATGAGATCACGGGATGTTACAATATGGTATCAGAGCGTCAGGTTGTCCCTTTTCTTAATGAGAGGCGTAACTGAGTAAAATATAGGACTGAAAAATACACAAGCACAGTACCTATCACTTTTGTTTGTATTATTTGTTTGTGCTAACATATATTGTAACAGAAGAAATCAAGCTACGGATCAAGTCTCTGGCAGCAATGCAGATAATGGACCACCAAGACCATAAGGAGACACAAATCAATACTTAGCACAGGTGTTGACGACTATTGCTGATAGGCTGAAGGTTCTGCATAGTCACATGCCAGCAATGTCATCTTAGAGCGCTACCTACGGGTACAACAATCAGTGTGACGTCGTGTGTAAATATACAGATCACAATCAAGAATCGAATTTTCTCGAGCTCTTTACCTAAATTTCGAGGACGAAATTTCTTAAGGTGGGGAGAATTGTAACATCCCGGTAAAATTTAGATCTTGTGACGCCCGTGGCCGAAAAGGGCGGGGAGTGATCGCCGGGTGATGTCCTAAGAGAAAGAAATCACTGAGGCAAAGTGCGGCTCCTGGCAGGCTTCTAGGCCGACTAATGAGTGGTGAGAGGGGCATAGGAATGAATCGTCCCACATCGAAAATGGAGGGAGATCCTGAGCTGTATAAGTAGATAACGTGATCTCAAATAGTAGATGCGCCTTTTGGGGCAAACCGTGAGGCTAGTGATGGAAAACTCCATAGTTGAGCGTGCTTGGGCGAGAGTAGCACTGGGATGAGTGACCTCCTGGGAAGCACTCAAGCACGCAGTTTTTCTAAAGCCAAAGCGGACAATACCTCTACAATGAGATCACGGGATGTTACAATTTAGTTGGGATGGGCTTATTGATTCAGTGCCAAGCAAATTGAACTCACTTTTTACTTCATAAATAATCCCCATATTCTAAAATAACCATATATGGAACAAGACGCAATATCACCAACAATTAAAGAAACACAATCATACAGAACAACAAAACCAGTATAGCAGGCAAATTGAGAAGTACAACACCCGTAAAAATTTGTATACATTAGAATTTTCGGAAGCAACCAGTTCAGAACAAAAGGCATAAAACAGAAATTAACAATTATGTAAAAACAACAAAATAGGTTATCCCTATCATAGAAAATAGGGTCATGAATAAGGGAACAAGAAAATCTAGATGAACAAATAGAGAAATCAATAAGATACACAGGAAGTGAAATCCAATATCGTACATATCAACATTATAAAGCTTGAAGGAGAAATTCCATTGTAATGCAAAAATTATCATACGAAGTAATAATCAAGTGGATTAAATTGGACTGCAAATTTCCTCTCGAACAGAAGGCATAAAAAATTACCAATCATACCTCAAGCAAAAAAAAAATCTGAAACAATCGGAAAAAAAAAGGTGAACATGAACAAGGTCACAAACAGGACCTAGATGCCAACAAAATGCAGAAGTACAATAGATCATAGCCATGAAACTGGATTTTTCAGCTTGAACCTACCAAAACCGTCTATGACAAGTCAATAACATAAATACACTCTAGACTGAAGCTAAAAGCAGCAAAACAAGCAGCTTTGTAAGAAATTATATTTCTTGAATCCTATCTATCTTTAATAAGAGTGAAGCTGGTAGTTTCCTCACACTACTCTTGAAATGCATCCATTTTCAACAAGTTAGGCTTATGTTTCCAGCGAATCAGAACGGGTGGTGTTTGATAGGAGAAAGACAACTGTTTTTGATACATGACATGATAAAGAGATAGCGTTCATAATCAAGTACATTTGGAGAGAGACAGCAGCCAAAATATAGTATATCAAACCCTTCCCTGAAAGGAAGGATTTGAGAAATACAAAAGCAGTGTAGACCTGCAGAAACACTAATAACAAAGTTATGGAATAAATTCTTCAGAAAATGGAGTTAAGCTTTAAGAAGGTTCAAGATTAGGTGGAAATATTTTTGCTGCAAAAATAAAGACGGTTTTCAAAAGAAGGGCACACAAGTTTGAGATAACTTTAAGGCTCTTTCAGAATCTCAAGACAACAATCCCCTTGAATAGCTTATACTCAATCAATCATCTTGTGGTCTTGTTTAGCACAAGGCTTAATCTTTCAGAATACCACCATATTAACTAAATGTAGTCCCTTTGCCAGTGTTTCATCCATCCATATCTTTCATGTTCACAAGTGCATAAATACAGACAGCGTTTAAAGACATTTGCATCTGATGATAGAACTAGTCCAAGCTTCAATAAATATGAAGCAGCCATTAACTCGTAGTTCTACATCACAAGTTCATTTAATTCTCATTTTCACCAAGTTAATTTTATTTCTGTAAGCCCGTTTCTCTTCTGATCAACTTGCTTTTGAGAGATTTTCCTAGAGGCACGAGCACAGTTACTATCATAGTAGCTATTTTCAAATCTAAAAATAAAAAATAAAAACAAAAAATAAAGCAATAGCATGATGACAGAAGAAAAGCAAATTATAGGCATGCCCGCCTGGAATCATGCGCCTATTAAAGGCAATAAATGAGTATTGGTCTGGGTAAACCAGCAAATCATCGCCCAAAAGTTCAAGAAGGGCATTCACTCCCCCTGAGGAAAGCCCCTTTCCCGCCGGAATGCGAGAATTCCATTTTCGTATGAACTTAAGCTCGGAATGAAAAGGGAGAGAAAGCAGGATACGGTGTTCTTGAATGCTTATCCCTGGAATTGACGGCGAGGTGGTCGGAGCTGCAAATTGACTGGACGGCACGGAAATCGCCAGATCTCGCGGCGGCGTGGAGCTCGGAATCTGCCGCAGAATTCCTCTTGTTCGATGCAACGGGAGGGTTTCCCATCCGCTCGAGTTGGTCTTCACTCTTCACCAAGGCCCGTTTGTTTCAGTATTTAAATTTAATTTGATTTAATTTTAATCAAATATATCACATCACACATAAAATATAATATTAAAAATTAATTTTATTTCACATTTTACACATATTACTAAAATAATAACTAATTTTATATCATATCTCTCACACACCCCAATATAATAACTAGCTTTACTTCACATCATTCATAATTTTTAATAAAAAAATATCTCTATCCAAATTTAATTTTAATCTTTTTAAATTTAACCTTACAAACAAACAAAGTCCAAATGTTAAGTTATTTTAGAAGTAACACTAAAAACATAACATCTTTAATGTCGAGACAACTCAGCATACCTTGAATTTAAAGTTACACCAACTCACAATAAAACCTTTGAATTTAAAGTTTTTGATCAAGTCATGAAACTAGACTTACTGATTATTTTAATGTTCTATATTTTCATGACACTGTCGGTTTCTTTGATTTTATATTTCCAAAATTATTTGGCATAACCTGATTATTAATGTCCGACCGAACGGGATGTCGCTGCCCTTTTGCTTCGGATGAGAACACAAATTCATATTCTTTGCACATTTAGGCGTTTTTGTATTCATATTGTTTGCACATTTAGGCGTTTTGTATTGAGTGCTTCCTCATTGACATCGCTAAGTGGTTTGCCAAAAAATATTATAATTTATTTGGTTGAAAGAAATTTTAATTAACTAAAAGTTTTATTTTATTTTTAAAAAATATAATTGTTTTACAAATTCTAAGCATTAAATAATTATTTTATTTTAAATTAATATTATTTTTAATATAATTAATTAATTTATTTTATTTTATATTATCTATATTTTTTAAAAAAATTTACAAAATTGTTTTAAATCATCTAAATGTTATAAATATTTTCTATCCCATGGTTCTCTTCCCTTGGATGAAAAATTGTGCATGATTGGCAGCTTAATTTTCTTTCTTTCCTCTTATTTGATTTTTCTCAAGTCTCAAGGTTAACTCATGCAAAATAAAATCGAGCGAATCTGTAATTGACTTGATATATGGGCGTAGAATATATTATTGGAGAATACAATAATAATAATAATTGTTAACACGCGATTCCAATGCTGCATCCCTGCCGTACACGTGACGCTTACCTGACATTTAGCCTTCATTTATTTACTAACTCATCTACCTGTTCTCAACAGGATTTTGACCTCGGTCAAACCTCGGACACGAAGATTCAATCAAACCTCAGACACGAGGGTCAACCAAGCCTCGTCCACGACGAGCCAGGATCATCCCTGGTAACGTCGATGACGATGTTACAAAGCAGCGCCTATCACAATCAGCTTGGCCCGACCACGCCGATTCCTGTACAAGACCTTCTTTCCAAGACAAGCAAATCAAAGGTCCGCATGCCTCAGCTGTCACGGATCCCCAGAAGCAGTACCAATATTAAAAGTTGGCATCCTTCTTTTGCGGATTTTGGTCCCTCCGGCGGCCAACAAGTGGCGTGAACCCAGAGCTTGTTCACCTCCTTTCCTCCGAAAAACCAGGACAAAGCTATGCAATCCACCACCTACAAATACCTCTGAACAGTCTCCAACTGAGGGGGGGATCCGAGATCAGATCCGATCCGAGATCGGAGATCAGAGAAGAAAGAATCAACAAGAGCAGCTAGGGTGCAAGCAGCTTCCCAAGTTCTCCCATTCTTATTGTATTAGAGCCCCAACTGAGGAGCTCTTTCTCTCTCTCTCTCTCTCTCTCTCTCTCTCTCTCTCTCTCTCTCTCTCTCTCTCCCTCTCTCTCTCTCTTTTCTTTCCTAAATATTGTATTAGCCTTCACGGCTATCTTTTTCCTTTAGAAAAGTCTTTTCGCTGATCGCTCGATGGATGTAGGGGATTTTCTCCCTGAACTACCTTAAATCTTTGTGTGCTTTTATGGATGCCCCGAATTCTCTCTCTCTTAAGCCTCAACTAATAGGCTTACTTCTTTACGTGTTGCCGTCTCTTGGGACTCTCTCTCTTTTTTTGTGTTCCTTGGGATCGCCCATATCCTACGTCAACATCTTCTTCAAGTCCCTTCGCTGATCGCTCGGTGGACGTAGGGGATTTCCTCCCTTAACCACCTTAAATATTTGTGTGCTCTTTCGGATGCCCCGAATTCTCTCTCTCTTAAGCCTCAACTAACAAGCTTACCTCTTTGCGTGTCGCCGTCTCTCGAGACTCTCTCTCTTTTTTGGAATTCCTTGGGATCCTCCACATCCTACGTTAACATCTTCTGGTGCTTTCATTGAGACTCTGGGAAGATGGTGGCCAAAATGCGCAGAACCAACTCCGATGTTCACAGTACGCATGCGGGAGAACCTTTCGTTAAGGTGCCAGAAGACAGAGCTTCGGCCTCAACTTCTCGGCGTCATGCCGAATTTGCTTCCTCCTCTAGGGGAACCCGTGTCTCAGAACTTCAGGAGATGTTGGCGAATCTCACTGACCTGGTCGCTGGCCTCACAGCCCAACAGGCCGTAATTCTCAGGCATACTCAGCCAGTATGCGCAGTACTTCCTCTCTCGTCAGTCACGGTGGCCCCTGCTCCTCTCCCGTTGGTCGCGGTGGCCCTTGCTCCTCTTCCGTCGGTCGCGGCGGCTCCTGCACCTCTTCCTCCAGTTATGGCGACCCGAGAACCTCTTCCGCCGGTAGCGGCAGCCCCTGTACCCCCTCCTCCAGTCACTGAGGCTCCTATTCCTGTGCTTCTTATCGCAGCACCTTCTATTTTGACGCCTGGCTCTTCTCAACTGCCCAGACGCCCCTTTCGCCTCCAGGAGGTTCACCAAAATCCTCTTACACCATGTCCGCTACCACAGCCTACTTTCCTTTCACCTGCTTTTCCTCCTTTCCTTACTGAAAGAGACCCCCTCTTTCCAGGCGTTCAGACCCCTCATCATAGGTCGACCCCTTCTTTGGACCGATGGATAGCAACGCTCTTTTTACCGATGTCATCCGGCTGGCCCCAATCCCAGAAGACTTCAGGCCGCCAAGACTTGAGGCCTACAGAGGCGCAACCGACCCCCGTGAGCACGTATAGGGGTTCAAGGCTGCGGTCCATTATCGCCAGCCAGATGAGGCAACCAAGTGCCACCTCTTGGCGAACACCCTGAAGGGAGCGGCATTTAGCTGGTTCATCAAGCTACCCAGGGGTCACATTTCCTCCTATGAATACCTGAAATGGGAGCTGATCACCCGTTTTATCGGTCGAACTAGAATGGTCATTTCCGACATGGTGCTCACCAACATTAAGCAAGGCGAGAGGGAAAGCCTTCGGGATTACACCAACCGCTTCTTTGCCACGCGACAGAAGCTGAAGATGTCGACCCTGCAGTGGTCATGCACAATTTTCGGAGGGGACTCAAGGTGGGGGATCTATCTAAATCCCTGCAGCTGGCTAAACCTCGGAGCTACCCAGAGCTTGTGGCCAGTGCCAACCAATTCATGCTCCTCGAGGATGTTGAGTCCTCTCCCCCCGATGTTTCTGGAGCCAAGCAAGAGAAGAGAAAGAGAAAACATCGGGGCGATGAACCCCCGGCCACGAAGATACATATGGCCAAGAGTCGTGATTGAGATGAGGTGAAACCACGACACGTCCATCAACAGAAACATTTCTTCTCCCGGCCACTTCCTAAAGTCTATGCAGCGGCCGTCAAACATGGTTGGGTCCGACCTGCAGGACCCAAGCCAATGCCTCCAATCAGAGTAGATCCCGACAATTATTGTGAGTTCCACGGAAACTTAAATCTTTGTGTATTGCTCTAGATGCCCCGAACTCTCTTTTAAGCCTTAACCATCAGGCTTCGCCCTCTGCGTACTGCCGCTCCTCAGGACTCTCTCTTCTTCTTTGTGTTTTTTGGGATCCCCTACATCCTATGTCAATATCTTCTGGTGCTTTCATTGAGACTCTGAGGAGATGGTAGCCAGAACGCGCAGAACCAACTCTGTCGCCCGTAGCGCACATGCAGCCGAACCCTCTGTTCGGGTGCCAGACAATAGGGCTTCAGCTTCAACCTCCCGCCACCGGGCAGAATATGCTTCTTCCTCCAGAGGTACCCGCGTCTCAGAGCTTCAGGGGATGCTGGCGAACCTCACCGACTTAGTCACTGGCCTCACAGTACAACAGGCCGTGATTCTCAGACAGACCCAACGAGTTTGCGCAGTAGTACTTCCTCCTCTGTCGGTCGCAGCGGCTCCTGCACCACTTCCGCCGGTTGAGGTGGCCCGTGATCTTTTCCCGTCGGTTGCGGCAGCGCCTGCTGCTCTTCCTCCGGTTGCGGCGGCTCTCGCACCTCCTGTCCCGTAGGTCGCGGTGGCTCCTGCACCTCTTCGGCCAGTTGCAGTGGCTCCACCTCTCCCGCCGGCCGCGGCACCTTCCGTTTAGTCGTCTAGTTCTTCTCAACCACCCAGACGCCCTCTTTTACCATGTCCATTACCGTTACCTGCTTTTCCTCCTTTCCTCGCCGGGAGGGACCCTCTCTTCCCAGGCGTCCAGGCCCCGCATCATGGGCTCAGCCCTTCTTCGACCCGATGGACGGCAACGCCCCTTTTTTTGAAGCCATCCGACTGGCCCCAATCCCAGAAGACTTCAGACTGCCTCGGCTTGAAGCTTATAAAGGTGAAACCGACCCCCGCGAGCATATACAAGGGTTCGAGGCCGCGGTCCGTTACCGGCAGCCGGATGAAGCCACAAAGTGCCACCTCTTGGCAAACACCCTGATGGGAGCGGCATTTAGTTGGTTCATTAAGCACGAACATCTGAAGTGGGAGTTGATCGCCTGCTTCATCGGTCGGACCCGTATGGTCGTTTCTAACATGGTGCTCGCCAATATTAAGCAAGGCGAGAAGGAAAGCCTCTGGGACTACACCAATTGTTTCTTCGTCGCCGCGGTAGAAGCTGAAGATGTCGACCCTGCCGTAGCCATGCACAATTTCCGGAGAGGACTCAAGGTCGGGGATTTGTCCAAGTCTCTGCAGCTGGCCAAACCTCGGAGCTACCTTGAGCTGGTGGCCAGGGCCAACCAATTCATATTCCTCGAGGATGCTGAGTCCTCTCCCCTCGGTGTTTCTGGAGCTAAGCAGGAGAAGAAGAGAAAACATCGGGGCGACATACCCTCGTCCATGACGATGCATACGGCCAAAGGTCATGGTTGAGACGACAGGAAATCACGGCCTGTTTAGTAGCTGTTAACACGTGGTTCCTGCGCTGCATCCTGACCGTACACGTGGTGCCCAGCTGGCCTCCATTTACTTGACTTATTTGCTGACTCATCCGTCTGACTTTGCAGGACTTTTGACCAGGTCAAACCTCGGCCACAAGGGTTCAACCTAACCTCGTTCCCGATATCCCAGGACACCTCTGATAACATCGGGCATGAGGTTACGGAGCAACGCCTGTCACAATCAGCTCCACCTAACCGCACTGTTCCCCGTATAAGGCACCTTTTCCCAGGTTCACAAATCAAGGATCTGCATGCTCCAGTCATCACGGATCCCCAAAAGAAGTACCAGTATTAAAAGATATCGTCCTCCTTTCGCGGTTGCAGGCCTCTCTGGTGGCAGACAAACGGCGCGAACCTAGAGCCCGTCCATCACCTTTTCTCCGGAAAACCAGGGTGAAGCTACACTCTCCAACAACTATAAATACCGTTGAACAGTTTCCCGCAAAAGGGGATCGACGGCAGGAGAGGACGGACGATCGGATCAACAAAGAGGGACTACCTCCACTTTCATTGTATCAGGATTCCAACTGAGGAACTCTCTTCTTCTCTTTCTTTTCTTTTCTTCTAAACAACACTGTATTAGCCCTCAGGGCTATATTTTTCTCCATTAGTGAAACTTCTTCGCTGACCGACAGGTGGACGTAGGGGATTTCCTCCCTGAACCACCTTAAATCTCTGTGTGTTCTTCTGGATGCTTTGAACTGATTCCCTCCTTGAGCTTTCATTAATAGCCGCCGTCTCCTGGAACTCTCTTTCTCTTTGGTGTTTCATGGGACCCCCACATCCTATGTTAACTTCTTCTGGTGCTTTCATTGAGACCTGGGAAGATGGTGGCCAGAACGCGCAAAACCAACTCTGTCGCTCGCAGTATACACGCGGGAGAACCCTATGTTCGAGCACCGGACGACAGAACTTCAGCTTCAACTTCCCGGCGTCACGCCGAATCTGCTTCTTCCTCCAGGGGCACCCGTGTCTCGGAGCTCCAGGGGATGCTCGCAAATCTCACTGACATGGTCACCGGCCTCACAGCCCAGCAGGCTGTGATCCTCAGATAGACCCAACCGGTATGTGCCGTGCTTCCTCTCCCGCAAGTCGCGGCGACTCCTGTCCCTCTCCCGCCGGTTGCAGCGGTTCCTGTTCCTCCTCCGCCGATCGCGGCAGCCCCAGAGTTTCTTCCGCCGGTCACGATGGTCCCAGCTCCTCTTCCTCCAGCCGCTGGAATCCCTGCACCAGCACCTTCTGTCGCAGCACCCTCCATCCAATCTTCTGGTTCCTCCAGACCACCCAGACGTCCTTTCCGCCCCCAGGAGGCTCGCCAAAACTCGCTTCCACCTTGTCCACTACCACAACCCGCTTTTCTTCCACCTGCTTTTCCTCCTTTCCTCGCCGGAAGAGATCCCCTCTTTCCAGGCGCTCATGCCCCCCATCATGGGCCTGATCCCTTCTTTGGGCCGATGGATGGAAATGCCCCTTTTTCCGACGCCATCCATTTGGCCCCGATACCAGAGGACTTCCGGCCTCCCAGGCTGGAGGTCTACAAGGGCGTAACAGATCCCCGTGAGCATATGCAGGGGTTTGAGGTCGCAGTCCGCTACCGCTAGCCGGACGAAGCCACGAGGTGTCACCTCCTGGCCAACACCCTGAAGGGGGCAGTGTTCAGCTGGTTTATCAAGTTGCCCAGGGGTCACATCTTCTCTTACAAACATCTGAAATGGGAGCTGATCGCCCATTTCATCGGACAGACCCGCATGGTCGTCTCTGATATGGTGCTCGCCAACATTAACCAAGGCGAGAGAGAAAGCCTCCGAGATTACACCAACCGCTTCTTCGCCGCTGCAGCAGAAGCAGAAGATGTAGAGCCTACAATGGCCATGCACAATTTCCGGAGAGGACTCAAGGTAGGGGACCTATCCAAATCCCTACACTTGGCCAAACCTCGAAGTTATCCAGAGCTAGTGGCCAGGGCCAGTTAATTCACGCTTCTAGAGGATGCCGAATCCTTCCCCACAGGCACTTCTAGGGTTAAGCAGGAGAGAAGCAAGAGGAAGCATCGGGGTGCTGAACCCTCGACCACGAGGATGCGTGTGGCCAGGCCTTATGATCGAGAGGAGGGAAGGCCTCGACACGCCCAGCCTCCAAAGCTTTTCCTCTCTCAGCCACTCCCCGAGGTCTATGCGGCAGCCGTCAAGCAGGGGTGGATCCAACCTGCCGGACCCAGGCCAGCGCCGCCGCCCGGAGTGGATCCTAACGACTATTGTGAGTTCCATGGGAACTATGGGCACAGACTTCACAAGTGTCGGGGTCTTAGAGCCCTGCTCAAGAAACTGATGAGTCAGGGCAAGCTCGAAGAATTCATGCAGATGGCGCCAACTTTCACTGCTGCTCAGAAAGGGAAGGCCCCCGAGGTTGTTGAAACCCCTGCTAAGGCCTCGCCATCTTCAAGCCCCAGTCAATCAGGGCGACCTTACCCTCCAGTCACTAGGATGATCAATGCTATCTTCAGCATTGACCCAACCGTTCATCGTCGAACAGCCGAAGTTGGCGGTATCTCTGAACAACACACCTCATCCATTCCCTTTACTTTCTGCAGCAAAGACCTCCCCCACCAGGGCAATCTACATAACGACCCGATAGTGGTCGTTGCCCGCATCGCCGATTTCGATGTCCGGCGGGTGCTCCTCGACTCTGGAAGCGCCGCCAACATCTTGTTTGAGTCCGCCTCTCTCCAGATGGGATTCAAAGAGGCAAACCTCCTCCACACTGGGGCCACCTTGCTCAGTTTTTTCGGTGAAAGGGTCCAACCTTTGGGATTCATCACTCTACCCGTCTCCTTTGGCGATGACAATGGCCACGCAATGAGCATGGTCAACTTCGCAGTCATCAGGGCTAAATCGGGCTACAACGCCATCCTAGGGAGGACAACTCTAAACTCCTTCGGGATAGTGATTTCCACGCCCCACCTGTGCGCAAAGTTTCCCACCTCCAGCGGCGCTGTCACTGTCAGGGGAGATGCTAGACAAGCTACCCACTGTTTTCAAATAGCGGCGCAGCTTGTAGTTGACCAGATGGATCCCAGAGAGTCCCAACCGGTCATACCACAAGAAGGGGTCATCAATGTAGCCATAGGGGGTGAAGACTCTTCCAAAATTGTAAATGTTTCATCTTAACTGAATGAGAAGCAGCTAGCGGAAGTTACCGCCTTGCTTTCTGAGTACATCGATGTCTTTGCATGGTCTCCTGGAGATGTTACAGGCATGGACAGGACTGTCTGCGAACACCATTTGAATGTATCTCAGACCACCTCCCCCATTGCACAAAAGAAAAGAGTGATGGCAGGGGAAAGGCAAGATGCCATCAAGGAGGAGATTAGCAAGTTACTTAAGGCAGGCTACATTAGGGAGGTCCAGTACCCCCAATGGCTAACCAATGTCGTTATGGTAAAGAAAGCCAATGGGAAGTGGAGAATGTGCGTAGACTTCAGAACATTGAATCAAGCCTGCCCTAAAGATACTTACCCTCTCCCTCGCATCGACCCGATGGTAGACCGTACCGTCGGGTACGAGGTTATGAGTTTCCTAGACGCTTTCTCCGGGTATCATCAGATCTGGATGGCCAAAGAAGATGAAGAGAAGACAGCTTTCATTACTGACTACGGCACTTACTGCTACAAAGTTATGCCCTTTGGTCTCAAAAATGCCGGTGCTACTTATCAGCGCATGATCGATGCAGTCTTCAAGGACCAAAGGGGGAGGAATCTCGAGGCTTACGTAGACGATATCCTGGTCAAAAGCAAAACCTTGACAGAGCACCTCGATGATCTCAGGGAGATGCTCGATACCCTCCGAAGGTACAACCTTAAGCTCAACCCTGCTAAATGCACTTTTGGTGCAGCCTCGGAAAAATTTCTGGGATACCTGGTCTCTGCCAAAGGGACAGAGGCCAATCCTGACAAAATATCGGCTATCCTAAGCATGCCCTCCCCGAAGACAGCCAAGAAAATCCAGAAGCTAGCAAGGTGGATCTACAGTTTGGGCAGATTCATCTCAAAAACTGGTGATCGATGTTCTCTATTCTTTCGATGTCTGCGCAACAACAAGAAAGGTCAATGGACCGACGAGTGCAAAGCAACCTTTACGGAACTGAAAAAATATCTTACCTCGACTCTGATTCTAGTAGCGCCGAAGGAAGGTACGGTCCTATCTCTTTATTTGGGAGTGTCTGACACTACAGTCTCAGCGGTCCTCCTAGACAGTGAAAAGGGAGTACAACATCCTATCTTCTACACCAGCCACATGCTTCTAGACACTGAGAGTCGGTATCCTACTCTGAAAAAGCTCGCTCTGGCCCTCCTGACGACTGCCAGGAAGCTACGACCTTATTTTCAATCCCATACTATCCAGGTTGTCACAGATCAACCACTGCTGAAGATATTGCGCACCCCCGAGGTTTCAAGAAGACTGCTCAAATGGTCGATTGAACTAGGCGTACCCAGGCCTTGGTGGACTTCATCGCCAAGTTTTCTACTTCAGAGCCGCCACCTGTCAGGCCCCTGGCAAACCTCTGGTCCCTCTATGTTGACGGTGCATCCGGATTACAATCCCAGGGAGCTGGAATCCTCTTAACCAGCCCAATAAGGGCTACACTCCACCAGGCTGTGACGCTTCAGTTCAAGGCAACAAACAACTAGGCAGAGTATGAAGCCCTCATTGCAGGACTTAATTTCGCACTTAGCATGGCCGTGAAGCGCATACATGTGTTTAGCGATTCCCAGTTAGTCGTCAATAAGGTGAACCGCCTATATGAAACGAAGGACGAGGTTTTGAAGAAATACCTACAGTTGGCCAGATCCTTGATTTCCCAGTTCGAGGATTTCTCCTTAACACACATACCTTGGGAAGAAAATCAAGTGGCGGGCCGGCTTGCGAAGGAGGGGCTCCCTGACCTCCGTCGAACCTGGGTGTTTGAAAGGCCCAATTTCGAATGCACCGAAGTTTCTTCTAAAGAGCAACCACCCTGCTGGATGGACAGAATCCTAGATTACTTGAAAAATAGGACTCAGCCAGACAATAGACAAGAGGCGCAGAAGCTAAAACTTGTTTGCGCCAAGTACATCCTCGTTGACGGGAAACTTTACAGGAGATCCTATGCAAAGCCCCTCACCAAGTGTTTAAGACCAGAAGAGGCCCTAAAGGTTATGGAAGCAGTACACCGAGGGGAGTGTGGAACACATGCCCGTGGCAAAAGCCTGGTTATGCGAATCCTACGCCAAGGATTCTTCTGGCCCAACATCCACAAAGACGCTCAGGTGTTTGTGGAAAAGTGCTCTCATTGCCAATACTATGCCGATATGCAAAGGCAGCCTGCAGGTTATCTCAAGCCTATTAATTCATCTTGGCCCTTCGCTATTTGGGGGCTGGATTTCCTAGGTCCAATGCCCACGGCCATGAAGAACTACAAATGGATACTAGTTGCAGTAGACTACTTCACAAAGTGGATTGAAGCCAAGCCGCTTACTCAACCCACTGCCCAAAATGTTGAGAGTTTCCTTTGGGCCAATATTGTTTGCAGGTATGGCATACCAATGGTGATTATCACAGATAATGACACCCCATTCGCCAATCAGAGGATCCATGATTTCTGCGGAGAGCACCAGATCAACCTCAAGTACGCTTCTGTTTGGCATCCTCATACCAACGGACAGGCGGAAGCTACCAACAAGAACATCCTAAATATTTTGAAGAAGCGCCTCGACGGTGCCAAAGCCCGATGGCCGGAAGAATTACCAGGAGCTCTCTGGGCTTACAACACAGCTCCTTCCAAAGTTACTCAAGAATTCCCTTTCTCCCTCTCATTCGGGATGGATGCTGTCATACCAGTTGAGCAGGAGTACCTCTCCCCTAGTGTAGAAACTACAGCTAACTTCGAACCCAAGGCTTTACAAACATGGATGGATAAAAATGATGATTCATGAAGGGTCGACTTGGATCTCCTAGAACAAAAAAGAGAACTGGCTGCACTGAAGCGTCTGGAACACAAGCGACGAATAGAACGGTATTAGAACCGGAAGGTTAAACCCAAAACTTTCATGGAGGGGGATTTAGTCCTCAAGCGGCGACTTCTTGCCGGCAGCAATTTGGGTGTTCCCAAGCTTGAGCCAAATTGGGAAGGTCCTTACATCATGCGCGAGGTTGCTGGACCAAATGCATACTACCTCATGACTTCTAAAGGCATTCAGATCCCCAGAAGTTGGAGTGGGGACGACCTAAAGAAATTCTACGCATAAAGTCTCTGACGACAGTTCATCCCGATACTCATACATTATTCATTTGTATGAATTCGATTCAGGAATTCATTTACACAATCATCGAATTCTGGGATTATTCTCTAGACATCTGGATTTCTTTATATTATTCTAGAAATCGTATCTCCAATGTTCCTATGGCAATAAACCTTATGCACTGAGATATACATATCGACCTTAGCGTCGCTCAGGTATGGTCTCAAAACTCAAGTCTCGATCATCGTGCCTGAGGTTCCAGACCTCACGCACGATAATCTCATAATCACTAACCTTCACTAAACGGTGATCACCAAGCCTAATTGTGCCTGGCAGGAGGGGTTTCCTACAAACATCTGGGTCCCTTCCATAAGCCCATCTGGCCAGCGGAAGGTCTGAAGGCCTGCTCGTAACCTTAGGGAAGTCCCTGATATCGACTTATGATACAGGTCCCCCCTAAGCAGGGTGCCTTCGCTTCCCACTAGGATCTGTCATTCCAAGAGGGTCAGGCCTTGCCTCAAGTACAAACATCATACACGATATTTCAGACGCTCAAGTCCTTTTGGCATTGGGTCAGATAACTTCCCCTAGGCAGGATCTCCACTACTATCATTACTTTTTTTTTTCTTGTGCAGGTTTACAAAGGAATATCTATAACTTTACTGAAGGGGGTTCCCAAGGTCAGCCCTTGCCACTAGTACAAATATCAGGCACGATATTTCAGACATTCAAGTTCTTGTGGCATTGGATCAGATAACCCCTCCTATGCGGAATCCTTCCTGTTATCACTATTCCCTATCTATATGGATTTTGAGAAGTTCCAAATTGAGCTTGGGTTATTCTATATGGTTCAAAAGCTCTATCTTATTAAGGAGTTTTCTCAGAACCAGTCAACATCTCAATCTCATACAAAGGTACCTGTTCATTACATACATACCAAAATAAAACAGGTATGAAAGACAAACTCTTTTTATTATTGCTATCAAAAAATTACAAAGGAATTACAAATTCACTACTCTTACAAAGAAAATGGGCTACCCTCTATCTGCCCTATCCAAGAGCCTTAATACTCGATGGATAAGTTCGTCAGGCAGGTCAAAACCCTCTTCCTTGTAAGTGGGATCAGCAGCCATACAAGGGAAAGGATCCACTTCTTCAAGTTCGGCGGCAGTAACCTTCCCACCTTGAATTAAAGTGGAGGCCAGTCCCTCCCATGATCGCCTGATCCCTTCTAACCTTAACTTCCTACAGGGTAAACTCGTCTTGTAGGCCTCCACGGCAGCCATGGACCTCTCCGCGATGATGGTTTCTTGCTGACCAGCGGCTTCGACGAGCTTTTTCTGTAGGGTTTTATTGTCGGCCTCTGCCGAAACCAGGGCAGACTGACAAGCTGCAAGCTCCTCTTGCAGCTTGGCCTTCTCCTCTTGCAGCCTATTCTTCTCCTCAAGCAACTTGACCTTTTCCTCTTCAACGGCATCAAGCTGTGAAGATTTCGCCGCAAGCTGAGAACTTAGCTCCAGCACCTGCTCCTCGGTCCTCAGGGCCCTATTCAGAGCAACGGCAAACGAGCAAGAACCTGCAGCGAAAACAAGTCAGCTCACAGGATTAAAGTGGTTAAGGAAAACTTGAAAGGAGATCCTTACCGTGGCTATTCTGTTTGCACATCCTGAGTACAGGTCTGGTGTGGAAGTGTTCTCCATCTTTTCCTCCAGATCCTTGGACACGAGACCGCTCCCAAGGGCCAAGCCTACCTCTCCCCGGTAGATTTGACCCTTGTTTTCGGATGGCACAGTGACGACGGTCAATCTTCTATCTTCCCTGGTCGTCCTCACCGCCATCCTTATACCTTCATCCCCAAAAAATCTGACGAAGTTTGTACTATAGAGGGACTCTACACTTCTCTGCCAGTCATGCTCTTCCCTGGCAGCGAAACCCCCCTCCTCTTCACTCCTTGCCTTCTTTTTTGGGGGCCCGGGCTCCGAATTCCCGGAGTTGCCCCTTTTTTCTCCAGAGACCTCCCTGGGAACTAACTCCAGGCAGGGTTCCTATACCCTCTCCTTTTCTTGGCCTGCAGAGGCCTTATTGCCTTCCCCCTTTCCCCCTATGACAATCCCTGCACTACCATTGGGGATTGCCTGGGGCTTGGTGGCTGGCATGGATTTCTTATCCTTTCCTGTGTAACCCAGCTCAGCCAATGTCTTTTTGTCGTCTGCAGCATCCTCAGGAGAGGATACCACATCGACGACGGCTCTGCCGCAGATCAGCTCTAGAACCCCCACTTCTTCTCCTTCCCCCTCCGCAGCAGCCTCTTTGCTGAGTTGGGTGGCAGGAGGATGCCCCCTCCTGGCTCTCCTCATCATGACTATGCCAGAGGGGGGGGTGACTTCTCAGGACATTGTATCCCAGCGTCTTGGCATGTAAGGATATATCATTCCTTACATGCCTCAGAAAATCCTTTAGAGGCTAGCTCCGTCCCTTCAACCTCTCCAAGTTCCTTAGGGTGTCCTGCCCTGCCACCCACTTGATGTCACCAGAGAACTCAGGAGGGCACACCCCGGGCGTCGAAGGGATCCCCAAATCACCTCCGACGAAAAAGTAATAGTCCCTCTAGTCAGAGTGAGAACTACTCGCTCCCGAGAACATGGCCTTCCTCGTCTTTGACCATAAGGCCAGACACCCCCCATACCCTGGCACTATCATTCAACTGAACAAACTCCTAAACAATGTCAGAGTCCACGGTATCCCTTGAGCTTGCAAAAGCTTCAGGAAGGAATACACGTAGGCAATGGCGTTGGGGGAGAGTTGTGCGGGAACAAGCTGGAAGGAGTTCAGGATCTCCCTAAACTCCGGCTGCGGCGGTAACATGAAGCCGTACTCCATCTGAGCACGGTAAACGCAGACAGCCCCCTGGGGGGGCGGTTCAGTCGAAGGTCGGTGGAAGGGGGGATGATCGTCAGGTTGGGGTTTCCTCTGAAACCCCTGGTGGTATTGAGCACCTCGTGCTCCATCAGGAGAGACTCCTGATAGTTGGAATATCTGTGGAATTGGGAGGCTAGCTCAACCCACTCGATCTCTTCTCCTCCCATGGTTAACATTCACTAAGGGCGGAACGAAGGTCTCTTTTTTTTCTCTCTTAGGGTTTGAGGGTGAACAGGCACGTCAGCTGCTCCTCGAGAAAGTTCTCTCTTCTAAAGGAAAACAGCTGTGCCCTTTCACCTTCTGACTGTCTGATCTCTTTGATCAACGCGCAGGCGCCATCAGACTGCTCGTACTCTCTGACAATCCCAGGAATCAAAGCAGCGCACGGGTCTCGAGGCGACGCACGGTTTCTAAAGCATCACTTCTCCCCGTTCCGTCGTATATCATCCACGATATTCTAATATCATACTCGAGGGTTCGAGGGATGGTCATTCTTTTCTTTATGCCCGATATCCTAGTATTGTGCACGAGGATAGCTATCTCATCTTTTTACTTAGAAATTTTCTTAGTCCATTTGTTAAGTTTTTTACTTTCACTTATGAATTCATGTTCTCTTTTCGTAAACTTCGTGGTACCTGCTTCAAACACAAAAGAAAAGACATACAAAACAAGAATCTATGACAAGTTTTTGAAAAGAAAAATACATTTTCATTAATGATAAAACTTGTTACAGACTCATTTTTCTTTATCCTCACATGTTTCTCTCATGAGTACAGAAAAAAGAACAAAGAATAATACAAGGCTTCAGAACTTAGACACCTGGAGTAGTAATCCTGATCTCCTGGCCAAAGGACCCCTCCTCTTTGAGACCACCTCTTCTCTGAATTTCTTCTTGGGGTTATCTATTTGAGAAATAGATCCTTCAAGTGCTGCAAAGGAAGAGGATCTCCCTATTAGGCTGAGGAGCTGGTTGAGGGTGGAGACTCATCACTTCTGGCTCCCTGGCTGATCCTGTTGCTGGACTTGGGGAGGGAACGTTCGTCCCAACCATCTGGCCTCAGGGGGAGTGGTCTGGCCTTCTTCAGGACTTCTCCGGGGGGCTGATAGCTGATGCCCCCAACCTGCATAGGACCTTGGTGGAGGAATCTCCTCTGGGCAGTGGCTCCCGATGCTGAAGAACCTGTCTGGTCCCTCAAGGCCACAGAAGGGAAAAACTGCTGGGCTTCTAATGTTCTCCTGATTCAAGATACTTGCATCAACCAATGTCCGCAGGAGAACATCAAAATCTTTATGTGGTGACCCACCGATGAGGCGCTGACGATCTTCACCGCCCTCCTCACCGCTTCTTCCAGATCATCCATACGTCGTCCTCGCCACCCAGAGCTATTTTCCACCAAGGTCCGAAGGGAGCGAACCTCAGACTTCAGCAAATCCTCCCGGCGCTGGGCTTCAAAGGAGACCTCTCTGACCTTGGCGACCTCATCCCTCAGCCGCCTTCTTTCCTCTCTCAAAGCCTCCCTATTATCGTCCAACTCCCTTATTCTTTTTTGGAGGTCTTTGACATGGGCAGAATGGGCCTGATTCACATCTACCAGACTGCGATGGAATTCTCCTCTCGCAATTTCACTTTTATTGGCCCACTCCTTATTGACCAGGGCCATGGAAGCCAACCTACCCTCCAATTGGTGCAACTTCCCTAACTCCTCCTTTTGATCACTCAGAGAGCGCTTTGTAACTTGAGACGAAGCGCTCTCCAACTCCCTTATCCTCTGAAGGTAGCGGGCCTCCACCTCCTCCTTGCCCTTCAGAGATCTTACCACCTCTAGAACCTTAGAGGTGTTCCCCAAAATCTTCTCCTCTTCTCTCCTTATCTCGAATAATCTGTCTCCCAGCACACTCCAGGCCCCTTCATTATCGGAGGTTGCGCTGGGAGTAGCTGGGAGGACCTTTCCCTTCTCCTTAGTCACCTCCTCCATCTTGTCTCATGGCCCTTCAATGCTGGGAGCGCTTACAGAGGTAGTGAGAAGGGATTCCCCCTTCTTCCCCATAGCCACCTCTTCCATCTTGGTGCCTTCCTCATGCTCACTCTTCTTATCCTTCTCTTCCTTCTCCTCATCTCTTCGGGGGCTCAATGGAGGAAGAGTAAGGAGGAGGGGCTTCCTTTTCTTCTCAGAAGCAGGGACTGGGACACCAAGGGAAGTAGATCTACAAAGCACCAGGGGTGACTCCCTCACATCTCTAGAGGAGGCCCCACATGCAGGAAGGAGCCGCTCAATCTCTTCATCCTTGAGCAAGATCTTCCTCAGCGCCAGCCTCTCTCTTGCAGGTGTTTCGCCCACCAAGATCACCTCCTTCAAAACCCTAGCCTCTGAAGGCAATTTGGCAGGAGAATTAGAAACCGCAACCACCTCAACATTCTCCGTGCTCACCGGCTCCTGCACGGACTCCAGCACCTGCGCCAGGACGCCGGCGACCTTAGCTGGCGAGGCTCCCACTCCTTCACTAGGAACCGCCCCGGCGTATGTCGGCGCCTCCTTTCACGGCACCCCTTCAAGCAGCACCTCTGGCCTCTTCTTTTCCAAAGGAGGAGCCCCAGCCGGAGCTCCGCCTGCTCTCTTCTTCTTTTAAATGCTCGTCAGGGCGGTCCATTCTCCTTTCTCCACCATCTTCTCTCTAACAATTTTTTCTCTCTCTCTTACAGGAAAAAACTTCAGAGTGAAGGAGCAAGGATACGAATCGGCTGGCGTCGCCCCCATCTTATCCTTGCAGGTCTTGGGCAGTGCATCCACCCTCGCGACGGTTTGTATTCCAGGACCCATATTAATATTCGCGCCCTAACAATGAGGGGGGCTGATGTTAACACGTGGCTCCTGCGCTGCATCCTGACCGTACACGTGGCGCCCGGCTGGCCTCCATTTACTTGACTTATTTGCTGACTTATCTGTCTGACTTTGCAGGACTTTTGACCAGATCACACCTCGGCCACGAGGGTTTAACCTAACCTCATTCCCGATATCCTAGGACACCCTTGATAACATCGAGCACGAGGTTACGGAGCAACGTCTGTCACAATCAGCTTCACCTAACCGCGCTGCTCCCCGTACAAGGCACCTTTTCCTAGGTCCACAAATCAAGGATCTGCATGCTCCAGCCATCACATATCTCCAGAAGAAGTACCAGTATTAAAAGATATCGTCCTCCTTTCGCGGCTGCAAGCCTCTCCGGTGGCAGACAAACGGCGCGAACCCAGAGCCCGTCCATCACCTTTTCTCCGGAAAACCAGGGTGAAGCTACACTCTCCAACAGCTATAAATACCGCTGAACAGTTCTCCACAAAAGGGGATCGACGGCAGGAGAGGACGGACGATCGGATCAACAAAGAGGGACTACCTCCACTCTCATTGTATTAGGGTTCCAACTGAGGAACTCTCTTCTTCTCTTTCTTTTCTTTTCTTCTAAATAACACTGTATTAGCCCTCAGGGCTACATTTTTCTCCATTAGTGAAACTTCTTCGCTGACCGACCGATGGACGTAGGGGATTTCCTCCTTGAACCACCTTAAATCTCTGTGTGTTCTTCTGGATGCTCTAAACTGATTCCCTCCTTGAGCTTTCATTAACAGGCTTACCCCCCTTTTTTGTGCGTCATCGTCTCCCAGAACTCTCTTTCTCTTTGGTGTTTCCTGGGACCCCCACATCCTACGTCAACAGCAGTAGAGGCGCTTCTTCTCTCGGCCGCTCCATGAGGTCTACACGGCGGCCGTCAAACAAGGTTGAGTTCGCCCTGCCGGACCCAAACCGACACCTCCGACCGTAGTAGACCCTGACAACTACTGCGAGTTCTACGAGAACTACGGGCGCAGGCTTCACAGGTGTCGAGCCCTCAGAGCTCTGCTTAACAAACTAGTGGATCAGCTCAAGTTGGAAGAGTTCATGCAGATGACACCGACTTTTAACGCTGCCCAAAAGGGGAAGGCCCCCGAAGATACTAGGGCTCTTGCTAAAGCTCTATCGTCTTCAGGCCCCAGTCAGCCAGGGCACCCTTATCCTTCTGTTGTGAGGACGATCAATATCATCTTCAACGTTGACCCTACCGTCGCTCGCCGTCGAGAAATTGAGGTCGGCGGCATCACGCGCTAGTATTCTTCCTCCATCCCACTAACTTTCTGCCAAAAAGATCTTCCCCAACAGGGCAACCCTCACAACGACCCGATCATGGTCGTAGCCCGAATCATCGATTTTGATGTTCAGCGAGTACTCCTCGACTCTGGGAGTGCAGCTGACATCTTGTTCGAGTCTGCTTTTCTCCAGATGGGGCTCAACGAAGCAAACCTTCCCCGTGCGAGAACCACTTTGCTAGGTTTCTCCGGGGAAAGAGTTCAGCTGCTGGGATTCATCTCCTTGCCCGTCTCCTTTTGCGATGACAATAGCTATGCCATGAGCATGGTAAACTTTGCCATCATGAGCTAAATCAGGCTACAATGCCATCCTTGGGAGGACGACTCTTAACACCTTTGGGATGGTGATTTCCACGCTGAACCTCTGCGCAAAGTTCCCCACCTCTAGTGGCGTTGTCACTATCAGAGCAGATGTCAGGCAGGCTATCTGATGTTTCCAGATTGCTGCGCAGCTCGTTGTCGACCAGCTGGACCCCAGAGAATCCCAACCAATTGTACCACAAGAGGAGATCATAAATGTAACCTTAGAGGGGAAGACTTTTCTAAAATTGTAAACATATCCTCTTCCATGAATGACAAGCAGCAGACGGAGATCACTGCCTTGCTTTCTGAGTATATTGATGTCTTTACTTAGTCTCCAAAAGATATTTCAGGTGTTGACAGGGCTATCTGTGAGCACTGCCTGAACATATTCGATACTACCACCCCCATAAAGCAGAAAAAGAGAGTTATGATAGGAGAAAGGCAGAGTACTATCAAAGAGGAAGTCCACAAATTGCTTGAAGCAGGCTACATCAAAGAAATTCAATACCCTCAGCGGCTCACCAACGTTGTCATGGTGAAGAAGGCCAACAAAAAATGGAGGATGTGCGTAGTCTTTTGCACACTGAATTAAGCCATTCCCAAGGATACGTATCCCCTTCCACGCATCGATGCAATGGTGGATCGTACCTTCGGATACGAGGTCATAAGCTTTTTAGATGCTTTCTCCGGGTACCATCAAATTCGGATGGCTAAAGAAGATGAAGAAAAGACTGCCTTCATCACCGATGCCCTTTGGTCTCAAGAATGCCGGCGCCACTTACCAGCGCATGATCGACGTCGTCTTTAAAGGTCAAAGAGGTAGAAATCTTGAGGCATATGTTGATGACATCCTGGTGAAAAATAAGAGCATGGAGGGGCACCTCATCGACCTCAAGGAGACACTCGATACCCTCCGAAGATTTAACCTCAAACTCAACCCCGCCAAGTGCACCTTCGGCGCAGTTTCAAGAAAGTTTTTGGCTATCTGATCTCAGCCAGAGGATAGAGGCCAATCTAGATAAAATCTCGGCGATCCTAAGCATGCCCTCTCCTCAAACATTGAAGGAGATTCAAAAGCTATTAGGGCGAATCAACAGCCTTGGGAGATTCATCTTGAAGGCCAGAGACCGTTGTTCCCCTTTTTTTGATGCCTGCGCAATAGCAGAAAGGGCCAATGGACAGATAAATGTGAAGCTGCTTTCACAGAATTAAAGAAATATCTACCTCGGCACCAATATTGGCAGGTATGTAAAAGAAAACAAACTTTTTTATTTTTGAATTTCAAAATTACAAAATTGAGGTTACAATTCACTCGTCTTACAAGAAAAATGGATTAGTCTTCACTGACCCCATCCAAAAGATCAAACATTTGTTGGATAAGATCGTCAGTTAAATCCAACCCCTCTTCTTTGTAAACAGGATCAGTAGCTATACAAGAAAAGGGGTCCACTTCTCCAAGATCAGTGGTGGTGATCTTGTCCCCTTAGATCAAAGTGGAAGCCAATCCTTCCCACGCCCACCTGATCCCATCTAATCTCTCCTGTCTGTAAGGTAAGCTAATCTTCTAGGCCGCTACAGCCGCTGCAGACTTCTCTGCAACGATGGCCTCCTAGTCCCCGACGACCTTGCCCAGCTTCTCTCGTAGGGCTTTATTGTCAGCCTTCATCGCACCCATTGCAGAGCTAATCGCCCCAGGAAACATCGCATTCCTCATCTTTAACCGAAGAGCCAAGCACCTTCCATACCCTGGCACCGCCATCCAGCTGAATAAGCTCCTGAACAGCGTCAGGCTCCATGGTATCTCCTGGGCCTGCAGCAACTTCAGGAAAGAGTACATATACGCGACGGCGTTAGGGGAAAGTTGCACCAGCACAATCCAGTACGAGTTCAGGATTTCCTTGCACTCCAGTTGCGGTGGCAGCATTAGACCGTACTCCACCTGAGCTCGGTATATGCATACCTCTCCCTCAGGGGGACTGTTTGGTTAGAAATCGGCGGTAGGGGGGATGACCATTAGGCCAGGATTTCCCTTGAATTCCCTCGTCGTGTTGAGCACTTCGTGCTCCATCAGGAGAGACTCCTGATAGCTAGCATCCCTCTGAAACTGTTCGGCCAGATCGGCCCACTCAATCTCTTCTTCCCCCATTGCTAGATTTTGCGACGAGCGGAGCAAGGGTTTTTTTTCTCTCTTAGGGTTTGAAGGCGGGCAAATGTCTCACCCTCCCTCCTTGAAAAAGGCTTTATGGGAAACAGATGTGACTTTCTGTCTTCTGGTCGTCTGATCCTATCGATCAGCGTGCGGGCACGATCAGGCCGTTTATTTTTCTGACAGGTTTGGAATTCGAAATGGCGCATGGATATCGAAGCGTTTCTCCCAACATTTCATCCTGGTTGCATGCACGATGTTTCGAAACATCGGTTTAAGCTGCTCTTTTTGTTCTTTCAACTATCATCGTCCGATGTTTCATAATCTCGTACACGATGATAGTTAGCTTCATCTTTTAAACTTAAAATTTATCATTGGCTTTATACTTTCATATACTTATGAATTCTTGTTCTTTTTTCTCTTCTGATCTCGTGGTACCTTCTTCAAACAAAAAGAATTCATTCAGAACAAATACTTGAAAGAAAATACATTTTCATTTAAGATAAAACTTGTTATAAATTTTATTTTCTTTGCTCTCACATGTTCCTCTCATGAAGTACAGGAAAGTCAAAGAAATAATAAGACTTCAGAACTTAGACAACTAGTGTAACGATGTCAATCCCAAATATGAGGCGAGCCATATATCTGGGTTGACCTATTACACTCCTGACCATCAGCAGTACGCCCTCAGAGAGCTACTCGGACTCTTCTCCTCTCCGATCGTTCCTCCAAACATATGCTGATGATGAGGCTGAGGAGTCGGATCATCGCCCTTCCCAGGGAGAAGCTTGTCGTGGCGCCGCTGGGGGAACACTCTGACCTTCGTCAGGACCTTCGCAGGGAGAAGCAGGTGGATGTCCCCAGCCGATGTAGGTACCTCTGGGAGGAACATCTCCTGAGTCTCGGCTTCCAGAATCGAAAAATCTTTCTGGACCTTGGGGGCTGCAGAAAGGAAGAACTGCTGAACTTCTGATGCTCTCCTGGTCCAAAATGCCTTCATCGACCAGCATTTGTAGCAGAGCATCAAAGGCTGCTTGGCTCTTCACATGGCGACCTATGGCCAAAGCGCTAACAATATTCACTACTCTTCTCACGCCTCATCCAGGTCCTCCATGCACCGCCCCCTCCATCCCAAGCTGTTATCTTTTAGGGAGTGCATGAAGCATACCTCGGACCTCAGCAGCTCCTTTTGGCGGTGAGTTTCGAAAGCCGCCTGCTTCGCCTCCGACCTTACATCCCTAGCCTTTGGTACTTCGCCCCTGAGCCAATTCCTTTCCTCTCTCAAAGCCTCATTTTCATCATCTAGCTCCTTTATTCTTTTTTGGAGGTCTTTGACATGAGCAAAATGGGCTTGACTCACATCCGATAGGCTGGGGTGAAACTCCTCTCTTGCAGCCTCGCCCTTACCGGCCCACTCTGCGTTGCTCAGAGCCAACTTGTCTTCCAGTTTATACAACTTCCCTAGCTCCTCCCTATGATCACCTTGAGAGCACTTTGTGATCTGCAGCAAAGCCCCTCTAGCTCCTCTATTCTCCGAAGGTGACAAGCCTCCTCTTTCTCCTTATCCTTCAGAGATTTTACCACCTTCAAGACCTGGGAGGTGCTCTTCAGGATCCTCTCCTCTTCTCTCTTTATTTCAAGTAATTTATCCCCCAGGTTGCCCCATGTCCCTTCAATGCCAAGGGCAGCTTCAGGAGCAACCTGCGGAACCTACTTCTTCCCCTTAGTCGCCTCCTCCATCTTGCTGCCTTCCTCCTTCTTGTCCTTCTCTTCATTTTGGAGACCCACCTGGAGAAGACGAGGGAAGAGGGGCTTCTTTGTCTTGACAGGGAGAAGGGCTGGTTCACTAAGAGGAGCAGGACCACAGATCGCTAGGGGCGTCTTCTTCACACTCCCTTCAGGGGGAACACCGAACTTGGGAAGGAGCCGCTCAATCTCTTTATCTTTGAGCAGGATCCTCCCAGGCTCAAGTCCCTCCCCTGCGAGCGTCTCGCCAACCAAGTTCAGCTCCTTCCGCTCTCCAGCCTTCAGAGGCAGCTTGACTGGAGAGTCAGAGACATTCACCACATCTGTAGCCTTTTCAGCTACAGGCTCCTGTGCAGACTCCAAAGTCCGCACCAGAACCCTAGCAACCTTGGCAGAAGGAACTTTCGCCTCCAGATCCACAATCGGAGCTCTCGCTTCCTCCTTCTGAAGTGCCTTGACAGTCTTCTCTACCGCCGGCAGGGAAATCATGGGCTCTCTTCTTCTTTAAAGAAAAATCCGTCAGAGTCGTCCACTTCTTCCTCTCCGCTATCTCTCTGACAATTCACTCCTTCCCTTGCAAAAACTTTCAGAAGTTGGTGGGGAAGAATGCAGATCGGCGGACGCCGCCCCAGCTTTATCTCAACATGCCTTGGGCAGTGCGTCCAACATCGCGTCGGTTCGCATTCCAGGACCCATATTAATATTCGCGCCCTGACAATACGGGGCTGATGTTGACACGTGGTTCCAGCGCTGCATCACAACCGTACACGTGGCGCTGAGCTGGCATTCAGCTCTTGTTTATTTACTTATTTATCTACCTTTTCTCGCAGGTCTCAAACCTCAGTCAAATCTCGACCACAAGGGGTCAACCAAGCACCGTCCAAGATTATCCAAGGTTATCCCCTTCCAAACCTCGAGGACGATGTTACTCAGCTGCACTTGTTGCAGTCAGCGTGGCCCGACCGCGCCGTTCCCCGTACAAAGCACTTTTTCCAGACACGCAAATCAAGAATTCGCATGTTTCAGCCTCCACGGATCCCCAGGAGCAGTACTAAGATCAAGAAGCCTAGCTCTCCTTTTACTGACTTTGGTCCCTCCATTGGCCGACAACTGACTCTGGTCCCTCCATTGGCCGACAAGCAGCATGGACTTAGGATTTATTTACTCCTTCTCCTTCCGAAAAATCAGGCCAAAGCTGTCCTGTCCACTGCCTACAAATACCCTTGAACAAGCTTCAAGAAGAGGATCGATCCGGAGGGGGGAACAACCATCAGAGCGTAGGCAATTCTCTCATCCCCTTACTCTCACTGCATTAGGGCCCCAACTGAGGAGCTCTCTCTCTCTATCTCTTTCTCCCCCAGCTTATTTTCCTCCTTAGCGTTGTACCAGCCCTCTCGACTATCTTTTACGTAGTGAAATCCTTTCGTTGATCGCTCGGTGGACGTAGGGAATTTCCTCCCCGAACCACTTTAAATCTTTGTGTGTTGCTCTGGATGCCCCGAACTTTCTTTTAAGCCTTAACCATCAGGCTTAGCCCTCTGTATGCTACCGTTCCTCAGGACTCTCTCTTTTTTTATATATATATTTTTTGATATTTGCTACTTCCTATGTCAATAATTTTTCAATAGAAAAAGAAATCTGCTGCAATTGCAAGACTCGGGCCGCACTGGTCCTGATATTTCTTCTTTTTTATTTCCTAATTTTGATAATGCAATTTTCTCTCCGTCATTCGTTCGTGGCCGCTGCCCATGGTCCACTTTTTTAACTTGTGACCCGAGAATGGGCTCACGCTTGGTGAGCTTACCGCAATCTATAATCGACTCAAAGAAGAACCTTCGTCTACGGCGAACTGCTGCTGCTGCTGCTGAAATTTTCCAAAGCGACGATGATCAGATCTCGGGTCGCCGGATCAACTGTTCTGCTACGGCACTTCGGCTCCTGCCTCCTCTTCAGTTCGACGTCGGCGGCGGCCGCGCGTTCGTTCACTCGCGACCCAGCTTCCTTCGGCAGAGCTACCCCGGCAACTCTTGGTAGGATATTTCCAGCACGGACAGTTAGCAGTGCGCCAGCCCAGGCAGCTATCGGCGGTGAGGACGATGATTCGACGAAGCGGGAAGCCTCGAAGGCTGCGAACCCTCCGGGTTCCCGTCAGCTAACGAGCTACTGGGGCGTCTCCCCTCCTAAGCTCTTCAGGGAGGATGGTACGGAGTGGCGCTGGTCCTGCTTTAGGGTAAAATATATATATGTATATGCAATTTCATTACATCAATTGTCATCGTTTTCTATTTAATTCTTCTTCTGATGATTGTTCTATGGATTTCGAAACTGTTCCATGTGAATTATTTGGGGCAAAGCAGCCGTGGGATACATACCGAGCAGATCTGACGATAGATCTGAAGAAGCACCACTTGCCGACGACGTTCTTAGATAAACTCGCTTACTGGACGGTGAAGCTCCTCCGTGTACCAACCGACATCTTCTTCCAGGTAGAAATCTAAATATTTTGTGATCTAGATCTCGAGATCCTAATGAACTTGGATTACACTGTTGGTATGACGAGATTGAGATCCTCTTACTGGCTACTGCAGAGGCGGTACGGGTGCCGAGCGATGATGCTGGAGACGGTGGCTGCGGTGCCGGGCATGGTTGGCGGGATGCTTCTCCACCTCCGGTCGCTCCGGCGATTCGAGCACAGCGGCGGGTGGATTCGTGCTCTGCTGGAGGAGGCGGAGAACGAGCGAATGCATCTCATGACTTTCATGGAGGTTTCGCAGCCTCGATGGTACGAGCGAGCTCTCGTCATGGCTGTGCAGGGGGTTTTCTTCAACGCCTACTTCCTCGGCTATCTCATCTCCCCGAAATTCGCACACCGTGTCGTCGGTTACCTCGAGGAGGAGGCCATACACTCGTACACTGAGTTCCTCCAGGATCTCGATGACGGTAAAATTGAGAATATCGCGGCGCCGGCGATCGCCATCGACTACTGGCGCCTCCCTCATGGTGCTACGCTCCGCGACGTCGTTATGGTTGTCCGCGCTGACGAGGCTCACCATCGCGACGTCAACCATTATGCTTCGGTATGTGCGAATTGCCTTCATCTGATTGCCCGATCATTATGTATGATGCCTTTGTCCTCTAATTCAACGTCCCAATTTAAATTCAGAGATAGAAGAGTTAATATTTGTTATGCTGAGCATACGCATAAGTAATCTGACAAGTATAAGGCACTTAATAGATGAAATTGTGAAATACAAATGTGTACAACTAGGAATAATCAAATGATAATAAAAGGCCTTTTGAAGGGCTACTGCCGAATTTCTGCAGCTTCGATGGGGAAATGAGTATTTCTGCAGTTTTGACGTCTGTCTGTAGTGGGCAACCCAACCGTGGGGGCCTCAGAATTGGCCTCCAGCCAATCCGGAGCCAAGCTCTATAGGCTTCTGTAAGAAATTATTCTGTCCTTGCATTGATTCATTTCCTCCTCTAATCATTGTCGTCTCCGTGCCCTGCTTAACTACTGGATCAGCTTCTTCCCTGTCATTCGTAATTGCCATCCTCTGTTCCCTATTCTCTGCATTCCCATCTCTTCCCATGAAGTTACTGGAGCCAGTTGAACCTTCCTCAGCCCATGGATACCTCTTTAACACTCTCCTCACATTCTTCCTTCCTGCAAGTTCATACCTGTGCACCTGCCAGTACCAGTATCCCCTGATCTTGCTCTATGGAGCCCTCTTCCGTGGAGTCCTTGTTAGCGTGCTCGAGACGACTACATGCATGAGAAACAAAAAAATTGGAAGGCAAACGTTTGTATAGCACCTTAACTAGAATCAATTTCGTGTGATTTGGGATCTGCATTGGAACCACTTGTTTTAGAGGCTTGGATTGTTAATGGAATAGAGCAAAGAAAGATAACTGAGAGGAGATGTGAAATTGCAAATATTCGCGTTGCTTTATTCATGATAGCTTGGCTCCTTTTATTGAGGAGTTTTCAAGATGAACACGTGGCTAATCTTTATGTGTAGGTCATATAGGGATTTGTGTAGGTGACATACTTATGAGGGGTATAGTGGATGAGTGAAGCTGAGCGGCTGCTCCATGTAGACTGTCTCCTGTAATGAGCCATGAAGGAATGCATTGGAGACATCGAGTTGGCATACGTTCTAGTTAGAGCTAATGACAATGGACACAGAGTCTAATTGTTGTGATTTTGATCACTAGACTAAAAGTCTTTGTGTAATCAAGTCCTGGTTCTTGGTGATACCCTTTAACAACGAGATGAGCTTTTTGTCTTTTGATGGAGCAATCTGCACGATACCTGATTTTGTTGACCCACTTGCAGCCTATGGCATTCATAGAGGAAGTTTGAGGAATCAAATCCCAGGTTCCATTATGAAGTAGTGCATCAAATTCGGTAGCCATTGTAGCACGCCAAGTAGGATCTTTTGATACTTGAGTACAGCATGTAAGTTCTAATTTATGAAGTAAGGCAACCAAAGCAGATGGGAGTGAGTGTCTACTCGATGTAGGTGAAGATAGGCTTATTGGCATTGTATGCTGATGTATATCATCTAGAGAATGAAAATGTGGAGGCAGCGATGCAAGTTCTGGAGAGCTTTCAATTATTTGAGTGTAGTTTGGTGCCGTAGGAGTTGTTGGAAGGGCCGCAGAGGAGGAATGTAGAGGTGGTGAACTTAAAGATGAAGGGCGAGTACTTGGAGAAGAAGTGCTCACTGCCTGATGTATTTTTTGGGAGAAGACTTGGATAAGGCCTAAGGATGCCAGCACGCCTGCGTGACTCTGTCCTCTGAGGCTGGAAGGTGGCTTGGCATAATTATGCCTATTATTGATCATCCAGGCTCTGATACCATGTTAATGGAATAGAGCAGAGAAAGAAAAACTAAGAGAAGAGGTGGAATTGAAAATATTTGCTTTGCTTTATCATGATAGCTTGGCTCCTTTATAGAGGAATCTCCAAGATGAATACGTGGTTAATCTTTACTACAATAATTTACTCTTTAATATATAATTCACATCTATAGCAACTAGGTAATATCTTTGAAATATTCTAATATAAAGGTGCTGTGCATGAAAATGCGTTAACCTTTAATCATAATATTATGTGATTCCATTATTACATCGATCACCTCCTGCAATCTCAAGTCTTTGCCCTAGTCCGTAACCTGGCCCAATGGGAGGTCTGCCAATTGAATCCAAAACAGTGACTATTGCAGCCAATCCTCTCCGAGGGGTTCCTCGCACGCCGGCTCTTTGAGTAGGAGCACATTTTGGTTGGGAACAAGTCATCGCCATGTTTTTGCATGTACACTACTCCCTTCATCAGTCGCTAGATTGTCTTCAACGTGAAAAACATCATTCGCAAAATCGTCTACACATCCCCACAAAGCACTTTTTGCACACAAAAAGGTGCATATTAGAACAACTGACAATTTGGCTTACATGTAATTTTAATTTTAAGAATAAATATTTTTGGAAGCTAGTTTTGTAGTGCTTATTAAAGTGTTTTTACATTTGTAGAGACTTATCTTAGGTGGTGTTTGGTTCTCATTATTGTAATGTTATATCATTTTATTTTGAGAAATTAATTATTTAATTGATAGCATGCTTATGAAATATTATAAAAATATATAAGATTGTCATTTTTAAATCACCCCTAAATATTATTTAAAATTAAATAGTATGTAGATGTTATCCAAATTATAATAAAGGAAAGTGGGATTAATTTTATTTTATATTACTATATTTTAATATAATGACAATCAAAAAAGTAATTTAAAAATAACATAATTAATATCTATGTAGCATGAACATCTAAATTGCATTAAACAAAATGTTCCCTAAATATCAAATTTATACTCAGTGCCTTAATTTAGTGATTACTAAAGTTGCTTATATTATTTTGTTCATAGCATGATATGTTCTAGTTCAGCCTAAAAAGAGAGTACTCCTTTGAAAAATACAAAGGCAACCAAAAAAAAAAAGAAGCAACTAACGCTACATCTCAATTAGATGAATTTAACTCAATTTAAGTAAAATAAAGCTTGAGAACTTTATACCAGGTTGTCTTTTTAAAGAATGTCTTTTTTTTGAGCCCCATCGAAGTTTAAACAAGTCTGAGAACCCAAAAAAAAATAAAAATCTGCCTAATTTTGGAGGAGCATTAAGATTATTAGCATTTTTTTTTTTGGATAGTAGGCCGATAAGTAGCATTTAGTTGGAAGGAAAGAAATAACCTTTTTTGTGGTTCGCAGGACGTTCATTACCAGGGGATGGAGCTGAAGCAGACTCCTGCGCCGGTTGGTTATCACTGAATTTCTCAGCTTTATAAAAATGCTTCACTTGGTTATAATAATTATTAATAGTCCACAGTCAGTGGCTTTTCTTTCTTAATAATAATAATAATAATAATAATAATAATATATAAAATATTGTGTATGTTGCTCTTCACTGTTCTTCTTCTTCTGAGTATTGAACCAGTTTTGTGTAATTTATAAGCTTGCTAGTTAATTTCTTAGCTACTGTCCATGTACAGATGTATTCAGAAAGATTTGGTGTATCATTTGTAAAGAGATGTGCTTAATTCAAATTCGGATTTGACTAAATTATATAAATTAAATGCTTAAGCAGTTAAAACAATTTTTTTTTTTAAGATATGAATTACATCTGATTAAGGTTCTCTTTAGCATTATTGTACTGTAAAAAGAGCTTTGCGTTATGTCGTTGTATGGAAAAATTTATTATTGTTTGAAGTTTTTTTATCTGATAAATTGTTGCTAAAACCTACAGTTAACAATAAAATTATTGTTTATCAAAAAAAAAAAAAATATTATTGCATACAGTGTTACACATATATACAGATGAATAGATAATGATGATGTTATTAAGTAGAATTTAATCAGGTTAGATAAAGTGGAGGCGTGCATTTGATGTATTATATGACAAAAAAGTTTCATCTAGACTTAAAATTATATTTTATAAAATAAAGTTAAATTATTAAATATTATTCATATAAAAAAAAAAGAAAAATAAAAAAATGATATGATCAGAAATTGTAAAGAGTTTAATGAAGATTTTTTATTTGATAAAATATAATAAAAATAAAAAATTTATATTATATAATTAATTTTACCTAAGATAAAAATTTAGTTTGTTGTTATATTGCTTTCATAAATAATTAATATCGGTGGATTTGATTATATTAACAAGATTATTTTTAACTATATTATTTTATAAATCTTTATAATTTTATATATTTTGTGTGAGAGATTAGATAAAATAGGTATGGGTATTTTGATTAAATTATAAAAAGTTGAGGTAAATTATTGAAATAGTTTCTTTTTGTAATTACTTTTGACCTTTTACAAATTAAACGTTCTTCCATAGTTGTTTTGCAAAATAATATTTTTTAAATCTTAGGGACTGTTTGTTTTATAAGATTAAATTTAAAAAAATTAAAATTAAATTTAGATAGAGATATTTTTTATTAAAAATTATAAATAATATGAAATAAAATTAGTTATTATGTTAGAATATGTGAGAGATATAATATGTTAGATAATATGATATAAATTAATTATTATTTTAGTAATGTGTGTAGGATGTGAAATAAAATTAATTTTTAATATTAAATTTTATGTGTGATGTGATATGTCTGATTAAAATTAAATCAGATTAATTTTCAACTGTCAAACAAATAAAACTTTAGATGTATAAAATTATTTTTCCCATTAAAAATGTTATACTAAAAATGCGTTTGGTTGCACAATTACTTGGCCTTCCCTAACACCAAAATAGTATTAAATTAAAAATAATAATAATGATAATAATAAATATATATTTATTATATTTTATATAAATTGTAATATAAAAAAATATTTTATTTTTTATGTTTAATTATTTTTAATAAAATTATTAATATTATCTCATATTTTAGATTAAAATATTTATTTATTAAAAATATAAATTAAAATTAATAATTTTATTAAAAATAATTGAGTATATAAAATAAAAAAAAATTATGTAAAATATAATAACAATTTATTTATTTTTATTTTTAATTAAATATTATTTTATGATTTTGGACCAAAAAGCCCTAGATTTAAATTAACTTATTTTTATCATTATGTTATGATTTCAAGGTCTGCCACTACCTGCCCAACTAGTACCTTAAATTCTTTTAAAAAATAGAAATTAATATATAAAAATGGTAATTCTTAAAAATTATTTTTATTCATTAAATAACCATCATTGTCTATTAATTAATGTATTCACCTATGACAATGACCAAAGGTCATTTTCTAGAACTATTTTAATTATTTATTAGGGTTATGAATTATTATTCAAACTAATACCTTAAATTGAAGTATCTCTAAAATTATATTTTATAGAATAGGAATCTCATGTAACTCAACATTAAGAAAAAGTGAACTACATTTTCATCTAAAAAATACTTTTTATCTTTTACACTTACTTTTACTTTTCTTCCATAATATCAAAACAAAAAGATATTATTACATAATCATCTTGCATATTGTAAAATTCTAAGAAAATCAATCTAGCTGAAATCCAAATAAGTAGAATTACCTATCAAAAACTAAACTATGTAACTAATCATCATACAAAGTTTAATACATATATATATATATAT
>JAEMOT010001882.1:71713-86969 GCA_019297695.1 Apostasia ramifera | reverse complement strand
ATATATATATATATATCTCAATTTTTAGTCAAATTATATTGGAAGGACAAGCATATAAAAAATTGTGAACGAATTGGATATGAATAACTTCTGTTTATATACCAACTTAAGGTAGCAGATAATTATCTTACAAAAACAAATTAGTATTAAAATTTTCGGAAAAACAAATAAATCTTAAAACTTTTTTGAAAAGTGAAAAATACATAGTAACATAGACTTAGTCTTTATTGATAATATTAACAAAACTGATGCAATAAACACATTTTTTAAAAGAAAAAATACTTTTAACTACAGTACAATTATGCTATAAATTAAAACGATATACACAAAAAGATAAATTAAAATACTTATTTCACTTTTCACTTATTAAATTTGCAAGTTTGTGGTTTTAATGAAGTATAAATTATAACAACATTTTGTTGAAACTTTAATAGAAATATGAAAGCTAACAAATATGACAAAAATATTTAAAAGAAGTTCATGACAATATTCTTCAATAATAATATTTAATCTAATAAAAAATAACATTCAATATGTGTAATGACTATTTAATAGACTATAAACTATTCACTCTTGAATGCAGTAAAAAGACTAATTACTAATAGAAATCATGAAAGTCCCTCGATCAATGAACACTATACAAGCTCTTTTTCACAAAAGAGAATAATCATGTCATCATAGTTGGATCGTGCAACTTGAATACATATCATACAAACATTATGATAAAACAACCAAATTGTATTTAAAAATTAAATTACCTTAGAAACGCCTCTTTTGCTGAGGGTAGCCTGTATTTTGCATTCCCATCCCTGGATCTTTCCTTCTCAACTGCTCCATAAAAGAAAAACATGCTCACCACTGGTCTAAAACAATGTTCACACCTAATAACAATGATTTTGAAGTCCAAAAGATTACCTGCTGTGAATGAGCTTGAGCTGCAGCACCTCGTTGCAAGGGTAGACCTCCTGGATTAAGGGCCCCAATGCCACCTTGAGAGGCAATGTTGAAAGCCGCCATGCTAGCCGGTGGCACTCTCTGCATCCCAACCAAAGGAATTGGCCGCGGAACTCCTCTAGAAGGCACAACTTGTGATGCGGCGACACTACCGGCTACGACATTTCCAGATGATACCTACATTCCAGCAATTCAAAAGAAAAATAAAAATAGAGTACCATCATCCATCTGAGCAACACAGCTTTTTTTGTCCCGCTAGATATTAGAATCCACGAGATGCATTTTGAATTAACAACCTACTTGAATGCTTTTTATGACTAAATTAGTTTATGGATTGTTCTTCACATATAAAAGACCATCACAAAGGCCAGGATCACCATAATCTATATGAAACATCATTGCTTTTCCTAGATAGTTACCGACCAGCTAATATCACCATAATTAAAAGGCAGACACTGCCAAACTTATCCATGCTAACAGAGAGGAACTTTCGTGAATCCAATCCTGTCCAATTAGTCACAATGAGGCTCAAATAACGTTCTCTAAAAACTGATCAGCTTGTCTACCGACTTCTTGGAGCGCCTATAACATGTAAAGAGTAAATGATACTTTGATTTCCTTGATTTAGAAACCAGTTGTATCACAAAATTTGAATCTCAGTAGACATTTTTTGAGTTCTTCCACTGAAAGGTTAATTAAGTCGTTATATTTTATATGTCTAGCCCCAATGACCATACATGCCATATGCTAGCAACCAAAAATCTAACGAACATTATAACAATAATGCATTCAAGGCCAAATGTAATCTACTTTCCTGTATGAAACAATTTGAAAGGTTGATTGGCATGAAGCAATACAGCAGATGTATTTTAAATCTTAAACTTCAGCTCAAAAAGAAATGCAAACTACATTTTCTAGACCTCAATGTAAACCAAATACAAAGTACTTTCAGTTGTGTTGGAGATACCGATTGAGGAGGCTGGATGCTAGTTGTTCCTTCAAAATCAGTTGAGGTATCAACAGGACGAGCAGGATAATTGACAATTTTCTCTACAGGCTGTGTTGGTACTAGAGCGCTGAATAACATTGGAAAAATTCATGAACTTTTCAGTACAAACATTTTGTACAAGAGGCAGAGATGTCATCTAACGGACCACTAGCAAACACAAAATAACCGATCAAATCATGTCTACTTCATGCAAACTGCAAAGTATTAAAAAAGTTGCCGTCACAAGTGAAATCAAGCTACAAACCAACTTACTTGCGTCCAGGTAGAGGATCAATGCGAAAGTACCTGAATGGGATTAGGGAAAATCTTTAGGACAAGAAGGTATTATTTTCCTGATCTATAATATATCTAAAACATCACATTACTCAATCAAGAGCAAACTGCAAAAGAAAAACAATAATGAGAACATAATAGCAGATTCATTTTAAGTTATAAAACTCGTACTCTAGTTAAAAAACTAAAAGTGACTAAATTCATAAAAAATCTATTATGTTCAAGAAAGTAGGTAAAACTCAATAAAAGTTAGGAGCCTTAATTTGGTTCTCACTTTGATGCAGTATTTAGTTCCCAGAACAATTTTGTAGGCTAGAAGAGAAGCATTAACTATTCTGAGTTTTCCTTTAATTGCCATTAACATTGTAGGCAGGAGATGATTCATTCAAATAAAAAAAATTAGGACAACCAGAGCTTGTAAACTGATGCCGCAACTTACATGTTCAAAATGAACATTGACAGCTACCATGAGAAGAGGCCTATATAGTATAGGTTGACTAGCTTTTCTTTCAAAAACAATTAAAAAGGACATTCAGACAAGACAAAATTTAAGATAAGTATTCGAAAAAGAAAGCTTCCTCTTTTGTGCATGTTTACCCTGTGATCAAAAAAACAAACCAAGGCACTAGCAAGTAGAAGCTCATCTTATTTATCCATGTCATATTAGACAATGCTACACCTCCCAAAGAATAGCCCACAAATGCATTCATGTTCTAGTCAAACAACACCAAGACACTATTTGGGGAGAGAAGTTCGCTGCCTTCACTAAAAAAATACCATATTACTACATAAAAATAATGTAAAGCAACCTTGTTTCAATTAGTACCCATTTAAAGTACTAATAGCATAGCTGTTATCACAACACAGTGTTTTTAAGGCTTCGATGGCATCATTGCGAACAATGATACAAGATAGTTTAAAAAACAACGAAGTTAGCTAAAAGCTGAAAAATTCCATGACAGAGACAACCATTTCTGGCTTAGCTTCTTCATAGTATTAAGTAATCTTAACCTGAGATGACGCATATGCTGGTAGAGCATTACTTCAGTGATATATATATATATATAGATAGATAGATAGATAGATAGATAGACAAATAGATAACAATGTAGAAAGTGTAATAAACATATCAAAGGATTTTGAATATTACTCGTGTTCCAGAGCCTGTGCTGCAGTTATGCGTTTCCGAGGATCATACCTGCATATGACATCAATGGCTATGTAATAATGCATTAGCTAGCAACTACGCTAAAATTTTTCATCAACAAAAAAAACTATAGATAGCACAACAAAGTAGTTTTATTTCATAAAAATCTAGAATCTGAAAAATAATCTACACTTCCGTATATAAAGGGCATATGAGGAAAAAAGGCTTAGAAGAATGATGCATTTCAAAAAAGAATAATAACTAAGCTAGATTATTGCAATCCAACAGTTTACTCTACAAAGCAAACTAAACCTGTCTCCAAGGAGAATCCTTAGACCTGAATATAATATTAAGGAGATGGGAGAAAAAAGGCTTCAAGGGTTATGCAGGGAAAAATGACACATTTGAAAAATGGTATTTTTATGATAACTTTTAATAGCAAGCGAAATTTGTCTAGAATGTCAAAACGAGATGGAACTTCAATCAGAGATTAATACATAAATACAATTGTTTTGTGTATGAGAAAATGAAAAGGATGACCAAAATTTTAAGGGCATGCAATTTTTGAAAACTAAATATATCTTGAAAAGGAGTTAAAAAAAAAAGGAATCAAGAGCAGATGAACTTGAATCTTAAGAAAATCTTTTTTCTTCATTCCAGGTAGCTGGCCAAATTTGAGCATAAAATTTAATCGGATATAGTTTTCATAATAATAAATGAGCTTTTAACCTTTCAGGCAAAAATGACCTTTTTACTGAGGAGAGGGACAATTCAAATCATTTCAAGCTACAGCAGAAATGGAGCTTTCATATAATTTCTTAAAAATTCAAATTTCCAGCCACAGCATAAATGGAGCTTTCATATAAATTCTTAAAAATTCAATTTATGATGTACACCGGAAGATGAGTACAGTAACAACAACAACCAAGCCTTTATCCCACTGGGTAGCGTTTTATCCCACTGGGTAGCGTTTTATCCCATTGGGTAGCGCAGCTACATAAATCGCTTATTTCCATTGCGCTTTACCAAACAATAAGTTCTCACTTACCTCCAAATATGTGAGATTCTTTTTAATGATTTTTTGTTATATCTTATTTGGTCTTCTTCCTCCTCTCTTGACATAGTCAAAATCTAATAACTCAAATCTCCTACAATTTATATGTTCAAACCATCTTAGCCAACACTCCCTGAGCTTATCATCAACTGAGGCTACCCCAACCTTCTCACGTATATACACATTTCTCATTTTATCTTTTCGTATATACCCACTCATCTACCTTAACATTCTTACTTTTGTGATACTTATTTTACTTGTACGTTTTCACTTTATGGGCCAATATTCTGCACCATATAATATTACTGACCTTATAATTGTTCTATAAAATTTACTTTTAAGTCTAACTAGAATTTTTTATCATACAATATACTAAAAGCATTTCTCCACTTTAGCCATCTTGCTTGAATTCTACTGATAACATCCTGATCTATTTCATTATTATTTTGTATAATTAATCCAAGGTATTTAAATCACTTATTCTTCCTGGTAACTTAATCATCAATTATCATTTCACTAATACAAGTACTTCTATTTTGACTAAATTTGCACTCCATATATTCAATTTTTAATCTACTAAAATGAAAATAATTAAATTCTAATGTATTCCTCTATAACTTGAATTTTGCCTTGGCCCATTCTCTAGTCTTATCAATAAGGAGAATATCATTTGCGAAAAGCGTACACCAAGGTATTATTTCTTGGATATATCCAGTCATGCGCAGCTGCATCAGGCTACCATGTGCAACCATTGCTCGTGAAAGGTTGTCACGTGCAGTCCTGGCTCTGCTCATCCGCAAGTGCAAGGGTTCTGATTAAAATATTACTGAAGAGTATAATAGTAATTTTAGATCTTTTTAATAAATTTTTTAATAAAAGGACTTAATTAAATAATTAAGGTCAACCTCAAGGATCTGGACCTCATTAAAAGATTTTTAAAATTGCAGGCATACTTGATATTTCCCGCAAACCTTAGGGACTTGGATAATATTTACCCTTAATTTTATTTATCTCTGCAGCTTACACTACTATCTATCTCAATGTTCTCATTTTTATTTAAACTAAGTTATATCACTCAACATTCAGATTCATATGACAAATCTAGCCTAACTGTTGCTTTATAAAACTTCTTAACTCTCCATGTTGCTCTTCATATGGGGGAAAAAATAAGTGAAAACATTCTACACATCAAGAATATGCAAGAAAGAGGTAAACAGAAAAATACCTATTATATTTATGAGGTTTATTTACATTTTGACGGAATCTTTACTAGATATCTTCAATCGCTGTCATATGGGATTGATCACAAATAATTGTAATTCATTAGTATAAGTGCACAGGGAAACCAATACCTTACAAACAAGATTATCAAAGAAACAGAAACAGAAACAATAACAGCAAGAATGTATGACAAAGAATCCATACTCAAGCATCTTTGAAAGAAGATCATACGCAGGACTCTTTGGGGGTAAATGGACATAGCTATGCAAACAAGGATTATCACTGCACATGACAATTTAAAAATGGTCAAAGCTTGCACCATACATGAATCCTCATGTAAAAAAAAAAATGGGATTACAATAAGAGATAATGAGTGCTTACTACTTATGACCTTGAATATGTTGTTGATCATTATGCCAATGCGGGAGATTTACCAGTGTAGGCCATTTTTCAGGGGTCGGATGCCCTATAAAGAATAAATTTAAGTAAAATATATAGGCATATGAATAGAGCATTGCTGGTAAAGTATTTCACTTATACCTAAGACCTTAAATATCTTGTCGAGCTGATCAACCTGAAAACACCATCAGTAGACATCAGCACACGCAAAATTTGGATCATATTATGTTAACAGCCTATGCTGAAGCTTTTGATTGAAGTACTGCCATAACAACATTGACCTAGTCACAATAAAGTTATGCTATGACGCTCCACAAAGTCAACAAAAGATTATATGTGCTGAAGAAATCAAACTATATGCATTGCATGTGCAATAGATGAAACATGGAGAAAGCAAAACATAATTAAACAGTTGAGTCAAAAATTTTCCACACACCTGAAAAGGGTTGGGAGTCCCTTTGACTTCCACGCCTTGGAACAATGGTTTAAGAGTCAACAGTT
The DNA here is from genome assembly GCA_019297695.1 of Apostasia ramifera. Taxonomy (NCBI): domain Eukaryota; kingdom Viridiplantae; phylum Streptophyta; class Magnoliopsida; order Asparagales; family Orchidaceae; genus Apostasia; species Apostasia ramifera. The sequence continues at coordinate 80,411 of JAEMOT010001882.1, read as the reverse complement.
CAGCAAAAATGCACCCAACAGCCCACATATCTTCATTGGAAGTGCAAAACAATTTTACAATCAAGAAAAACACCCTCTTAACTTGCTAATCAGTGTTGAAACGTGAGAAAACAATCATATATAGTTTTTATATAATATTATAATCCTACCTACGGCACTTGTGTAGTGTTTCCCTCCAAGAAGTAACTCAGGAGCCCGATACCAAATAGTTACAACAACCTGCCATTTAGGTAAAGTTTGCAAAATAAGCTGGCTAGAGCAAAAGTATGTAGCATATGACAAAACAAGTACGTTCAGACAAAAAAAAAAGTTTCTCCATAATGTTACTGAAAGTGTCAATACAATATCTATTTGAAAATTATATCAAATAAAAAATTTGTTAAATCACTTTCACGAAAAAAATTGTTGAATCCAATAACATTACAGCTACCTCAGCATTCTCCCTCCCTCCAACCCTCTCTGTCTCCTCTCTCTTCCATACCTCTATCACTTTCCCTCCCTTTCCCATTTATCTCTCTACCATCCATTCATCTCTCTAGCCCCCATCTCCTTGTGTTGTCTCAAACTCCCTTCCTCCTCTCTCACTCTATGTCTCCCTCTCCCTCCCTCTACTCTCACACCTTATGCCCCCTTGGTTTTAAGCCTCCCACCCTACCCCTTTCCTCAAACCTGCTAGCCTCCAACCTGAACTCTTCAAATCTCTTCCATCCCTGCATCCATCGTCCCCCATCCCCCCTCCCCCCCCAACTCCCCAAACAAAAAAAAACTCAGTTCTCTCTCCATCTGCATTTCCATATCAATATCTCTCTCACTCCATATCACTAAACAAAGGTTGACAGGGTTGTGCTGACCATCATCATAAATCAAAGACAAACCATAAAACTAACACTTACTGAACTAAAATAAGGAGAGAAATGTAAGTATAAAATTAAAGGCAACATATCAAGGCCCATATATAAATACACCAAAACTCAATATTTCCTGAGCTACAATAACAAAATGTTCATAAATATGCTTGCAAGGTTAAATTGGCACCAAATGTAGCAAAACATTATGTAAAAGTACAAAGGGTTGTTAGATTATATGCACAAGGATGAAGATTGTTGGGTTTAAGAAAATTTGGGTGAATTATAATAAAGAAGAAAAGAGAAGGAAACAATTAAACTACCCAAAACTAACTCAAATGTAACTGTTAAAGAACACAACAGAAGTCACGCAAAAAAACTTTTTGTTTCCTACCAAAAAATCAATTAATGATGACTAATTAAAGATATATGCTCTATTGAAAAACACTCATTTTAAATACTCGCGTCAGGCTTCAGTTAATAAGTTTAATCAATGATAAAACAGAAGAAAACAAAAAGAAAACACAAAAACATACAAAGAAACCAAATAGGAATCGATAAAAGGTAAGAGAGTACATCAACAACAGGAGAATCAAACATCTCTTCATATCGACTCTACATAGCAATAATTTTGTAAAAATGAGACTTACCCCGTTCTCAGATAGAGGCTTCAAAGGAGCTTGGTAAATTCTCGCAAGTCCAAAATCAGCAATCTTAACAACTCCTTGCTCATCTCCCTCACCCATAACCTGATTTTAATTGATTTAATACAAGTAAATGCTGCATTTAGGAAAAAACCGATATACATCTGCAGAGACGATAAACATGAAAGTACCAAAACAGACCAAGATATTTGAAGGCTTAAGATCCCGATGAATAATCCAATTACTGCAACCAAACATAAATACAAAGTTTTAATTACCAAAAGGAGCCTATCTAAGATATCAAAATTCTTAAATAAACCCAACTGAACAATTGTTAACACAAATGATATTTGAATCCTACCTATGAAGATAGTTGAGCCCGTTAAGCAGCTGCCAAAGTAATGATTTAACAGTGTACTGATTAATTGAATGGTTAAGTTTCTCGCGATGATGTCTAATGATTTCCTGAGATGCAACATTTCAAGTGATGTATTGTATGAAAGGTACATAACTCAAGAACATTATGGAACAAAAATAACTGGAGAAATATAGAAATTGTTCAAATCTCTGTTATTTTCCAGAACTAGGACAATAGTTTGTAGTGTTATTAGAAACCTATACAGACATTACAAAGCTTGTTTGTTCATCCATGCATAGACACTACAGCATAAAAGAAAAAGGTTTATATAGGCTGTACAAGCTTTCAATTGCTTATTTCATACAAAAATATTCCACAACCCTCTTTTGAATACTGACTTCCATTAATTAGATCCTCCATATTTACACATCTATCATGCTATGCCTCATTACTCAACACAAAGAGATGCACTTAGCCTTATAGCCATAGGCTTACAGAGTCGATACTTATCACATCTTTACCAGCATCTATTGAGTAGCCTACTGAACTTGACATATGAGTTTTTGTCTTTGTCCAGTCATTCAACCTAAGCATGTAAGCAACACTTCCTTGGGGCACTTTTTTCTCAGATTTCATAGTTTCTTACAAGGATTAAATACCGGTTGAGCACAAGTAAACCTTTAGATCACATGAAAGTTGACTTCACGGGCAACAAAGAAAAGCACTTGCATTGCATGTAAGGAAAACTACTCTGTCCAGTTGAAAGAACCATTATGTGGACACGACCCTTTCTACTACTCATAGATCATAATATAATATATAGTAGAAAGCAACCTCCAGCTAAGGTGAACAGGGAATCCAAATTGGGGAATTTAGCAAATTTTCACTAAAGTCTTTGTAGCGCAAAAGAGCCACGAGGTTTAAGACAATGATGTTGACACAATGAACAAAGACAACCAGAAGGGTTGACACCCTGGCATCAAAACCTCAGAAAGCAACTGAAAATGTTAGGTTCATAATATAGAACATCCACAACATCGATTCCAACATTGACATCAAACTTGACTCCGGGAGGAGTTTCACTTGACCTTTTCTACCGTTAATTATTATAATGTATTATTGTGCATAAGAGAGTGAGATTTTCTTTTTTATTTTATTTTGGAGAGAAATATATTTTAGGATATTTTTAGGTTAAGGTTTGCATGTTGGGTTAAGTTGACCCAAAACCTTTCTTAGGCCACGTTTGGTTGGGGGAAATTTTAACCATTTAGGCCCCGTTTGTCTAGGAATTTAAAATTAACCTGGTTTAATTTTAACCAGGCATATCACATCACACATAAAATTTAATATTAAAAATTAAATTTATTTCACATCCTACACATATTACTAAAATAATAACTAACTTATATCACATCCCTCACATATTCTAACATAATAACTAACTTTATATCACATCCCTCACATATCCCAACATAATAACTAACTTTATTTCACATCATTCACAATTTTCAATAAAAAAAATCTATATCCAAATTTAATTTTAACCTTCTTAAATTTAACCTTACAAACAAACACACCCTTATTTTTAAAAAATAAAATATTATTTTATATCCCATCCTATACAAACTCTAACATTAAATAATCATTTTGTTTTATATCTAACACAATTTTTAATATAACTAACTCACTTTATTTCTCACCATACACATTTTTTTTTAAATTTTCACAATATTTTCTAAATCATTTTTTTTCCTCCAACCAAACAAAACCTTAGGCCCTGTTTGGCGCGAGGACCAAAATAGGACCAAAATAGTACTATTTTAAAAAATAACAGTAATAATAATAAATAAATTATTTTAATTATTCTACATAAATTTTAATATAAAAAATAATATTTTACTTCACATATTCAATAATTTTTAATGAAAATATAAATTTTATTTCACATCTTAGATCAAAATACTCGATTTGAATATTTTGGTCTAAAATGTGAAATAAAGTTGATATTTTTATTTTAAATTGTTGAGTATGTAAAGTAAAATAATATTTTTTATATTTGAATTTGTGTAGAATGATTTAAAAAATTTATTTATTACTATTATTGTTGTTTTTTAAATTAATACTATTTTAGTCCTGTTTTGGTCCTGTTTTGGTCCTTGCGCCAAACAGGGCCTTAGGGTCACAAGTCATGGTGGGTCTTTCCACCTCTTCTAATTTCATGGACTTGGCACCCCACTTCTCCATATTTCATGAACTAGACCCCCACTCATTGTTGTTTCAGGGACTAGTCCAAAGAGAAACCTAACTTAAGCTTTAAATAGAGATGTGACGAAGCTAATGGGAATTGCTTTGCAACATTGGACATCTTTCCCTAAGAGTGACCAATGGCCACCTTAGTCACCGTCGCAGCTATTGGATGCCGCCATCGCCACCATCATAGCATAGTTTGTCATCGCCGTTGCTATAACATAGTTTGCTATCGCCACCATTATAGCATAGTTTGCCATCGCCACTGCTACCATCATGCTACCACTGCCGCCGCCTACCTAGCCAATGGAAGGATCTTTGGTTGTACGAGAGTATCATCTGGACTTTTACGAATTTGATGTCAGTCCAAGCTACGGATTTAGGGGTTTGAGCCCTCATGTTACCTCTTATTTTCTTTACTTCTATTATAACATTTTAGCCTATATCTCACTGTGATCACTCTGTGCTCTCGTCTTTATGATATGATATATAAACTTTTTTATATATATAGCTTGATTTATATTTTTCCAATTTCTTAGATGGGTCAACACAGAAAAACTTGTATTATTTCAATTGTATGCCTTAGGAACTCATAACTTAGTTATAGCTATTTATAGATGTTTTCAAATCCATACTAAATTTATTTTCTCTTTAAATTTGATAAATATAAGTTGAAAGACATATCGTAATCTAAATATAATTTATGTAACTTTTCTTAAAATTTACTAATACTTCTAGGACAAGGTCCTAAGGTTGAAACCCAAATCAACTCAAGAAAGACAAGCCTTGACACTAAAATTCACTTTAGTCAAGAAAAACAAATGCCTTGATGTTAGGTTTTCACATAGAAAAACCTTGTAAAAACCTCAGGGTTTAACAGTAATCCTCGAGGTTGTCCTCAAAACCCAAACCTCGATGTCGACACTACAAGAGGTCACGAAGCCTTAAATAGGATTTGTCAGGTACTTTTTGTATTTGGGAAAAAGAAGTAGGGGGGAGGAAGTCCAAAAGAATGTGAGAGAAATATGCAAGCCTATTTCATGTATCCTCCTGTAAAGGGAAAGATCTTAATAGAACAAGGTAGAGTAGTGGAAATTAAGAAGTTGAACGGAAACTATGGTCCATCGCTTTCTCTCTTGCCTCTTGTAGCTCTCATCCTCAATGTGTGAGCTACTTGGTAAAAAAAAGAGAACTAAAGAGTACCCAGAACATAAGAGAACTTGACCTGACTACTGATCATATAGATTGCAAGATCACTATTTGGCCTTTACCAACTCTTTCCTTAAAAATCAGTTTAAGCATGTTATTTCTTAAATTTCTCACACAAGTAAAAGATATTAGTTAAAAATCCAAAGGGTATTAAAAATGGATTTAACTTATCTGGAGGCAAAATTAAACAATGTATGATTTGCAAGCCCAATATTCAGATAAATGATCAGCTAGAAAGAAGCAAAAGAATCTAGACAGCACTAAAGTTCACTGAGGAAAAGAAATCAAGTGACATTGAGAGCACAATGAACGATGGTACGAGACGTCTTGAAAGTCATCCAGTAGCCTGTAGCCACATATATATAGCTTTCAGAATAAGATACTTCTGGATATTCTAAAGGAACAAAAATATGACTGGTGAACCTAGCCAGTCCTTGAAGTATATTCAATTCAAGAAACCCAACCTAGACATAAATATCACAACCCACTTGAAGTATTATTCTTTTTGAATGTGTGACTTCAAGTATTATTCACTTGACCCATGAATCACTTTCATAAGAAACTTAGAAATTAATGTGTGTTCAAATACGTTAACATTGCTAACAGGAAACTTTGCATGACAGATCAAACTTTGTTACATTTGCAATTTGCAAACAGTAAAGCCCCCAGTTTAATACAAGCAAATCAGAAGAATTGATCCTTAAAGCTTATTTTCTGCCTCTCCTAAGCGAAGAAAAAAATTCAGTGACATAATAATAGCAGCATAAATCAGAAAGGCAAAAGATTTTAGATTGAACCCACAAAAGATATGGTAGCACTTACATATAAGTCATGTTCAGCATAGTCAAAAGCCAGATACAATGACATGTCAGCATGGTTGATGTGTACATTTACCAGTTTGACAACATTCTCATGTGAAATCTCTCGCAGTAACTACAGCAACAAAGGGACGGCATTAGAAGAATTGATAAGAAAAACAAATCACCTCAATGGATGCACAACAATGTACAAGTTTATGTTTCTATACATAAACTATGGAAAGGAGAATATCTGCCCATGCTACTTCTCTCTCAATCCCAAGCAAAATATTGAACACGTAACAACCATTTGACAAATTTAAGGAAAAAATATAAGTTCTTGATTAACATGTTCTGAGTAGTCACAATAACCTCTTATTACTACCTACCTATTTCAAGAGAGGAAAAGAAGGTCCAGCTTTCCGAGAAAAGGAGAAGTCAAGAGTACTCAACCCATATAAAACACTCCTACTATAGTTATATTGCAGAATGTTTTGTTTTGATCTCAACCAACCTAGCCACACCATGTCAACGCAAAGATATCTATCCTGCGAATTGACTCACTTTGTGCCATGTGATGACCAGATCTTAAATTATTGAAAAACATTGTCAATTTGTTTATATAGTTCTCCACCAATCTTAGTCATCCACATGGCCAGTACTAGCCCGAGGTTACTCTGCACTTGTTATGAGGACTATACATGTTCCACTTCCACAGCTCAGGGATTCATTTAATCTTGGTGCAAAACCCACAAGCCTCCACAAGGCTACCCTAGTATAAGGTCCTTGTCCTCGGGTCCAATGAGGCTCGATAAGATCTTCTTTGCAAATCATGATAGATAATGTTCATACTCCATAAATGCTAAACAGAGGATTCATTCCTTGGAGTACGAGTGCCATGCCTGCAGGCTACTCCTTACAAGCAATTTTGTAATTATTTCCTAATTACCTGCCTTGTCACGTCAGCTCACAATTGTCTTATAGATGCCATCCAACTACTTATCAACTGTTACACCTGTTGTCATGCTAACTGTCTTGCCAACCAAACAAGTTGTCTTACCAACCCAACAGAAGGAGATTATCTACTTACAATTGAGCAGCAATTGTTCCAGTCACTCAATTGTTTGCAAGTGATGATTACAGGTGACGTCATCACGTTAACTGAGAGTCTGTATGCTTATTGATGTACTAGATGAACAGGTTACCCCGGACAGCTACTTTCATCAATAAATACCTCCTCATTTTAGCTAGAGGGTGGATCAAAGATCTGAGTCTTATACAGTTTCTAATAACCATCTTAATAGAAGTTCCTTTCTTCTTTCTATTGCTCACATATATCCTACTTCCCTGCAGATTACACTCTGCTATTGCTTCCCAACTTACGATCCGATGATCTCAAACAGCTGCTACTTTTCTCCATCAAAACAAAGTTTCAAACAGCAAGATGTAATCAAGATAACCAAAAATAAACATCCCAAAAATTCTGCTGTGAATGAATGCAGGGATAAAGAGAAAAATAATAACAGAACAATGTATTGATAAAAAGTAGTTTATTCAATAATCATTTTTTGTTTGAATGAGTTACAAAAAGTAGACTTCTAGACTATCCAACAAAGTTCCATGTCCTAACTTCCCTAATAAATAAATATTTCCATATCTTAAAAGCTGAAAACGTAGCAAATGTTTGGCAATGGAACAGAACTAAGAAAAATGTGCAGAAGATACACAAATAACAGAAGCTCATCCACATTTAATCCCAGATTTTCCACAAAACCTAGCGAGCTGACATGAAAAGTGTAAAAGATTTGCAAGCAACTGAAACACCTCCATGTAACAACGATTAAACTTCATTTCTCACAAAACCTTATATAATGGATAGCTCTAAGCAAATGTCAACTGACAACGGACTCACCAAGGAATGATACGACCATGACCCAACAAACCAACAAGGAAAGAGTATAATACCCATTTATGGTCGCGAAAGCAGCATACACGCCAATCAATATCTACGGGCTACAGCTCAAGCGGAAGTTTAATCTGAGAGGAACGAAGAGGAAAGGTGGAGGTGTGATACCATGATCTCGCGAATGGCGGTTGGGGAGACGCCATCGCCGTCCTTAGACTGCTTGAACTTCTTAATAGCGATGCAGCTCTTGAGGAGCTTTGTCTTGGCAAGGAACACGAGCCCATACGTGCCCTCACCGATCTTCCCGACCAGATCATACTGCTGCAGCCACGCCGGCCGATTATTTGCACCGCCGCCGCCGCCGCTGGCGGCGGCTATCCCTCTGCCGTCGCCCATACCACCAAAGAAAACTTCCACTACCTCGATGGAAATAGGCCCAAGGCCAGATCCGGTCTCACAAGACTACAGAAGATCATTTGCTTGTGCAACAAAAAACGTATTTTTGGCATCCCAAGAGCCTTTTGGGGTGAGTACTAAAATCATCGACATCAAAATAGTATTAATTTAAAGGGCATTTACATATATATTTTTTAAATTATCTTGAATTATATATTAAATTTCTTATTTTTTAATTTTATAATTTAACCTTCTAAATTATTCAAAAATAAAAACTAGTAAAATACATATATTTA
>JAEMOT010001882.1:0-64501 GCA_019297695.1 Apostasia ramifera | reverse complement strand
TATATGTGATGTAAAATAAAATTAATTTTAAAATTAAAGTTAGTGTAAATATTAAAATAAAATTAATTTTTAATATTTAAATTAATTTATAATATAAAATAAATATAAATATTAATAAAAAAAATTTATTGGTGTGTGTGATTTTTGTTTGGTTTCAACTTAACGAAGCTAGCTAAAAGCGACTTTCAGTTAGAGTGTTTATTACGTCTTAAAAGGAAATTTTATTCCGAAATTATTTTCATCAAAATACACAAACGTAACATTTAACTCCTGGTTAATAATAAAATTAATTTCCTCATTAATTCCTTTCATTTTGTTTATAATAAAAAGGCGAAACTCCTGTAAAATTTTTTTTCTTTGAAATTAAGAAGCATTTTTTTTCTATCAAAAAAAGAAGCATTTTTATTAAGAAAATTTCATCATAGTTTTTTTGACTCTCGATAAATTTTGTTTGTCAAGATATCTTCTAATTAGAATATATTTGTGACGTTCTCCTAGTTCAGTAGAGAAAGAACTTATTTGAAAACTCCTAATTTTCAAATTCGAATCACACTATTACCATAATTTTGAAATGAAGCAAAAAAAATTATAATATTAAGAAGTGAGAAATAATACTTTTTAAAGTTTCAAAAAAAAAATAGTGTTATGTTTTTAGGATATTTTAATTTTTTTTAAGATAAAAAGAATTTAAATATTATATTGTAATATAAAGTTATTTTGTCAATATAAATTGTATTAAATGTGAAAAAAATTAATTTTTTTAAAAATATGTGTAACATATAAAATAAAATTATTAATTAAAACTAAAATTTTAGAGAAACATGAAGTAAAATTAATTTTTAATATTTAAATATTTTATACTATAAAATAAATATTAAATATTAATAAAAATATTTTTAAAAAGTGTCTGATAAACTTATAAAATGCATGTAAGTGGAGGCCAAAGCTGATTAAAAAGTTACAAAAGAAGATATGTATTTTACAAATAATTTTTTTAAATTCTAATATTCTTAATTACTATATATTATATTTATATCTTTTATTAAGATCTAGAAGAACATCTCCATAATATGTAATTAGGAGTAGCAGATAAATTTAATAGTGGAGGGAGCTACACGCATGATACCTGTGCTCAATCATATTATATATATATATATATATATATATTCTTCATGAAGATTGCATGAAGACCCCTTTTTATGCCTCAGGCTCAGAATATAATTAGGAGTAGGGCCCACCAAATGATTGGTTAGTTTTTAATGAGAAATTTAGGTTTTCCATCTTTATGATGATCAGTTGCCATTTGAGTTGAGAAAAAAAATTAAGCTTTCAAATAAAATAACTTTAGCAGTTAATTAATAATGAACTTTTCCTTCTGATCGTTTATTAAAATTAATTGAAAACTTAGCGGGAAGGTTATTTTATGCAGATTTGTAGTAAAATTTATTAGTAGAAATTAAGACATGAAATTGAGAGCAGTACATGATGATATATATGTATATATTTGGTGGCTCTTTGATATTGATACCTCAAGTATATATGAAATTTCACATATTCGTTAAATCTAATTATACATATTATTTAGATAACATGCATGCATGAGTGCTGCTCATGTACTTCTCTTTAAATAAATATGTACTTTTTTTAGTAGATTTTTAATTTATATTTTTTTTTTTTTGATGTGCAGGGAGGAATTAAACAAGTTGATAGGTATTTATTAAGCTGGCTTAACGTCTCATCAATTGCTCTGCCTTCTTTCATGCATATGCCTAATTTTATTTTGGATGACTGTCACAAGCTAGCTAGCCATATATATATATATATATATATATATATATGTATGATAGCATGGAGCTTTCAATGCACTTAATAATTTGCTTTATTATGAATTTGCTTGTCAATATCTGAATAATTATCATATATATATATATATATTACTTTATCTACGTTAATATTGCATCATTTAAGTGTCTAATTAATTAATTAAAATTGTATATGTGCTCTTCACATTGATGTTTACAGCAATGTTTCAGTTAATTTGCGAGTTATCTCTTATCAAAATTATATATTGTTTATTTATATATACAATATGCCTAATTAATTCTTAAATGTTGAAGCCGATTAATTGTATGATCTTTCTTTACCTCTTTTCATATCTTCTTGAAGTTGAGTTTGCCCTTTTATTGTTAACACGTGGTTCCAGCGCTGCATCTCAGCCGTACACATGGTGCCTTAGGAGGTACGCTAATCCTCTATCATAATAATTAACCACTAATTAGTGGGCTTTACTTTTCAAGATCTAAAACTTTGAACTCGACGGCTTAGACTAGCGCAAGCCTCATCGGCGAGGATTGAGCTACAGTAGTCTCCAGGCATTGGCTACGATATTTCGAGCTGTCTTCCAACACCATCGATGACGATGTTTCTCATCTGTCTGTCGCTGTCGGCAAGCCATGACTGCACCATTTTCAATAGCGCATGCTTCTTCCAGTTACGCAAACCAAGAGTCCGCATGCTCCAGCTACTACGGATTTTCAGGAGAATCACAAAGATCAAGAAGCCAAGCTCTCGACCCACTACTTTTGGCTTCTTCGGTGGCCGACAACAGTGGGACCATTAGTACTGGCTCAGCAATTGAATATATTATCCTCTTTCGAAAGATCTGGGCAGAGCTCCACTACTTTCTACTTATAAATAACCTTTAATAGGCTTCAAATAAAAGAGGGGAGATTCACTAGAGCTTTTCCTTTCTATTACTATTATTGTACTAAGCCCAAGCGGCTTTCTTTCTCGAGACATAGTGAAGGACTTCAAGTTGATCCGGTGGATGTAAGAGATTTCCTCCCTGAACCACCTTAAATCTCTGTGTATTTTTTTGAATATTTTTTCTCTTGTTTAAACCATAATTATCAAGTTTAGCCCTCTACGTACTACTATCTCTTGAGACTCTTCATTCTCACGTCAACACTTATATAGTAGGGAATTAAATTATCTCTATTTAAGAAGCAACTGTTATGATCAAAAGCCTTAATATATAAATAGTGTTGCTAGCAATACTTTATCCGCTTTATGTTATATTGTGTGTTTGTTAGAGGACATGAGTGTAATCGAAGAGCAATCTCTATTATTAAAGCAATTATATGTGGCAATCATCTCATTACATATGCTCTTTACTTATAAATCAAAATCTTATCTATAAACATTATAAATAACTTTTGAACTTTTAGTTATTGCTTAGAAGAATAAGAGAGTTTAAGAAAATTATTATCTTTGTTCTTTCTCCTTGCCCTCCTCCTCATTTTTTTCCTCTTTATTCATTAATGGTTGATTATTGTTTATACTTCTACATAGCTTTTATAAAGTGTTTAGTAAAATTGCATAATCTAACTTCATTTGTTACAAGAAATTCTTAGATTAGAGAAGTGCTAATCATAAAGAAAACCTAATAGTGACACAAATCACTAACATATACATTCTAAAATAGAAATATAATGCCTTTTTGCCTTCGAAGGGAGGTAAGGACTTCATGTGTTCAATTTCAAATCAAAAGGTTAGAAATAAAAAACAAAATGATTTCAAAAATGCATAAATTCATGAATGCGCTATTTTCTATGTGGACCTGTCATTTTTTTATTATAATACCAATAAATTAGTAGTTTTAGGTGTTAATAATTATAATTTAAAGGAGACTTGGTTAAATATTATTTTAATATTATTTTATGTTATTTAGATATTTAAATATTTAAATATTATTTTTTAAATAATAATTTTATAAATATTTTTTACAAAATTATCTTCACGTATTATTAAATTAAATAATTATTATTTTTTAAATAATATAATATAATATTACTGTAATATTACGCTAACTTTTAGCTATAATCATTATTTCCTAGGGGACGCAAAATGGGTTGGCAAGTTGGGTTTGGGTCGAACCCGAATCCGACTCTCGACCTGAATAGCCTCAATCCTAACTCGACCCATTTATTAAATGGGTCAAAATCCATGATCCGAATCCAACCTAATTAATAAATGGGTCGGGCTGGTGGATCGATCCGACCCATTTATAATTTTTTTTCGATAAATGCCTGATCCGAACTTTACCCGACCCGATTATGCTCGACCTGACCCGTTTAATAAATGAGTCAAAATTCATGACCCATAACTAAAATTTATGGGTTGGGTCAGGGTCGGATCATATATTGCCACCCCCTATTGTTTCCTTAATTGTATAATTTATTAATTTGATAATTGTAAAATTATGTGTCAAAAAATGTTATATATTTTTAATAATTAATAAAAAAAAATTAATCAAATATAATTTACTGAATTATCTAATAAATTAACATTTAATCTATTGAACAATTTAAGAATTAAAGCCTTAATTTAAATATAATTAATTAATTATTACAATTGTATAATAATTTTTTTTTAACATTGTACAGTGACTCTTATGTGAAACATTATCATATTAATTTATTATATATATTCTATTGTTTTTTCTTTCACGGAATCCACACAAGCCAATATCAAAATCGCCATCATCAAACATTTTATTTTATTTATTTTTTGATATCACATCAAATTTTGTTTTTTTTACTATAATAATTGTTACTTACATATATATATATTATAAGTGTAACATGTTTAATTTTGAGTCCTTGAATAAATATAAAAAGGTGGAAATGTGTAAATTTCTTAAAAAAAAAAAAAAAAGTGGGAGGAATTTATTGTTATATTGCGTATTAATTATACGCTGTGAGAGGGGAAGGGAGGTATGAAAAGATTTCTACTTTTTGAACCAAGCGAGCCCTCGCCCTCCTCCTCAAGAAAGCTCCTTTTCTTCTTCCCTGACCTCCGTTCTTCATATCGACTTCTCAAGTCTGTCTACTTCTCCTCTCGCCTCTTCGAAAGCAGCTCGAGAACAAGGTGAAGTCCCTTCTTAAGCTGTCGTATCCATTCGGCGATCCCGGCCTTGTCTGTGCCTGATTTGGGGTTCGAATCTGCAAAGTGGTGTGCCGACATTAGTGGATTCTTGATTTCGAGTTGATTTTTTGGGATACTTGGCTGCAGCATGGAGATCCACATCCTCGAGGACAGGTCCGATGTAAGATGAGAAAGTTAGAGGCTTGCTCCGTCTGTGGTTTTGATTGGAAAACGGTTAGGACGAAGAACAAGGCAGGGTTTTTGGTGGCTGTTTCGTTTCCGGCTCGTGATGACCACCAAGCGCGCCTACAAACTACGTATCCTTGTCCATTTTCATGTGGATAGTGTGAATAATCTTTCTAGGTTTTGGTTTGGGGGTGGATCTCACTTTGATTTGATCGAAGGAACGCTTTTTTCTTTTCCACAAACCTCTATTTATTTATTATTTTATATTTGATTTTGAGACTTTAGCTTCCTTGACTACGTTTTTTTACAGAGGAGTTTGTCGCTCATACTTCCAATGTAAACTGCCTGAACATTGGGGGGAGAACTTCCAGAGTTCTTGTCACTGGAGGGGAGGACCACAAAGTCAATTTATGGGCGATTGGAAAGCCAAACGCCATTTTGGTGGGGTTCTCTCTTGAAATTCTTTGTGTTTCTCTGTCATGTGGTTATGGTCTGTGTGCTTCAATTGAGCTGCATTGCCTTGCAGAGTTTGTCTGGCCATACAAGTGCTGTTGAATCTGTCAGTTTTGATTCATCTGAAGTATTGGTGGCTGCAGGAGCAGCAAGCGGATCAATTAAGCTGTGGGATTTAGAAGAGGCAAAGAGTAATCATCTTTCATTATCATTTGGATATTTCTAAAAATTTCTCATGGAAACAGAAAGCCATAAATGAGCTTTGTTGTCTTGGTTGCTGACTTCAGTTTTTCTTTCTGTAGTTGTTCGCACTTTGACTGGCCACAGATCGAATTGCATATCTGTTGATTTTCATCCGTTTGGGGAATTTTTTGCTTCTGGGTCATTAGACACAAATCTCAAGATCTGGGATATAAGGAAAAAGGGGTGCATTCACACTTACAAAGGTCATACTCGTGGGGTAAATGCTATTAAATTCACGCCAGATGGTCGATGGGTTGTTTCTGGAGGTGAAGACAACATAGTCAAGGTGACTTCACTGTGAATAATGGCTTTTATCAATAACCTTTTTGTGTGCATGTTGAATAAGTAATTTCTAGTTTTGCTACATCCTTTTGTCTGATAAAAAGATTGTCAAGGCAAGTTTATAATCTTTGTTTTGTTCCAAGTCTTAACTTTGTTAAATATACTGGACAGCTATGGGATCTAACTGCTGGAAAGCTGTTACATGACTTCAAGTCCCATGAGGGTCAGATTCAATGCATAGACTTCCATCCACATGAGTTTCTCTTGGCAACAGGTTAGTATATGCCAGTTTCTCTTGGAAACTGTTATAGTTTGTTTTTCATATTGTAGAGCAGCAAATGGTCAGTAGTGCATTGATTTTGTTGTTCTTATTAAGAAGGATATAGTATAATGACATGCCTTAACAAATCTTAAACATGTGGACTGGACTTGTACAACTGCCTTCCACAAACTTCAAGGCCCATTGATGTAGGTACATCCAAGATTATTAGGTCTAGCTATGACTCGAGCCAAATGCAATGACAAGTCACAAACTCAAACTCTAAATGTGCGATAAATGGTAACCAAAATGCAAATGGGAAAGGAATGCATATAATTCTATTGAACATAACTTTGCGCTCTAATACGAAAATGATTTAGTATGTGGGTGTAAACCTAGTTTCTTGAAGCAAATAATAGACTGAATGCTGAAATGGTATAATTTGTAGATCCATCCGATAATTAGAGGTAACTAACTCACACATTATGAAATCTATCAAATCTTAATTACCAACATGAAATCTGTATAGTCTAGGATTAATCTCAGCAAAATCAAGGCACATCCAAGAATAATTAAGCACTTAGAAACCTGAAACTAAATCAGATTCTCAGCAATGTAAACAAAACCATGTTGAGCCATTTTTGATTGTATGAGATGCAATAATTTTGTAAGCTTATATGCTGTTTAAAAGAAAAAACACATTGAGCCATTTCTTCATACATGTGTAGTGCATTAACCAACTAACATAAGATTACCCATTCTAACTAAAATTAATAAAAGAGCCAAGAATTAAGAGTAAATTGAGAAAATCACATCCTAATTTAGCAACAAAATCAAGGCCATTCCCATCAAAATGAACAAGTGTTGATCAGATTTACATGAGTGATAGTTAGGAGGAATTGGAATTGAAATAAGAGCTTTTACAAGATTTTAATCCTAACAATGTTTACTTGCATAAAGAGAATAAAAATTGAGAAGAAACAATGCTAATTAATTCATTAAAGCATGAAAAATTTTAGCTCAACTTAGGACAAGTAAACTAGGCTGAATTCATCATGGGAAAATGAAAAGAGAGCCAGAAAGAAGTATGTAAAGGTATCTACAATGAAAGCAAAAGTAGAGATAAAAGAGGGACCTAAATCCTTCAATTGATGGCTGATTGAGCATCATGTTGGCCCTAGGTCTTCCCAAAAGGGGAAGTGAATTTGAAATAATAAAAATCAATTAGATTTAATCAACTTATAAAATTTTTTAATATGTATACTCTTTAAGTGTAAGAATTTTATCAAATTTTATAGAGTTCAAAATATTTAGTCTGATTTAGAAAATCAGACAAGAAAAGAATGTGTAGAATTTGCCAAAACTAGAACGCTCAGATGTAACAATTGGACAACCAAAAAAAAAAGCTGAACAATTCCAATTTAATTCAAAATAACTTAACTGTGATATTTGTACTTGTTGAGTAATTTTATATACAAATATTTAAGCTTTGAAGATGTTCAAATCAAATTTAATAGAGTGTATGTATATATCAATTTAGTTGAAATCTGACAAACAACGGAACTAAATGAGAATTAAACACTAAAATATCGCAGCTTTTCATAGGAATTAAAGCCGAACAAACCCGATACAAGGAGTGAACCTCAAGATCTTTTACCAGGATAAAATCTAACTCACATTTGGATTTTATCGGGATAAACCCTAACCCTTACAACCTCCATGCACGAAGAAAATAGTGAGAAAATAGAAAGATGTTGCTAGACTAGCATCTACAACTTAAATAAGAAGAAAAAATTACAATGAGGAACTCTATGTTTAATGGTTACTAAGTAAAAACTCGAGAAAAAGTAACATATAAGCAAAGCGTTTTAAAATCATCTACTACATGATGAAAATATGCTTGAGAGTTGTAAAATTTGTGCTAAGAGGAGTAATAACTCATGATGTAAACATAGTCAGATTTCTTGAAAAATATAACAATAAATACTACGAAATCAATGAAAAAGAGCTTTATAGGACCAAAAGGTTGAAGTGTAAAGTGGGAAGAGGAAATTTATTGCAGTTGAGAAATAAATTCTGTAAAATCAAATCTATAGGGAATTTAGCAGCACTTAAAGCCTTTGAAGAGCACCAGATCTCTCTCTTAGTTGGTCTCATTTGCAATAAATGTTTTCAAATTGAAGGCTTGCTAGAGAAGAAGAATTTTTGGGGCAAAAGAGAAGAGTAGCTGGGGACTTACGAAAATTTCAAATGCAGGAAGATTTCAGCTGAGCTGAGAAAATGCTTAAATGATGGCTTAGTTTTGAATCACCCATTAAGATCAAGCCACATGGCCAAGGGGTAGGTTTTTGACTTTTAGTTAAGGTATCAAATGGAGTTTTATAACAGCTATGATATCCCTTTTTGCTCAACAGATTGTTGGAGAGAAAATCAGGTACAGTTGAAGTAAATTTCATCTAATTACCTACTTAATCCTACTTAAAAATGATGTGACTTAGTATTTTGCCTATTTAAATGACAACACATTGGATGGGTTAGGTCACAAAAGCAAGCTTAGGCAAGACAAAAAATAACTCAGGCTCAAGGTCTAAGAAAAGAAGGGACAACAGGTAGGAAGTTATCTTATCAGCTTTTCCTAAATGATGAAGCATACTTTGAGATGTTTTAAATAAAGAGTTATACACAAAAAAGGAAAGATATGATATCGGTAGTGCTGATCTAGAGCAAGCTAGGAACTAAGGAAAAATAATTTTTGTTCTTTTCTTGCCAACTTTCAATGATTAGAATAGGATGCAGCTAAACATTCTGTCCAATTTTAACAATTGGTAGATCTTCTAAGGTAGAGCCTAGGAGGCTCACCTGAGCAACTCGATTGATTGATTCAATTAGTTGATTTCTCATGTAAAGCCTAGAAGGCTCTTCTGAGTAATGTGGCTGATTTTTTTAATTGGCTGAACTGATGTGGAATGTTGGAATTGAGTCTATCTTTGATTCTAAATGATGTGAGATGAAATCTAAGCAAATGGAAAATGAGATTGAGGCAAGATGAGAGAAGTTAAGCATAAGGAAAGTCTAGTTCTCCTAGCCTCTAACAAAACGACTGATCAAATGGTAACCAAAACATGCTTACATACATGTCCCTAGTTGATTTCTCTAAAAATCTCCCCAAACCCTATTTTTATTTCCCTTTTATAGTTCAATGCATGCTGGATTAAAATGCCCAAAATCTTCCCAGCCATTGGATCAAAGCAATCATAATGATGGCTAAAATCCTACCTGCCTGATGCACGATGATATTTATCCTGATCCAGCTGAAGGTTTAATTGCATTGCTTTCCCTTGCACAAGTAAAATGTTTCCAGGGAAATATTATGTAATTCATTGAGTTTAATAGTTTGGTTTGCATGTAAATAGCTGATGAACGTTATATTGTTTGTTACATTAAATTTGCCTAGGTATGTCTGTGGCCTTTGGGTAAATTATACTGTATGTATGCTCATTTATTTCCCTGTTTATAGTACTACCTGTTTCACTTCAGGGATTATTTGGTTGGCAGCTAACCCTTTGCTTGCAAAAAAGAATATTCAAAAAAACATGTGCGTTTATAAGTATATGCATTTTTAACAGTGTTTGTATGTTTCATGTTATGTTTACAATCTGATGCTTGTATTTGAGCCAGAGAACGTGAAAGGGAAAATAACTTTATTCACATGACACATTAGTGGATCATATTATCAATCGAAAGTATCTTAAACTGTTTCTACTGGATTTATGGCTTAGGATGTTGGGTTTGATAATTCAACCCGAGTTATATCAAGATCCACTTGAAATCAGCAAAATTTTATTTTTTTCCACTCAAACTCAGGTCAAAATCAAATAATTAAATGTTTGAGATGGGCCAACTTGCCAACCTTGATTAGATATAAAATAAAGTCAGGCATTCAATTATATTAACTTTAAAGCACTTTTTTCCCCAAAAGGAAAGGTGTTACCTTTACTTTAGATCATACACAAACCATATGCTAAAAGGTTTCCCAAAACATTGTCTTTTTGGTTCTACTTTAAATCATGGACATGTATGATCGCAGTAGAGGTACTCATAAATGTGTTGGTGGCAGGCCACATCAGTAGTGATCTATATATTCAAGTCTTGTCTAGCAATCACAAGAAATATAAATTTATGTGTACTGTATAGAGATCTAGATGATGATGTTACTCTGCCTTCCTGGCAATGTTTTGTCAAGGACTTTTAGGGCAATCTTATTATAGAATTCTAAGGACCTGTTTGGCAATACGATCAATTTAGCCTTGTCATAAAGTTTGTGGTCTTGCTTTGATATATGTGTAAAATGAGAAATAAAGTTTGTTATGTTAAAAATTATATAGAATATGAAATAACATTGAATGATGTATTGAAAATGTAGGATGTAAAATAAAATGGTTTTTTTTATATTGAAAATTGTGTATGATATTATAAAAATTAATTTAATATTATTTTTTAAATATTTATAATAAATGAACTATTTTGGTTTTTAGCACGACTAAAATGGTACAAGGACCGAAGAGACCCAAAGTGGAAAGGTATCAGAGTTGTCTTCTTTGTCCTCTTGGCTATAAGTAAGATGAAGATTGGCATACATGATGGCAAACTATAGACATGCTGATGAGCAGGAGAACCATATATTCCGCCTTACTGTTGTCTCTATTTTAATATTTGGGCTGTACTTCTACTTTGTTGTCATTGTCTTTTCCCCTTTTAGTTCCATGCATTGCAGTTATGTTTTTGGGATGGGCTGTGTGATATGCTATTTAATGCCTATCTGTTATGTCAAATATCATATATCGTTTTTTAACATTTCTTTTATTGTTCTTGCTTATGAAGATAGTTCTTTTGGTTTGCTACATGAACTTTCCATGTATGTGAAGCTTTTGATTCGTTTTAATTCCTATTGAGGAATGCATTTTTTTTGTTTTGTTTTTACATGTAATTTCTGTTCCCTTCTGATATTTACAGGTTCAGCTGATAAAACAGTTAAGTTCTGGGACCTGGAGACTTTTGAATTGATTGGTTCTACTGGACCTGAGGTATTTTGTTACTTATAATTTAGCCAATTGTTCTTAATTGATTCACTTGTCAAGTGTCATTTAATCCTAGCTGCTTATTTTACTCTTCATATGTGAAAGAATTAATGCTCGTCAAGTCTGTTGTTGATTATTTCTTGTCTGCCTCCATCCCCTCCCCCTTCCTCTTGAGGTGAAGATTAAAAGAAATGTTAACACTAGATGCTTAAGCTCCCCAAAATGGGATGGATGGCAAGGGGCTGCATATTCATGCTGTGGTGATCATACAATTTTTTAATATCCTGTAATATGCATAGTAAATGTGATTTTTTTTTCACACTTTGGCTGGCTCCTATCTTGAATCCTTTGTGCTGATACTCAAGAGGATTGTGCACTATGTTATCAGTAATAAAGATTATGAGAGCAAACTTGTGATTTTTTCACTTAATATGGGGTTGCATTTCCAGTCCTCGGGGATTGAATATGTGATATGGGGTTTTCATGGTTATCAAAAATGTTGGTTGTGACCTCCTGTGTCTTTTTGGGTTGATCCTTCAAAAGCCTAATCCTAGGTTACTAGTGAATCAGTGATGTAAACCTTTGTGGCAGTCCTCCAAGTGTGGTGATGCTTATTGTGCCATCATTAAACACTGAAAATGGAGGTGGAAGGGATAGAAGGTAGTTGAGCATATAAAAATTATCTTCATCTTCTTTCTCTTGATGCTTTAAAGTTGCTATGCTAACCTGTGGTTCTAATAGTGCTTGGTATAGCTTGTTTGTGATAGGTATCTTAAATTTCTTTTTGAAAGTTGATACGTATCTTAAAGTTGGCAATCGTTCTGCCCAAAGGTTGGATCTGGTGGTTAAATGTCTTAAAATTTTGGGCCTTGTGTTTAGGTTTTGAATTACAGGATCTGCTTGTTTGCTTAACTTAGTTTAAGCTATAATATCCATAAATTGCAATAATTGTTGTCATAATATGATGGATATTTGATATAATATCCAGATTAGTTTCAAAAAAAAGTATGATGCATATTTGATATTCCAATCAAGTCCAAATATCATGCTGTTGTCCAGTTATCTTGAATTTATACTTACGTACGCATATTATTGATGGCTACAAGTCTGTCTGACCATTTTCATCTAATTCCAGACTTCTGGTGTTCGCTCTATTACTTTTAATCCTGATGGAAGAACTTTACTGTGCGGATTTCATGAAAGCTTGAAGGTGGCTCATCAATGTTTTCTTCAGTTTATGCAGTTACGTTCACATTGTCAATTGTCTCACTTACATAATAATCATCACAATTATCTTTTAGGTATTTTCATGGGAACCAGTTATATGTCATGATACAGTGGAAGTGGGATGGTCAAAATTGTTGGATATGAATATCCATGAAGGGAAGCTTCTTGGATGCTCATATAATCAAAGTTGTGTTGGAGTATGGGTGGTTGATATGTTGGTAAAGTTAATTTTTTCTTTTGGTTACTGAAATGTTGTCCTTTGCTGATTTTTGATTAGGACAATTGGATTTAAATTCCAGTTGACAATAGCGAAGCAGTGTGACATGTGACCTTTATTTTTGACAGCGTGTGGAGCCATATACAGTTGCTAGCACTGCCAGACCAAACAGTCGCTCTGAATCCCGGTCCCCTTTAGGCAGCAATTTATCATTTCAAACTGGTAATAATTTGAAGGACAGTGTAGGCAGATTATCAGTTTCACAAAATTCTGAGATTGTATCCAAAGAGGCGAAGCCTATTGCTTGTATGTCATCCATCTTTTATTTTCTTTGCTGAGACGTCATACTGTTTTGGTTTATTGTTAGCTAAATCCCACAAACTTTTCATTTCTTTACCCGTCCTGAAGCTGTTGGAATTGTCCCTGCTACTCCCCAAAGAACTGTAGTATCTACTGGCTCTAGAACGGTAACAGTAAATTCATCGGCTACAGCTGGTGGTATTAACCTTAAAAGAAGTTTGTCAAAGAATAATGGTGCAAGTGGTCCTCAGATTATCAACAAGTCTGATGTGGTACCTGTTATTGTCCCCAAAATAAGTAGTACTCTGACAATCAACAAGTCTGATGTGGAGAATGTCACTGTCCCCAGAACAAATTTCCCCCAGATGATCAACAAGTCTGAGGTGGTACCTGTCATTGTCCCCAGAACCACTGAAAGAGAGGAACTGGCTACTGAGTCTAGAAAAGAAATGATTGCTGAAAGATTAGTGGCATGCAACATCCAGTCAAAGATAAATGATTCTCGAAGGTCATCAAGTTCCAGAGATGGTTTAGAAAGATTCAACAGTCCTATTCAATCTGGATTTATGGGCAATGCAAATAGTGATAATATTACAGGCCGAGACTCTTTGAATCCTTCCAGTGGTGTCAATCAACTACCAACTAACAGTGAGAGAAACATGTTTGTGGGTAGGACTATGGAGACTGCAAAGCTGAGGGCTATTTCTTCACTGGAACCATGTACAGGCTATCAAAATGAGACTTGTAAGTTCTCTGTGAAGCATTGCGTAGGTACTTGATAGGCTGTTTCACACCATCCTCCATGGTTACATTGCTTAGCTATTAAACTTGAACTCCATGTTGAACTAGGTCTTGTTTGGTAGGAGTATGTATTTTAGGGTGATTTGGAATGTTTAGGGCTATTTTTTGAAATGTGTAAGATGTAAAATAAAGTTGAATTTTAATGTTGGAATTTGTATAGCATATGAAATAAAGTTAATTTTCAATATTGGATTTGTACATGATATAAAATACAATAATAATAACAACTAAGTTTTTATCTCACTAGGTGGGGCCATCTATATGAATTCTTTGTTTTCATTTCACACTATCAAATAAGAGCTCATTATTTGGCTCTAAGTACGCATGGTCATTCTTTATAGTTTGTTGTTTTTTTATGAGTAAGATCTAATAATTCAACTCTTATTACTGCAGCTTCAAATGACCTATTGATGCAGAACAACTTGTAAAATGCAATCTTACTCAAAGATCAGTAAATAAAATTAAGAGACAAATATAAAATATTATTAAGATAAATGCTGATGATAATTATGTGATAATTAGGGACCTCAATATCGCAAGGAAAATCAATTTAAATATTTAAAAAACAAGTTCAAATAATATATGGATAATTCGCCACAAGATTTCAGGTGTCACTAATTCAATAAATTAGAGTCAGTATACTCAAAAAGTAGGTAATTCTTGCAAATAAATATAACTCAATAGCAATTTATTCACACAATAATATCTAAGTCACACAAGTGAATAAATTAAATAATTTCAACAATAAAAATCTCCACCAAATCTCGCAGAGTACTCAAAATAGTAGTTAAGTTCTAGAGTTACCTCAAAAATAAAGAATTCAAAATCATGGAGGCAAGTTGTAGCAATCAACCCAGTGAGCAAGCACAAGCGGAACAACTGATCAGTAGGGATAGGGTTGGAGTGACACGTGGCGACAGCGAATCGTCGTTGGGCGCAGGAGGCGATGATGGTAGCAGAGCGAGGAGCAGTAGATGGCGAATCGTTGGTAGTGGTCCCCGAGGGAGACGGATTCGCTGAGCAGGTGGTGTAGGTATGGGCGGAGTGCGGTTAATCGGAGGTGAAGGTTGGGTGGCGGCTCGCTGGTAGAGAATGCCGACGAATGGCAAGGGCAATGCCGAGCCTCGACAGTGCAACAAATTGGGTGTAGATGGCTCTGTAGTAGTAGACAGCTGCTGCGTCGGGATCACAAATAGGTGCGAGGAGGATGCTGAAGGTGAACAAGGTAGTGATTGCTAGTGGGAGCAACGCGGGAGGATGGTCATCAAGGCATAGCAGGTGGTCAAGCGGGGGAGGGGGGGGGACGGAGAGCGACGCATGTTGTCATGGCCTCGTGCACAAGTTCTTGGGATTGAGGAAAACAGATTAGGGCTAGTGAAGTTATTTCTGAGCGTCTGGACTTGTGATGAGTTTGAAACAGTGAATAAAAGATCAGAAAGAGTTGAAGAAATACCTTAAATTCTCTTTAAGTATTTAGGGATTCTCACTTAAGGTCCGAACCTTTCCTTTCACTGGGATTTAGCACACTAATTTTAAACTCGAAAATAATTCATTTCTGGATTAAGAAAAACACTATTAGTTCATGCCTATATATAGATCTATTTTTTAGGAAATTTAAATTGCAGAAGTAAATGCAGAAATAAAAGCAAATATAAACGTTCCAAATGTAAACAGCTTAAAAGGAAATAGAGTAAATAAAATTAGCTTAAATTTGGAAGAATCTCATTCATATCAATTAATTGATTGGAATGATGATTTCTAATCCATCTAATTAGCCACCAATCATGTTTGCTACCAAGATTGCTAATATTAGCCATCCATTCAGATTGATGCCACGTGGTGAGATTTAGACGTTAGGGTGTGTTTGTTTATAAGGTTAAATTTAAGAAGGTTAAAATTAAATTTGGATAGAGATATTTTTTTTATTAAAAATTGTGAATGATGTGAAATAAAGGTAGTTATTATGTTGAGATATGTGAGGGATGTGATATAAAGTTAATTATTATGTTGGAATATGTGAGGGATGTGATATAAGTTAGTTATTATTTTAGTAATATGTGTAGGATGTGAAATAAAGTTAATTTTTAATATTAAATTTTATGTGTGATGTGATATGCCTGGTTAAAATTAAATCAGGTTAATTCTAAACTTAAAAACAAACGGGGCCTAAGCCCATGTTTGTTTGGCAGTTTAAAGTTAACCTGGTTTAATTTTAAACAGGCACATCACATCACACAAACGTTAATACTAAAAAATAGCTTTATTTCACATATTACCAAAATAATAACTAACTTATATCACATCTCTCACATATCCCACCATAATAACTAACTTTATATCACATCTCTCACATATTTTAACATAATAATTAACTTTATTTCACATCATTCACAATTTTCAATAAAACAATATCTTTATCTAAGTTTAATTTTAACATTGTTAAATTTAAATATCACAAACAAACAAGGTTGTTACTTTTCTAATACATGTATTTTTATTTTGACTAAAGTTTTACTTTATATATTTGATTTTAGATGTACTAAGATGAAAACCTTTGACTTCTAAAGTATTTGTCACGCCCAACTTAAATTCTCCTTAATAATTAATAAATTTGGATTGATGTGTAAGGCATTCAGAATATTTAGTGCAAGTTATAATAGAAACACAAAGGGTGTGTTTGTTTGTAAGGTTAAATTTAAGAAGGTTAAAATTAAATTTGGATAGAGATATTTTTTTATTGAAAGTTGTGAATGATGTGAAATAAAGTTAGTTATTATATTGGGATATGTGAGGGATGTGATATAAAGTTAGTTATTATGTTGGAATATGTGAGGGATGTGATATAAGTTAGTTATTATTTTAGTAATATGTGTAGGATGTGAAATAAATTTAATTTTTAATATTAAATTTTATGTGTGATGTGATATGCCTGGTTAAAATTAAACCAGGTTAATTTTAAACTCCTAGACAAACAGGGCCAAATAAGTAAATGGAATTTAAAGAGGGTTAGATTTCAATGTCTCCTAAGAAGGATTGGTCTATCCTACTCTAAATTCTTCTTCTTAGGATCTAAGATCATTAAACAAAATGGATTTGCTGAAAGCAGCTAGTAAATGGTTACACTCAAGTATAGATGCAAGAAGTATATATTAATGGTAATACTATGAGTTCCAAGGAATGAGGTGGATTAGTTATGATATAAATGGGTTGATCCACGCAAGGTAGTCTAAGTAGATATACAATGCATAGACTCAAAATGTCAAATTCATTCACAGAGTAAAATCATGGTAAGAGTAGGGACCAAATGGATGTTTGGATGGGCTTCATAGATTGAGAACCATCCTTTAGTATGATATTTGCTTGTATTTATTATGAATCCATAGATACAGGCAATAATATCACATCCTCTTTTGGAGCCTACTTTAACCTTTTGTATGGTGGAAATTTGTTCAAATTGTATTCAAACTGAGTACTTTAATAATTAGATTGCATGCATAAATCAAATTGTTTTGTTTTTCTTACAACAGTTGAACATATTATCTATATATTTGAACTGTTATGAGTTCTAAAATTTGTAGTAGAATGTGAAATAATAGATGTAGGTGAAAATATTGCTCTTATCATTACATTAAGATAAGTATTAGTAAATTTTATATACTACATTGAAGATCTTCTTTTGCCATCAACATGATTTCATCTTGGATTTTGATTGTTGATTGTTAGCTTGTTTGTGATACGTTTTAAGTGCACCACTGATGTATTCTCTATACAGATTTTGCTAATAGGAATCCATATCTTAAGCCTTTATGCTTTTCTTATATTATGTTGGTTAGCATTGGTAAGCTAAAATTTTCCCCTTGTTTTGCAATTGCAGATGACATCAGAATTAATAAACCCAGAGATTCAAACTTGCTTGCAGTGTCAAGAAGAGGTATGTGCTTGCCTTGTTTTTCTTGGAAATACATTGAGTTGTTCAAATAAAATTTTATGAGATCTATTCAGGAAGAACAAAGTCACTTGTACAAAGTTGGGAAAGAATGGAACGGTCTCCCAGATATGAAAGTCCAACTCCAACCGATTCATTTGATAGTGTTGCTACAACGAACATTCCTTTTACAATGGTAAGAGCTTCATAATGGTTGCATTCAATTTTGATTGTCTCAATGAAGTTTATGCGAAGTGGTTCATTCCTTTACCTACAGAATACTTAGTAAACTTAAAACTAAATACTGGATATTGTTATTTTCTCTTTATTCTTGTACTCCAGTGATTTGGGTTGACTTGAAAGAAGTCAATTTTTTTTTTTGCATTTACATTTATCTTCTTTTTCACCAGGTTTTTATAACAATAGTTTCGGAAGTATAGCTGCTTGCTTTTGTATGATTTTAGGCGCTTACTGTTCTCCCAAAATCTCTGTTCTCATTGGTGGATAGCTTACAACTTGACCTTGTTGTTGTGCTTATTGTTCCTCGCCTCTTTTCAATTTTGCTGAAACTTGTAGAAGATAGAAGTCCTTATGACCCTGAAGTGGAGCAGTCTTATAGAAATGAGAAAGATTGGAAAAAATGTTTTTCAGATGGATTTCTCATAAAAGTGCTCTTATGAATGCAAAATGTCCACTGTGTTTTGTTTATAATCTGGATCTACAAGTATTTGATCTGTTGTATGTGTGCCTTTCAGTTGTGCACAACTTCAATTATGTTATTTTACTATTATGATGAAGTTTTTCAATGACATGCACAAATGTGATGTTTTTTGAACAGAGAGGGCGCTCTTCATCTATGAGGAATGAAACAGTTTCTGCTAGTGATGAAGATGCCATTGCTGATTTATTAGAACACCATGGGCAGTTCATTGAAACTGCACAATCCCGCTTGACAAAATTACGGGTAATATCCAAATGACTTTTAACTTTGATATTTATTATGTTTTCCATTCTTTCAATGTTATAATTTACTGTCCACATTGATATGAATGTTGGAGGATAACATGTAAGTTGGATATTCATTGTGCTTTCCATTTTTTTGATGTACTAATTTACTGTCCACTTTCAAATGAACGTTGGAAGAAGTCCAAAATGCTTCTAGCTTTAAAATAGCTTGTGGTCAAAACACTTAGGGACATCTCACTAATGCCTTTTAACTTTGTAAAGCCTTACAACCAGCGTTCTTGCTCTAAAATGTGGCTTCTAGAGCATGAATGGATTAGCTAATATTTATCCGTATAAAATGCTTCTAATATTTGTTTGAACTGCAGCTAGTACAACGGCTTTGGGAGAGGAAAGACATAAAGGGTATGGTTGGTGCATTGGAAAAGTTGTCTGATCATGCTGTGAGTTCCTTCATTTATTGAATAATTGTTTTGTGCTGAGGCATTTATCTTACTTTCTCCTGTAAAATCCAGGTTTCTGCGGATGTATTTAGTGTTTTGGTAGACAGAAGTGATATCATTACATTGGATTTGTGTACTTGTCTACTACCCCCATTGACAAGCCTTCTGGAGAGTAAGATGGATAGGTAAATTTGACTTTTGTTTTATGAAAATTCCCCTTATTTAGTCATGGGCATTATTCTGAAGTTATTACTTGGCATCAACCTTGTTGGTTTAGGCTTTTTTTTTTTCATTTGACAATGCTTTTAGTTTTATTGAAATGTTTTTCAACTTTATTGTTTTATTGTTTAACTAATGAGGCCAATGCATTTATGGTTAATTCGTTTTGACTACTTCCAGCAAGTGCTAATCTTGTCCCTTGTGATATCCTTGGCTGTGATGTTCCATATGGAATCCTTTAAGAAATGGTTCTTTATTCTTGGATATGCTCATTTTTCTTTACAACTCAATGTTGGTGATCAATTTCATTAACTGTCTAGCTCCTGTGAATTCAATATTAATTACTTGAAAGGAGCTTTGGCACATAAGGATGAATGAGTATAGATGATCTTAATATGTTTTAAACATCTGGTGCATTATTATGTTGATTCTAATTTTTTAGATCAAATTAAAAGCTAATATGCCATAATGATTATTGATTTTATTGAAATTAGGTGCCTGGGCATATCCTTGGAAATGCTGCAGAAGCTTGTTAAAATCTTTGGTTCTGTAATTTACTCAACTATATCAGCTGGTCCATCTGTAGGTGTAGACCTCCAAGCAGAGCAAAGGTTCCTTTTGCATCAGTCATCTGAACACTTTGCAAATGCCATTATTGATTGTTAGACGTAACTTGCTGATGTTAGTCAATTTCGACCGATTTGTTGTGTGCAGGTTAGAACGCTGCAATTTATGTTACATTGAGCTGGAAAAGGTGAAGCAGAACCTCACTTCTCTAACCAGGTGCACTTTTCACTACCACCACTGTTGTTTCATTGTTTCTATATCGCTTCTCAAGGCTACTTCATATTATTGATTTGGCATTGATAAGTATTGTAATCTAGAGATGGTGGTGAGTGTGGACCCTGATGCAATAGTTTGTTTCATTGTTTCCTATGAAACCATAGGTTAAAATCTTCTATATAGGTAAGAATAATGTGCATCTCCATAGGCTGCAACTCAATCCTTCTATACTCCATTGTACTGATAGTATCATGGCAGTGAGTATGCACTTTTTTTAATTTGAAGCTACTGTTCTCCTTGGTGGTTGAGCAATGTGGCCTTCCAGGCTTCAGATCTGGCATTTGCTTTTGCCGCGTGATAGTCTTTTATAGGACTGTTCCTGTAGTAAAGGTTCAAATTTTGTTCATAGATCAGGTTCAAATCTGATCCGAAAACTTAATCATGTTTGGTTTGCACCCAAAACTTACTGTACTTGGTTAGGTCCAACTCGGACCCAACGAAAAAGATGGTTTGGCGTTTGTACATTTTGTTTGAGGTATCATAATTAATTATAACTGATGGGAAATAACGAAACAATTGTTAAGAAAGGGACAGTGTGTTGCACCTTTATTGTTAAGGCATTATTTTGACCCAAGTTATCCTAAAATCATTACAAACCATTACAAAAGCAACGAATTGCAGTTGAGCATTTATCATCTTATTTATCATCTGTAGAAGGAAAGGGTTAGGTTTTGTTGAAATTCAGAATGGTCGGGTTTTGTGGTTGACATTAACACAACTCGTTAATTTTCCAGTCTTTAAATTGTGAATTTGACTTAAAGCTAGATCGCATTGGTATGAACTCAGGAAATTTTGACTTGAGATTTGAGTCTGGTTGTTAGCTTGGTAATGTTGGTTCTGTCTTTCTTGATATTGTTGTTACCTTTTTAACAGAAGAGGAGGATCGATTTCAAAGTCTGCCCATGAGCTGAGCCTCACCCTACAAGAAGCCACGAGCAGTTAGCATCGCTTCAAGCACAAATTTAGTATTTATAATCTTGTACATGATTTGATTTGGTAGTTTACGATGACAATACAGCAGTGGAGTCACTGAATGAAGAAAATTTATCTTTGCGGCTTTCTACTGCATTAGAGAAAGGGAGGAAGGGAAAGATGACAATCATGTATATGAGAAAATCTTCCTAGATCAGAGTAGATGTCAACTTCATCATTTTATAATTTCCTACAGTTTGCTCCTTTTAGAGCCTGTATCATTTCTATCCAAATGCAGAACTGATCACGCAATAGAAGCACATCTTGTTTGTTTACAAAAATTTGGATGCTTTGGTGATTCTTTTCACTTTACCTCATTATTTTTGTGCTTTTTATTGACTTTGGTTGTAATTTTCTTACATCTAATTTTTCTAAACCTCTAAGCTCCCTTATAAAAGAGACCTTTTTTCCCCCTTGTAGACTACTCCAGCTGAAGTGTGTTTTTGTTTTTGAGAAACTCTCCCAGCTCAAGTTGTGATCACTGCTTTTGTAAATACAAAATAATTATAATTACTTCTATAAAAAAAAAATAATAATTATAATTACTAGGTAAATGGATGAATATTAGAAGCTTTCAGGATTAATCAAGGGTTATTCAGCTTAGCATTTTATTGAATATTTTAGGAGCATAGCAGTTATGTAAAACACACGTGTTTATGTATAAATTATATATTATTTAAATTCTTATACAAGAATTCTTGTATGTATGTATTTAATGTATCTATGTAGATACATACATATATATATATATATATATATATATATGAATATACTTTTTTATTTATGTAATATGTGTATTTTGAATATTATTTGAATTTTGATGCAACAGATCAAGATTCATGTTTCAAAACAACATGATAATGTTGGTTTTCCTCTCACATTTCTCATAGAAGTTGAAGTGAGGTCTTGATTTATAGAACTTGGGGTTTATTGGGTTCTTGCATGAGTTTTTATGATGTTCAAATAACTCAGAACGAGTGAGTACATTTATGTTTTCTGTGACTTAACTCTCCCAGAACTCTTGTTTTCAAGAAAGCTTTTAAATCTGCTCTGATAATAGAATATTCTCTTACTGTGGGAAGATGCTCACAGATTTTTAATTGAAATATATTTTTTGTAATATTTATATAATTTAGATGTATTTCACGTAATTTCATAGATTTAAATATCTGATACGTAAATAAAGTAATTTTTTGTGATTTGTATGTAAATC
This sequence comes from Apostasia ramifera, assembly GCA_019297695.1. NCBI lineage: Eukaryota > Viridiplantae > Streptophyta > Magnoliopsida > Asparagales > Orchidaceae > Apostasia > Apostasia ramifera. Next base: position 41,951 of record JAEMOT010001882.1, on the reverse strand, counting down.
TTTATAAATAAACGTATCGCTAATTATCGCACAAAATAGTTAACGCCATCCTGATATCATCGATAGTTTTAATTATTTAAACATTTTATATTTTTAATTTAAATAAAATTTGAACAGCATTTTTCCTATTTTTGTTATTTTTTAAATTAAATAAAATCACTGTTACAAGTTACATATAATCCATTAATCCTTCGCAATAATTTCTCCTCCAACAGAAACCGCCGCCGGCGCACGTCTTGCTGCCGTCTACATCTAGCGCTCCACCCGATGCTGCCGGCGCAGCGATCTGAACGGTAGATTTCAGTTAGATTGTGAGACCACTCATGATTAGTAATTAATGCCAAAAGAGCTGGGAGAAGCGATCGAGGCCAAGAGAGCTAGCTGATCCATAATCCATATATTGCAGTCGAGAAGGAAGGCCTAATGTTTTGACTGCGGATTCTAAGTTGCCGGACAATCAGACGATCAGGGTTGAGAGGAGGTAGTGATGGAGGGATCGACTCTATAGGCTTCGGAAGCTGAGGAGGAGAGGCCGGAAATTAAGCAGGAGGAGAGGAGGCTCGATCGGCAGAGAATGCTTCAGCTCATAGTTCTTTCTCTCTCTCTTTTTCTCTGTGGCGGCGAGAGTTGCTGACGCAAGCGTCTGCCGCCACCGTACCGTACCGTACGCCGGGATGGATGAGAAAGTTTCGAACGCCAGAGTGGAGGACGGCACGCGTCGAAGATGGCATGCCGAAAGCCAATCTAGAAGAAGATGGTACTGTTTTAAACATTTTCCTCTTCCCGGCCATTATTAGTCTCTTTCTACTATCGGTGGTTTATTAGGGTTTGGTTCGGTAGCATGAGTAAAAGAGAAAGTGAACAGAGCATTTTTATTTTTATTTTTGTAGATCTCATCAAATAATATATGTTAAGATAAAAAAAATAATAATATATGTTTGATTAAAAAGATAATATTTGCATTCGGCTTTTGCATATGGGAAATGTTCCCGCGCTTGAAATCAGACTGCAAATCCCTCGCCCTTCTCGAAGGATGCCGCCGTCGCTCTCTCCGCGAACTCAAGCAAATCCACGCCCACCTTCTCGTCTCTGGCGGCATCGCCGATCCCTACGCAACCACAAAACTCCTCTCCTCTTTTGTCGCTTTCGACCTCCACCACGCCATCCTCGTCTTCCGCCGCCTTCACCATCCCCCTTCGACGTTCCTATGGAATACCCTCATCGGCGCTCACACTGATCGCAACCAATCCGTCGCTGCGCTTTCCCTCTATTCCCAAATGCTCTATTCCGGGCGCTTACCAAACAACTACACTTTCTCCTTCCTGCTCCGCTGTTGCGTCGCTCTGCCTTCTCTATTCGTCGGCCGGCAGCTCCATTCCCAAGTTGTTCTGCTAGGTTGGGAGCACTACGATTTCGTCCAAAACGGCCTCATCCATCTCTACGCGTCCTGCGGCTGCGTTGCCTCTGCTCACGAGCTGTTCAACCTGAGTCCTCGTCGAGATGTCGTCACTTGGACCGCCGTGGTTCATGGATATGTCAAGTCCGGCCAGATCGATGCTGCTAAGGAGATGTTCGGCAAAATGCCGGAGAGAAACGCGGTTTCTTGGAGCACCATGATCACTGCTTACTCCCATGTAGGGATGTTTCGTGAGGCTCTGGACGCGTTCAATGAGATGCAGCTTGCTGGAATCCATCCTAACCATGCCGGTTTTGTTGGGGCACTCTCTGCTTGTGGTTTTCTTGGTGCCCTGGAACAGGGGAAGTGGATCCATGCCATGGCTGAGAGGATGGGCGTGAAGATGGATAGGATACTGGGGACAGCGCTGATAGATATGTACGCGAAGTGCGGGTGCATCGAAGCAGCGAAGCAAGTGTTCGATGCAATGCCCGAAAGAGATGTTTTTGCCTATACGGCCATGATTTCAGGCTTTTCTAATCACGGGAACAGCGAGAATGCAATCGATTTGTTTGCGAGAATGGAGGAAGAAGGTGTGAAGCCCAATGAAGTAACATTTATCTGCGTGCTTAGTGCTTGCAGCAGGATGGGTTTGGTTGATCTGGGCAAGCTTTTCTTTGCAAAAATGAGCAGCAGCCCCTACAGGATGGAGCCAGGAGTGGAGCACTACGGCTGCTTGGTTGACCTCTTGGGCAGGGCAGGGTTGATAGAGGAGGCACGGAATGTAGTGAGAGAAATGCCTGTAGAGCCTGACTCTTATGTACTGGGTGCGTTGCTGAATGCTTGCAGAGTTCATGGTAAGCTGGGTGAGGGGAAGGAGACTGTGGAGAGCTTAGTGGAACTGGGGCTCGACCACAGCGGTGTTCATGTGCTGCTTTCAAATATGTATGCGTCTTCCTACAGGTGGGAGGAAGTGAGGAACGCGAGGAAGGTGATGGAACAGAATGAGGTGAGGAAAGTGCCAGGGTGCAGCATGATTGAGGTTGATAATGTAGCTTTTGAGTTTGTGGCTGGAGATATCTTTCACCCTCATATGGAAGAGATTTTTCTAGCAGTACTGAAGGGAATGGACGAGCAATTGAAGTCCTTTGGCGACGAAGACAAATTGGAAGATTCCCATTCCCATTCCCATTGATCGCTTGTGCTTCATTTGCCTTTTCATCTGATTCCATTTAACCAAATTAACTTTAATTTGTCATAAAATCTCAAGCCCAGTGCCCCACATAAATATCTTTCTTATGGGCAAAATATTTATTTACTCTTGTAAAATATTCAGAAATATTTTTTTTTTATTTTTTTTCATAAATGAATATGAATATTTGTTGAGGGATGAATATGCTTGTGATATTAGTTCATCATCAAAGATCTAAGTTTGTGTAGTAAAGCTTCTGAACAACTACGACTTCCATTTCCGACTGTCATGGGGGGGGGGACAATCTCCAAATATCTGCTATGGATACGTGTCCACTAGAGGTCCTCATATGATATTTGACGCGACTAAGGGTCATTCACGGGGGGGACAAAATTAATTGTGCAACAGCCCAGACTAGACTAACACATAGTATGACTTTTGAAGTAATTACACGCAAACCAATGTTATTTAACCATTTTGGCAAGGATAATGCTACACATTTTTATCTTCAATAAATGATCTTAAATTTTGAATTTAATTAAAATTTTTATTGCAATGGTGTAAGTAAAAAAAATTACTTTTATTTATATAGCACTATTACCGCATATGTGCCACGTAAAAAAAAATTAGTTGGATTTAAAGTTTGGAGTCATTTATAAAAGCTATAAAGCATTTCTCTTTTAATATCAATGTGAATATTGGAATCGGCTTTAGACTTTCACATGATCGAAAGTTATTCTTTGAATATTTCCCTGACTATAATAAATAAACTTAGAGACATGTTTGCTTGCTGTTTGAACATCTAAAAAGAGACATGTTAATGAGCCGGGGAAAAGCAGTAATTCACATAGATTTGGGTGGTGTGTTAGGAAATCTCCCTTAAATTTCTATGAACGAATCCATTTACCACGTCTCTAAGAGGATATTTAGTTTAATATTATCTCGATACTATGTAATATTATTTAGAGAACTTAACTGATTGGTTTAATGACATCTACAAATAATCTTCTATTAGATTATAAAATTATTAGTCAAAAAATGATGTCTAGATTACATAATATAACACTAAGATAACAACGAACCAAACGTCCCTTAAATATAATAATTTATATAAGACAGAACCTAATGGCCTCATCAATGTTAATGTTGGTCCAAAAGGGCTAAAGATGAATTAATACTGCTCCAGCTTAAAAATTGGCTTTAAAGATGAATTAATAAGAAAAATATACAATTATAATATGTCTAGCTAATACATGTAGATCATTTAACTGAGCAAGAGCACAATTTCAGCTCCCAGCTCCAACATTTCAGCTGTAACATCTCAAAAAAAAAAAAACATAAAAAAATGATATCAATTTTCAAAACTAATTCTTAATTAATGTTCTAGTACTTTTGAGCATTAATTTTAGCTTAATATATAGTTAATAGGATAATACATTGTATGGCCCTCATAATTAGTAAATAAAGATGTACAACATTTAAATATTATAAAACTTTTAGAAACTAATTGTGGATGCTACTTAATTAGCATCAATCACAAAAAAAAAAAAAAACATATATGTAAACCCTCTGTTACGTTGGACAATCACAGCCGTCAAATCAAATGATATATGATAATGGTCATGACCCCTTACCAGCGTTCTGAAATCTGGAGATCTTATAAAACCAAATCAACATTCACCCTGCAAGCTGTTGCAAATTAACAGAAAGAGTATTGATCATCAACACATGCATGCAGATCTAAGGATTCAATTAATGATCAGAAATAGAAAAATTTGCCGATCGATCGATCGATAATTATATATAATACTACCTATCATCCAAATTAATTAACCTGCAGGTGTCATCATCGCGTCTTCTCGGCCGGCGACTAATCTGGCGTGCTGCAGTCTCTTCAGATCCGGGTTTCCATACCGCGACACGGCTAGGGCGTAGCAGCTGAGGACGTAGACGAAGGCGAGGAAGACGAGAGAGAAGAGCTGGAAGTTGGCGAGGAACTGGCCGCGTATCTGGCTGTCCCGGCTGAGACACTTGATCTCGTTGCCATCGAGTCGGCAGCCCCTCGGCATCATGGATCCATAGAGAGTGAAGGCCGTCTGGTAGAACCAGAGGCCCTGTAGAGTGATGCTGACGCCACTGGCAAGGTCGACCGCAAGGTTGTTGGGGAGAAAAGCGCCGGCAATGGCGGTGGCGATGCAGAGGCCGATGAGGATGACGAGAATGAGGTGGTAGTAGCCCTCCAGTCCCGTGTGGGTGGTGGAGTGGAAGTAGAATAGAAGGTACTCTGCGCTGAAGGCCGCCGCCGCCAGAAAGCATAGAGCTCCCTCCGGCAGGGGAAGCCACCTGATCACAATTCACAAATAGCGCGTTCTTCAGTCAAGTTAATTTAAAAAATACTAATAAAAAATTTATGTAAATGATTTTAATTTAAATTATTTATATTTTGAATCTAATAGCTAAGCTAGATATATGACAAAATAATAATAATATTAAAATTTTTACCATATACATATATATATGTATATATATTCTGTAAAATTAATTAAAATCAGTCTGGGGAAACTAAACAGAAAATCAAATCAAGAAGACATTAATAATTAGTCACCAAATGCAGCAGGTAAGTTATACTTTGGAAGGAGGAAAACTAAATAATTAAAAATTTTAAAATTGATGTCTATAAAATTTAATATGTCAGAAAGATACATTAATTAGCATTCTTATGAAAACTATATCTCTACGGACCTATCTGTTTAAACTATTTAAAATTAAAATTTTAATCAAATATATTATACCACATGTAAAATTTAATATTAAAATTAATTATATTTCACATATATAATTCAAAATAAAAAATTAATTTTATTTCATATCCTACACATATATTAAAATAATAACTAATTTATATCACATTTCTCATACATATTAATATAATAATTAATTTTATTTTATATCATTCCTAACTTTCAGTAAAAGATATCATTAACTAAATTTAATTTTAAACTTACTAAAATTGACTTTTGCACACAAGAAAACCCGACGTCTATATGAATGTTAAAGCTTAATTTAATGCTTAATGATCAATATCTATAAATCATATATGACCAGATAAACCTATTTGTCTTCTCCCCTAATACTAACTACAAGACTCTATTAGGTAATGGGTTAAAAATTATAACTAATTTTAGTTATGATTAAAATCTTAAATTTATTTTAAAAAAAAATAAAAATTATTTTATATATAATCCTACATAAATTTCAATATTAAACAATCACTTTATTTCACATCTAATACAACTCTTAATAAATCAATCAACTTTATTTTACATCTCACATAATTTTTAATATGATTAACTGAACTCATAAAAAAATATATATATATATATATAATTAACACATTTTATTGCATATAATATATGTTTTTTAAAAAATAGTTAAAAATTTTAATCAAATTATTATTATTTAATTACCAAACAGAGCCCTAAAAGCCACAGAGGCAATCAGGCGCATTAATATGTAATATACAAAGAAAAGGAAAAGAAATTTGGACAGGGACAGCTTCCCCTTCCGGCCTTCCGGCCTTCCGGCCTTCCGGCCTTCCGGCAATCGCTTCAACACAACAGGTAGCTCACACCGTCGTATAGATATATAGACTTTGCAGCATGCATATAATAGAAAATGCTACAGATTTTCCACATGATCTTATCAAAATTATTAATGCATGTTAATTTTGGGTAGTGGTTTAATCGGATCGGAGTGGGAAGAAATAGGAAGGAAGGCAGGGGATTTGACCTGGTTTTCTCAGAGAGGAGAGCGACGGCACCGTAGAGGAAGAACATGAGGAGCATGCCGCCGTGCTCGAAATCGTTCATGTGAGCTGGATTCAGGATGCGCTCCTCGCCGACGAAGAAATGGAGGTGTGTGGAATAGAAGAGCTCGATGCACATGTCCGCGAAAGCTCCGGCTGTGATGATGTAGAGCTCCAGATGCCGCAACCACCCCCCTCCCATCGGACTCCAAAAGCGCACACGGAAACCCGCTGGCTCCGCCGCGTACCTCGCCGCCGCGCTCCACACGTGCCACGCGCCCACCACCAAGAACAGGCTGCCCGGCAGCATATGCCCCTTGAACGACCCCATCCTCTCGAATCAAATCAGAGCACCGTCTGCCTGCTAGCTGAGTCGATGACTAATTGACCTAGCTATATAGGTTCTTCAATCTGGATCGGCCACTGCAAAATGGAATAATGAAGAATTAAATCCATGGACGCGATTAATAATTAATTAATTAATTACTTGATATATCGATCTTCCAAACAGCTAACTATAACAGCGAGGAAATCAAAAACATATGAAGGGGTTGAGTCGAGATTTGGTGGGGTTGCGAAGGAGGAGAAGGATGTCAACATTACCTAATTAATTATAACGATCGAGGAATCACTCGATTCGATTGGAAGCGAATGATTGCCAAATGAGGAGGGGAAGAAGCTGCGAAAAAGGTAACAGAAGACTAGCTAGCTAATAAGCAACTTAGCTTTTCCACTTAATTTTCTCCCTCTTTTACGCCGCTGCTAATAATCTGTATAACAGAGGAAAGACGGTGCGTGCGAGCGTTTCTCACTTCTTTCTTCCTCCCCTGCTAGTAATTAATTCTTCGTCTTCGCCGCCGCCGCCGATTTCTTCGCTGCTCTCCAGTCTCTAGACACTAGACAGGGGGAGATGGATGCAGAAAAGAGTGAAGAAGGCGATGGAAGGAAGAGGGGATCGGTGATGATCTATTTTGGATCTGGAAATTGGAAAAAAAAGGGTAAAATAATCCCGGAGGCGTTGCCCACTATTTTTTTTTTCTTTTCTTTTCTTTTCTGACAGCAGGCGTTGCCCACGAATTTTAATTTTGAGGTTTTTTTTGGGATCCCCCGATTAATTAATTAATTAATTAATTAATTGGACTTTTCAACGATGCCGGCTGCCGCTTGCGAATTGCGATGCTGATGACGTGGCAGAGATGCCGACCGACTGGCTCGTCCATCACGTGCGTCTCTCCATGCCAATGCGTAAAAATAGCGCAGTGCGAACCAGCGGACGGCTCTGGATTTCGCCGTTCGTTCGCCGTCAGCGCCGATCGGACGGACGCATTTCATTGAAGTTTATGCGGAAGGAGACGTCCCGCATATACAACTCAGGTACGTGCGGTATCGTGGGCCGCACTTTACAGACCGATCAGATCAAAGCAGCGGATGGAAACGGTAACTTTTCATAGTGCAGTGTATGCTGCAAATTCCCATAAACAATTTTAATTGACAATTTTACGTATCTTTAAAATTTTTGATTATTATTAGCATACACTTTTTATAAAATTTAAATTATAAATTAATAAGTATTTAAACAAAAAAAACATAATATTTAAAATTTTATATATCAGTATTTAAATACCCCTAATTCTAAACATTAAATTCAATTATAATTTCCTATAAAAAAATCAATTATAATTTTCTATTGAATTACAAATATGAAAAACAACATGGGATAACATAGCTCATGATTATAATTAAATTTAAAATTTAAAATTATTTATGGGAACTTCAAAGTATTTTTTTTTTTTAAATAAGCTTTAAACAATAATCCATTAGATCATGATATGGGATATTGAGAACTTGAAGCATTTTCAATGCCATGCATCTTTCTCTATATATTGAGATCTATGACTAACATTGCAATTACTAAGCTTAACATGCATCTTAGGAATGACGGTGGATAACTCTCTTAATTTGCTTGTGCAATTCATCTTGAAGTACTAGCTTAATTCCATTACCTGAATATATATAAGCTATTTCAAATAAATTATAATATCATCAATAATAATTGGAATATAAATGAATTGGCTAATAAGTTAGTTCAGAAAGAGTACTCAAGACTAAAGACTTAATGGTCACTCTATATATAAAACTCTTTATCTAAGTCTCAAGGTAAAGCTAACATAAAGAAAAAGAAAAATTTAACCTGCTAATATATATATATATATCTCAAGCTGAAAGTAAGGTACTTAAAAATGATAAATACTATTTTTGTAAAAAAAGTAAATATTATCAGAAGGACTGATTAAAACACAAGACATAGTTTGAAAAGAAAATTAATACCTTAATTTATTTTTAATCAAATCTTACTATAGTTTCTAATAATTCTTGGTAGCTTGATTCTGCTGCTACTACTCATATATGTAATTAATTTGATGTAGAGATTTCTTTCGATTTAAACCATAAGCCCAATTGGAGGTTTCTTACATATGGAAAGCAGAATGAAGGTTTCAGTTGAGGACATAGAGACTTATAAATTAGTCTTAGATACTGAATATTATTTAGACTTATTATGCCCCTAAAGTATTTATAAAGGAGGTTGAGAGATAGTAAAATAAAAAGAAGAATAGTAAAATCAAATAAACATGGTGAATACTATATGTTGACGTGAGATGTAGGAGATCCCAAGAAACACAAAGAGAAAAAAAGAGAGAGAGCCCCGAGAGACGGCAGCAAGCAGAGAGCTAGGCCTCATAATTAAGGCTTAAAAGAGAGTAATATGCAACCAGAACAACACACCAATATTTAAGGTGGTTCAGGGAAGAAATCCCCTACGTCCACCGATCGCCAGTGAGGGAGGTTTCACTATAGAAAAAAGCAACCGTGAGGGCGAATACAATGCTAGAAGAAGAATAAGCTGGAGAAAAAAGAAAGAGAGGGAGAGAGAGAGATCTTGTTACAAAGGGATGAGGAAAAATCTGCCCCTGCCTCCTCCTGTTCAAGAGTATTTATAGGCAGCGGATAATACAGCTCCATCCTGATTTTTCGGAAGGGGAGGAAGTAAACAAACGTTGAGCCGATGCTGATGGCTCTACTACTGTCAGCCACTGGAGGAGCCGAAAGTAGCGGATGGAAAGCTTGTCTCCCTGATCTTGGTATTTCTTCTAGGGATCCTTGATGGCTGAAGCATGCGGGTCCTTGATTTACGTGTCTGAAAAAAGTGTCTTGTACGAAAAACGGTGCGGTCGGGCCACGCCGACTGCGACAGGTGCAGCTGAGGAACATCGTCATTGATGCTTGCTAGAGGTGATCCTGGATCGTCGTGGACGATCTTTGACCGAACCCGCGTGGTCGAAGGTTGACCGAGGTTTGAGACTTGCGAGAATAAAAGCAAAATAAGAAGTTAATGTCACGTGGGAGCCACGTGTATGGCTAGGATGTAGCGTTGGAACGACGTGTTAACACTATAGCAAATACAATGAATCAGAACAATGTACTGGTCATTTACCGAAAACCTTAAAAGTAAAGATATTAGTACTCAATACACTATACCTGAAAATGTCCTAACAAAATGGTGTTATGAAGAAGTGAAATAGAATATTGATGGACATGATAAAGATCTAGTATGATGAATAATTAATCTAATTTGTCAAAAATTTTGTTGATGCATGCATGAAAGTCTGTTATTTATTTATTTATTAAATATGGTTCATAGTAAGATATTTCAAAAGACTCCTTTTGAATTATGGACGGGAAGGAAGCCCAATTTAAGATATTTTTATATTTGGGGATGCTTGACGAATCTAAGAATATACAATCCACATAAGAAGAAATTAAATCCTAGAACAATCAGTAGTTGTTTAATTTATTAGTTAGTCATAAAAGTAAAAAAGATTTATATTTTATTGTCCAAATTATAGTCCTAGAATAATTGAAACTAGTAATGCCAAATTTTTAGAGAATGATGCATGCGAATTAGTGGAAATGCTAAAAAATATATTATAAATATAAAAAAATAAGAGTAAATATACTTATTACTATTATATTCCTTTTTATCTATAGAAAGAATAATTATTGTTCCAGTTATTAATAAAGATATCAATACTAAACATCAACTAATAAATAAATAAGTGTTCCATAATGAAACTAATCAACATCTACCTGATAATGATGAACCACAACTTATAGCATTAAAAAGGTCTTAGAGAGATAGGAGGCCTACTATATATATTTTCGATGATTATATGTGATTTATTTACAAGAATTAAGTTTTGATATTGATATTAATAATTATAAGTATACAGTTTTTTTTGAACCTGCAGCTATAGAATGTGATGAATCTAATAAATGGATTGATGCTATGAAGGACGGATCAAGTTCCAAGTATAAAATGACTTAATTTTATCACCTGTTTTTTTATTTAAATATTAATTTCTTCCTTTATTAATTTCCATGAGTAGCACGATCGATATATGTCTGCCACAGCTTGCAGCAAGTTTGAGTGCAATGTGGTTAGCGATCTCCCTATCGATAGTAGGAGATCATCTGATGACCCACTCATATATGCATGTCATCAGATTCTTGTATCAATATTTTGGCTAGCAGGATGCCTTGCCATTATCAACAAACTAAAAATAAAAATTTGAATTATGGGAGAATTGCACATATATATTCCATCCAAGACTAGTTTGAATATATATTATACTGATCTCATCTTTTAAATTTATGCCACTTTCATAAAAAATTTGAACTATTGATCGATTTATACGTACCTATTTGAAAGATGGTGTAGTAATATTCAAAATTTGAATATTATATAAATGTAAAAAAAATTCTATTGTTATGAGCTTTTCTTTTACGTTCTCCTTAGATCCAATTAATGCCTTTTCTCCTATTTTCTTTCCTTTGTGCATTTGACTTTGTTTTCTATATTTCTTCTCCTTTATGGTTACTTTCCAGTTAGCTCTTCCCTTAGCGATGGAAGTGATCTGTGAGCTTCTTTCTCGTTATTCTTGCTTCTTTCTCTTTTCTCGTTACCGTAGCTCTTATATATCATGACTTAAATTATATATATATATATATATATATATGATCTTGTTCATATGCATGTTTGCATCTCCTGTAATTAGAATGCGATCCTTTATGATGACAAGAGATTGAACTTTCATTCAAATGCAGTATATCATGACCTCATGCACGATGACACTTTCAACTTCCATGTTTTATGTTTTGATAATATTTCAGAGTTTTTATCCCCTTTTGTTGATTAATTTTGATAACGTAAAAGCATGCATATATGCTTCTTCAATAATTCAAATATTGAATTATTAAGATAATTTAATATTTAGATAAAGAATTTAAAGAGTCCAGCTAGCTATATGGCCTAGCTAATTATAAATTGTTCAATATATAGTAAAGTGAGGATTTAAGTCAATAAATAATTAAATTCATAATTCATTACATAGATATATATAGTTTAGTGGATATATATATAGTTTAGTGGATTAATTAATTAGTTTAGTGGATATATAGTTTAGCTAGATATATATATAGTTTAGTGGATTAATTAATTAGACTGATAGCTGACTAATTATATTGATCGATCAATTTATAAATTGATCTGTTTATTCAACAAAGGATATATATATAATAGCTAGCATATATAGTACTACTCCTTAACTGAGGAAAATATATAGTCATGCATGGTGATCATCACTAGTGGGTGTTAGAAAACATAGAGAGAGAGAGAGAGGGAGTATAATGTTGAAGGAGAAATATCTTTTCCTTACTTTGTTTAATTGTTAAGATCTCCCTTTTATAATGAGGAGTCCATATTACAAGATGGTATGTAATTAAATTCTCTTTAATAGAGAATCATTTTACAAGATAATGTGTAAATCAAATTATCATTTCAAAATATATGCCAAAAATGATGGTTCTTATAAGAAAATATAGAAATAATGCAAGATTGGTACATAATAGTTCAAATCATTGTCTGGAGAGCGATTTTGTGAAGATGTCCGCCACTTGATCTTTAGTGGAGATGCAGGAAACCTTGAGTTGATTAGTAGCGACCCGTTCTCGAACAAAATGAAAATCAATTTCAATATGCTTGGTACATGTATGAAATATCGGGTTGGCTGTCAAGTAGGTAGCCCCAGTGTTATCACACCAAAGAGTCGGTGTGTCGGTAGTGGGTATATGAAGCTCGATGAGGAGTGATTGAAGCCAAATTAATTTTGCAGCAGCGTTAGCGATTGCTTTGTATCCAGCTTCCGTGCTGGAGCGAGAAACTATTGGCTGTTTCTTTGAAGTCCATGAAACCAGATTTTCTCCTAAGAAAATGGCAAAGCCACCTGTAGAGCGACGATCTTCAGGAGAGCCAGCCCAATCAGCTTCACTGAAGGCGTGAAGGGTAAAAGAGGTATGGCGATGAATTGTAAGGCCATGGAGAATTGTGCCTTTCAGATAACGAAGAATGCGTTTAACAGCAATCCAATGTTCTTCAGTGGGAGTATGCATGTATTGGTATGCACGATTGACTGCAAAAGCAATGTCAGGTCTAGTGATAGTGACATATTGAAGAGCTCCAATAATACTTCGGTATAATGATGGGTTGCTCAATGGGATAGAGCTTTTTGTAGAGATGACAACGGTAGGGGTAGAGATAGGATGGGCATCATCCATGTTAGCATGTTGAAGAAGCCTTAGAATGTATTTGCTCTATGATAAAAGACACTCAACAGAATGTGAGTAAACTTCAATGCTTAAAAAGTAATGTGCATGTCCAAAATCTCGAATTGAGAATTCCTTGCTTAGTGACTGAATAATAGTAGTAATCTCGTTGGGATTATTTTCGATTACGAGAATATCATCAATATAGATGAGAATATAAACTTTAGAAGTAGATGTATGCCAATAGAATAGAGAGGTGTCTGTCTTGGAACCAGAGAAGCCTTGTGTTTGAAGCCAACCTCTAAGTCGATTGAACCAAGCTCGAGGAGCTTGTTTGAGACCATAAAGTGATTTATGTAAATGACATACGTGAGAAGGATATAATGGATGGGTGAAGCCAGGCGGTTGTTCCATGTAGACTATCTCCTTAAGAGAGCCATGGAGGAATGCATTTGAGACATCGAGTTGGCGAACATTCCAGTTTGAGCATATAGCAATAGAAAGGAGTAATCTGATAGTGGTGATTTTGATAACTGGACTGAAAGTATCTGTATAGTCAAGTCCAAGTTGTTGATGATAGCCTTTCGCTATTTGTATACCCATTTTATCCTACTACATTCATAGATGGATTACGAGGAATGAGGTCTCATGTGCCATTGCGTAGTAGTGTATCAAACTCAGTGGCCATTGCAGCACGTCATACAGGATCCTTTGATGCTTGAGTGAAGCAAGTAGGTTCTGGCATATATATGGAGGCAACCAAAGCAGTTGGAAAAGGATGTTTACTAGAAATGATTGTAGATAGAGTTACCGGTTCTGTCTGTTGATAGAAATCAGCTAAAAGGCGAGTTCTTGGAGGCGGAGATGTAGATACCGTTGGGCTATCCATCGGTCTTGATGTATTTGTTTCTGGTGGCGTACAAGGAGGTCCTGGTGTTAAGTCTGGGGAAGCAGGAAGGCCGCGATGAGGTGATGGCGAAGAATCAACCGGTGGTAGAGTATCCCGAGATATGGTGTTGCTGAGTGAACCTGGATAGGGCCCAAGGATGCTATCACTAGAAATAAGTACACCTAATATTTGTATTGCTTTAGAAGATGTATCTACAAAAGGGAAGTGTGTCTCATCAAAAGCAACATGCCAGGAAATATACACTCTCCTGATAGATATGTGTAGGCAATGGTAACCATGATGCATAGTACTATTTCTAAGGAAAACTCTCAATTGCGAATGGGGTTGAAGTTTATTTCTGGTATATGGGCGTAGCCAAGGGTAGCAAGCACATCCAAAAATGCGAAGGAAATTATAATCAAGTATGCGATCATATAGTTTTTGTAGAGGAGTGATGTGATGAAGGATGTGGGTCGGTAAACGATTTATGAGATATACTATTGTTTGAGTTGCAGCATCCTAGAATTTTTGAGGGGTAGAGTCATGTTATAGGAGAGCTAATGTAGTTTCAATAATATGTCGATGTTTGCGCTCTGCATAGCCATTTTGTTCCAGAGTGTGAGAACAAGAGACTCAGTGAATAATTTCTGAGGAATTTAGATGGCGATGGAGGACTTGATACTCGCCACCCCAATCAGAGTGAAAAGAACCAATCTTACAATTAAATAACGCTCAACATGTTTCTGAAAACTGAGAAATATATCTACCAAGTCAGATTTATATTTCATGAGAAAAAGCCAAGTGAATTTACTAAAATGATCAATAAAAATAACATAGTATGAAAAACCTTCATTAGAGATAATAGGGGCAGGTAGGGCTGCTTATCGGACCTGTTCGACCCGGAATCGGACCGAAATCGGACCGAAATCGGTCCAGTAAGAATCTGTTCGGTCTAGAACTGGTTGAACCAGACCGGTTCTAACTGGTTTCGGGTCGCAGAATCGGTCCGGACTGGTTCTGCTTATGCAGAACCAGTTATTCGGTTCGGAATCGGACCGAAATCGGTCTGGTACAATTTTTTTTTTAAAAAAAAATAAATATTGGGGCAGCGCCCGCGCAGCGCAGCGCACGCGGGCGCTGCCCCTGCCCCCATGCTGTCTGCAGGTGGCAGCATTAATGCTGCCAGCTGCAGATATTATAAAAAAAAATTATTTTTTTTTAAATTGAACAGTCATTTGACCGTTGCAATTTGCAAACGGTCAAATGACCATTTTAAATTCTAAAATGACTATTTTAAGGTCATTTTAGACTTTTTAATATGTATTGAATTTTTTATAAATAGTATAATTTTTTGATGATAATTCCTACAATTTTCATCAATTTTTTTTTTCTGTTTTTTTGCTCTGTCAAAAAATATGCAAGCACCTTTTAATGGCTTCCCAACGTCGATTCTCTGGCATTTCTTCCTCAAGTCGCCAAGGGAATGTTGATCCGAAGTATGTTCCGTAACTCTATCATCTTCCTACACTCGGTGAGAACTTAGATGAAACTTCAGAACCTGATCTCGATCTATCTGCGGAACATAATCCTGAGGTAAGTGGAAATATTGGCACCGGCACTGGCCCATCAACGCAATCATCAAGTATCTCTAACAAGTCTCGAACAAAATGCAGTAAGGTATGGGATTTGTTTTAATTACAAATTAAACCAAATAGCAATTCGGAGAGACCTAAATATGTCGCTATTTGTAAAATTTGTAAAAATTAATATTCATACGAACAATATGGTACCTAGTTAGATTTCATAAATTTGATGAAAAAAACTTGCCAACCTACTACTATAGAGCCAACCCAAACACAACTCAATCCACAGAGTGAATCTTTGCCGTGGGCTTTTAGAAATGATAAAACACATCTTGATTTAGTTCGATTTGTAGTATGAACCGAACAACATTTACTATATGTGAAAAAGAGAGATTTTAGAATATATTGTTCAACATTAAAAGCCTCAATATACTCATATTTCTGAGCATACGCTTAAAAAAGATTGTATATCAATGTATGAAGAATATAGAAAATCTCTTATTCAACACCTCAGTAATATTAGTTATAGGGTTAGTTTAACATCCAATATTTGGACTAGTATTAGTGGCGAGAGTTATTTAGTTATTACTTGTCATTGGATCGATGGACAGTGGGGAATGTAGAAACGGATATTATCTTTAGATATATTAGATGAGGCCCATACTGGTTCAACCATTTTTTCTTACATTCGCAATATTTGTAAAATTTATGGTATAGAAAATAAAATTTTTAGTATTAATTTGGATAATGCCTCGAATAATAATTCTACAGTTAATTTTTTACAGCAATTTTTAAAGCCTTTGCTTTATGGTTCTTTTTTTTATGTTAGATGTGCATGTCATATTATTAGTTTATGTATTTCTAGTGCTTTTAATTCTGAACATTTAATTATCGATAAATTTAAGCATGTTGCAAAATGGATTCGTTTAAATTTAAATGTTAGGCGTGAATGGAAACGTGTTTGCGTAAGTGCTAGAATAAATTGTGTAAAATTTTTATTACCTGTAAAAACTATATGGAATTCACTTCATCGTTTATTCGAATCACTTTATCGTACGAAGATTTGCTAACTCCTTTAACAATTCATATATACTTAATCATGACCTTCAATTACGTTCTTATGATTGGATTTTTTTTAAAAAATATTTTTGAATTATTGTCCATTTTTAAGGAGTCTACTGAAAATTTTTCAGGTTATTATTATCGAACTTCACCTATTTTTCGGCCTTTTATTTTTCAAATGTTTCAAAAAATTTTACAGTTTAGATCAGATCCAATTCTGAAAACTTTTATTGCTGACATGAAACTAAAATCTAGAAAATATTAGGAAAAAAAATTCACTTTTATATTTAATAGCTGCTATTCTTGATCCTCGTTAGGAAACCGAAGCTATTGAAACTTTTTATGCGGAATATTCTGATTTCTTGGGGAGTAATACTGACGCCGAAAAAGAATCAGTTTTTACAACTCTCCAAGAGTTGTTTTCTCTTTATTACAGTAAGCAGATTGCTAGCAGGAATGTGGAACGTGTGGAAAGTCAAACAGGAATACAGAAAAAGCCCGGCATTTTCAGCGTTCTTAGGTCGGCGGCGGCAAAAAGATTTGTTGCTACAGATAAAGAAAAAGCAACTGTTGGAGAGCAATGTACACCATAGAGTCAACCCCTTATAAATTTGAATGAGTTGTAGTTCTATTTACATCTCAGGGAGAAATTTGATGAGGATATAAGCTTATTAGAGTGGTGAAAAAGCTCATCAAAATAATATTCCATTCTATCTGCTTTGGCACGAGATGTACTAACAGCACAAGCTTCAACTGTAGCTTCTAAATCAGCTTTTTCCACCACAAGAAGAATAGTAAGAGATTACAGAAGTAGTTTGTCTCCTGTAATCCTTTGCATGCTTATCTGTCTACAGGATTAGTTTGCTGTTGAATCTCAAAATCAACAATATAATTTCGTGGATAAATTTAAGGATAATAGTTCAGAAGAAGAGGAGGAGTACTCGAGAAGAATTCTTTGTAATTACGACAAATAATTTTTTTATGTGAAATATTTGTACAAACTGTAATTATTTTTTATTAATAACTACGTTAATATTAATAAAATTTCTTAATTTTTTTATATTAATTTTGTCAGAAATATTACAAAATATATAATTTTTTTTATAAAATACATAAAAAAAATATTTTTAAAATAATTTACCCGATTGACCTGACCCGACCCAAATATATGGATCCGGACCGGACTCGAACCAGATCCAAGGTAAGCTAACCGGTTCAGGACCGGATCCGGAACCGGAACCGGTTGGAAACCGTACCGGACCGGTTCCAGGTCCAACCGAACCTGAAACCAGTAAAACCGGAGTGGAACCGGTCCGGTCCGGTAACCAGGTATGGGGGCAGGACCCCAGATATCTGAATATATAAGTTCTAATGGAGATGACAAAGTACAAGTAGATGAAGAAAATGATAAAATATGACTCTTAGCTTTCATGCAAGAAGAGCAAATTCTTGACATTGTAGGTGGCGATGTAGGTAGACTATATTTTTGAATTATTTGATGAACAGTATGAAGAGAAGGATGTCTGAGATGAGCATGCCATGATAACTTGGTGGTACGTTCCCCAATAAGAGTAGTGGGTGATGGAACATGAATGTGGTAGAGACCATTCTTAGTTCTCCCGCGGAGTAGAATTTTTCCTGTAGCTCGATCCTTCACAAAACATTCATGAGGATGGAATTCAAATAAAACATTATTATCATAGGTAAATTGTCGAACAGAAAGGAGATTTTTAGTGATTGAGAGAACATGTAAAATACTTTTAAAATATAGATCACCAGAAGAGGAGAGCAAATGTGTATTTCCAAGGTTAGTTATATGCAAACCTGTACCATTACCGATTTGAACAGTGTCGGTACTCATATATGGTGTAGGATTGTTCAAAATATTGTAATCCGGCGTGACATGATGAGATGCTCCAGAATCAGGATACCATGTTAACTCAGTAGTTGCATTTGGAGAGGAGGTAAGAGCGTTGTGATATGCTCCTACTTGTGTTGTATTATAGGAAGATTGTAGTCGAGTTGGTGTAGTTGTTCCCAATGATCCATCATGATTCATGGAAGTGAGACCTCCAATAAAATGGCGATCAAAGCGTTTGTAGCATTCGTGAGCATAATGACCAGGGATAAGGCAAATCTGGCATCGTCCTCGACCACGACCACCACGTCCTTGACCACTGCGTCCTCCACGCCCTCTATTAGTATTGGATGGGGAGGGACATTCTCGTCTAGCAGTGTTGATCGATGGTGATGTTACTGTAGTTATTTCCATAAATTTGAGTTGAAGGAGACGTTCATGAGATGAAAGAATCCCATGAATTTCTTCTAAGGCAAAATCATCCACATGGATAGTAATAGCAAAAATAATGCTGTCATATGTAGAATTAAGACCTGCAAGAACATGCATTAGAATATCTGGATCGGACATTAAATGTCCAATAGTAGAAAGGTTGTTGATGATATTTTTTATAGCTTGCATATAATCATCAATAGAGCTATCTCCTTGTTTTTCATATGTAATTAAGCTTTAAGTTGAAGAACACATGCTTTAAGATGAGAGGCAAATGTGTCAGCAAGAGTTTTCCAAACTGCATGAGAGGTATTCAAATTTACCACGAATGGAAGAACGGCTTCAGTGAGTGTTGAGTGAGAATTAGTTGGAGAGGTCATGCTCATTTTAGACATAGTAGAAAATCCAGGTACTAGCTAGACAGTAATTTCTCAAGGCTGAGAGAATGGGAAATCTCTGCCATAGCTTCGGGCAGAGGAGAGATAAGAGGCCAACGATGGCAAGAGCTCAGTTCTGCGATGTTGATTCTCGAGAGGGGACTCTAGGCCTCAAGACTGAACGATGTTGTGGGCGGCTGGACCAGTGGGATCGAAGTCCGAGATCTTGGACTGCTGCGTGCTGGAGCGCTGGCAATGACTGATCGTGCACGATGTTGCTGTTAAACGTTGTACACGATGTGCAGTAGAAGGCCAAAACAGCGGGATCGATGTTGAAGAGATGAAATAACTGGTCGTGCACGATGTTGCTGTTAAACATTGTACACGATGTGCAGTAGAAGGCCAAGATAGTGGGATCGATGTCCAAAGTCTTGAACGATGGCTATGCTTGAGTGCGAATAGTGAATGGTCATGCACGACATTGCAAAGGCAAACGTCATGAACGATATTGAAGAGGCCGAACCGGTGAGGTCGAGGTCCAAGATCTCAGACGAAGGGATGCTAGAACCCTTACAGTAACTGGTCGTGCACGAGATTGCAGAAGGCCCTAAATGAACGATGTTGCAGAACGATCGATGTTGATTCTGAGGTAGGAGGCCGACTCTGTGATGTGACACCGATCAATGACGTCAAAGCTCTGATACCATGTTAGAAAACATATAGAGAGAGAGAGAGAGAGAGAAGAGGAGAAGTATAATGTTGAAATATCTTTTCTTTATTTTGTTCAATTGTTACGATCTACCTTTTATAATGAGGAGTCCATATTACAAGATAGTATGTAAGAGAATCATTTTATATGACAATGTGTAAATCAAATCATCATTTTAAAATATATGCCAGGAATGATAGTTTTTATAAGTAAACATATTTGATGTATTGTAGGCAGATGATGATGAGAAAATCCATCATTTATGTAATTCCGTTATTATTGGGTGGTGTCAATAAAGGTGATGGAGATGGGGCTCCTAACAATCGTGAGTTGGTCGGAAGAAACCCAGCTCAGATATCCCTCGGCATACTTGTTTTTCTTTGCCGAATTATCAGCGCTAGTACTGCTCTTCCTTCTGAACTCCACCGTGTACTCGAGCTTTTGGTCAGCTCGTGAGAAGCTCAGCGTCACCGGAGAAACATCCACCTCGATCCCTTCCGGTGCCACCATCTCCAGCTTGTAGGTGGACTTGACTTGTCCCACGTTGGTCACCGTCCGGCTCACCTTCCTGGTGGACGACGGCCCCATCTCCACCGAGAAGGAAGGGTAGTTGAGCTCCACGTCAAAGATGGGTTTGATGGAGGAGCAGCTGACGGCTCTGCGTGCGACGGCGGCCAACTGCCTGTCCGTGTAGTTGAGGCCGCACATGTAGGCGATATAGTCTTCCGGTTGGATGTCGTAGACAAGGCCAGGACTGTTAATGGCCCTTCTGGGATCCACATGGCCGGCACCCTTGGAGAAAAGGTCAGCCCTTCGCAGCTGTTCGTCGGCGATCAGCTGGCCGGCGATATTCGTGTTTCCGGCAGTCGTCATTAAGGCCGACCTGATCATTGCCGGAGACCAGGACGGATGCGCGCTCTTAATTAACGCGGCGATGCCACTGAGGTGTGGCGTCGACATGGATGTGCCGGAGATGATGTTGAACATTAATGCTGGAGAGTTGGAATCCCCATCATTAATCCCCAGCGCCGGCCAGCCTGCAAGAACGTTGACGCCTGGACCGATGATGTCCGGCTTCAGAATCCCCTTGCTCTGCAAGCTCGGTCCACGTGATGAGAACGCTGCTACCGTCGGCGCCGGAATATTGCCTACTCCGATGAGCGTTCCGCGGGGAATAATCATTGCGGTGGGGAAGGACGAGGAGGCGATATAGGCTTTGATCTTGGTGGCATCCGAAAAGCTGACGAAGGATGACAGCAGCACGTGAGCATCGGCCAAGGTGGTGTAGGCATTTGCCTCCTGCGAGGCAAGAATGAAGGCGGCTCCTCCGGCCGCCCTGACGGCTTCTCCTTTGGAGATCCTGGAAATGCCGCCGCCTTGATCACAGACGACGATCTTGCCCTTGACGTCCACGTCGACGAACGAGCTGTAGTTGGAGCAGAATTTGGCACTTGAGCTCCCTGCATATATTATATATTATATTAATATATGCGATCAGCGAGCCAATTAGCGAGCCAATTAGCGAGCGAGCGCGAGAGAGTACTAGTACTACTAATTAGCTATATATATATATATAATTATAAATTAATTAGATTCATCATAATCAATATATCTAGTTATAATTAATTAAATGATCATTAATAATTAATTACCATTTGCACCAGGGTAAACTAAGGGAAGGAATTGACTAGAAGCGGTGGCAGCCTTGCTGCTGGTCTGGTAAAGCGATTCGCCATGGTACTCAGCACCATTTCCAAGTTTTACGGATGCTCGAATTGTCCGATCCATGGTGCTCGCTCCCACCGTCAGCATCCAAGGAGCGTCATTGCTTATGCTGCTCGCCCGAGGGCCGTCGTTGCCGCCAGCCATGCACACGAAGATGCCCTTCTCAACGGCGGCCAAGGTGCCAGCGGCGGTTGGGTCCTGGTCGAAGGGTTTGGAATCGGCCTTGCCGAAGGACAGCGAAAGGATGTCGACGCCATCCTCCACCGCTGCGTCCAGCCCAGCCAAGATGTCCGATCCCGCGCACCCACGCTCGGTGCACACCTTGTACACGGCCAGGTGGGCTTCCGGCGCCATGCCTACTGCGGTTCCTGCGGCGTTTCCCAGGACCGATGCGTTGCCCACGAACCTTCCCACCGCCGTGCTCGCCACGTGCGTCCCGTGCCCGAAGGTGTCCCTCGGTTCCCCTGTAGTGCTGGACTTGACTTCAGCAGCTCCTAGAAGGAAAGTTCTTGCTCCGATGACCTTGTTGTTGCACGTCGAGATGGAGCTGGAGCTGGAGCTGGAGTTGAAATCACAGCGGCCCTTCCACTTGGCCGGCGGCGGGGGCATTCCGTCTCCGCTGAAGGAAGGGTGGTCTGGGAGGATTCCGGTGTCGAGGACTCCGACGATGACGCCGCGGCCGAAGTGGACTGTTTCGTTCCAGATCGTCGAGAAGCCGCCGCCATGCATATCAGCGCTAGCGGCGCCTCCCGCGGGGAGGAGGCCGAGGAACAGAGGCGTGTGGGTGGTGGCGAGGGGAACGATGGTGTCCGGGATGGCGTGGAGAAAGCCGGGAATATTTGCTTTTATGGCGGAGAGCTGACCCTCGCTGAGCCTCGCGGCGAACCCATTCAGAATGTTTTTGTATGAGTAGATCATTCGCGGCACGACATAATAATTAGTATTATTATTAGTAGTAGTACTGCTGCGACTGATCATGATCAGCGCCTTTGACATCGACTTCTCCAAACCCTCTAGAAAGATCTCTGCTTTCTCTACCATCTTTGGAGAATCCACATGAATTATGTAGGTTTTGAGCCGGCCATTAATATGATCTTCTTCTTCTCCTAATTCAGCTATGCTTTTTTTGCTCAGAGCGGCGGCCGTGAATGTTATTGATGTAATGGACCAAGAGAGCAAGCACAAGCACAAGAAGAAGAAGAAGAAGAAGAAGAAGAAGAAGAATTTAGCCATCAGATTTCCGTGTAGAAATGATTGGGCCGGGCAGGTGAAGCAATTGATTCGAGTGCCATCGAGTTAAATAAAACCAAGAAGCTGCATTCATTACAATAAAAAAAAAAAAGAAAAAAGTGTTGACTCTTCATTTAATTTTAATTAGATAATTAATGATCATTGATCGGACCGTCGATGAACGCAATCATACATTATATGCCATTTGGCATCACGTCATATATATTCACACAAACAATTAGATACCGATATTAATTTTGCCGTCCGACGGAATATTACGCGTTCAACAATGGCCAAATGAGATGAAGAAGTACATTTCTTTTCCATTATGTAATAATATTTCTCTTTTGTGAATTTCCTTTAATTTGGTATTGAAGTTATGGGAAGAAAGTAGTGAGATAATCAGAGTTTTTGATTTACGTGGATTATTGTTCATAAAAAGAGATGATAATGAATTTAATCAGAAGGTTATATTTATAATATTCTTACTGTTGAAGAGCTAAGATCAATCTTAACAAAATTAAATAGTGTTAAATTTTGAATCTAAAAATTCTGAAGAACCAGAAAAAACTTTAATTAGTACTTTTGAAATTTCTGACTCTTCAGAACATAAAAATTACTTTAAAGATTGTGCCAATAAAAATTATTATAAAGCAATAATTGAAATGAATTATTTAAATTCTTTACTAATAATAACAAGAAAGAATTAATATATATATATATATATAAGGTTTTAAATCAAGTTTCAAAAAAATAATATATATTACATTAGAAAAACTTAAATCTACTAAAATTATTGAAGGATATAATTTTGCTGAGTTTAGAAAAGGCTTTT
This sequence comes from Apostasia ramifera, assembly GCA_019297695.1. Lineage (NCBI taxonomy): Eukaryota > Viridiplantae > Streptophyta > Magnoliopsida > Asparagales > Orchidaceae > Apostasia > Apostasia ramifera. The sequence goes on along the minus strand of JAEMOT010001882.1, from coordinate 18,198 downwards.
GCCGCAAAAAAAATCCTTCCATAATTTAATCCTTGTAATAAATAAAAGAAAAATATATAGAAAATTTTTCTTTTCCTTATAACTCAAGGAGGAAGAGATTTATAAATGAATTAATAGCTAGGTCTTCAAATGAATTATATTAATGTCACCATTGTTTACAGCAAAATTACTATCAATTAATGTACGTATACTTCATTAAAGAGAATGATGAGGATTAAATCTTTTAAATGGAAAAAAGAGAGTTTATAATAAAACTGGAATATTATACAATTTTTTGGATTATATTAATTGAAGCAATGTCTAATATTTTATATATATATCTAGGAAATCCTAAAAGAAAATACTCCTGGATAACTATCATAATGCTAGAAGTAATTAAGAAGAAAATTTATTGATGGTCCTTGAATGGTGGAGAAGATTTAGAGCATAATTAGAGATTTTGCTCAGAGAAATTAAAAATTTATACAATAAATAGGTAGAATATTACTCTCAAATATAAATAAAATTGCAAGTATTAATTTAATAATGGGACAATGTTCTTAATTTATATTTCTTCATCGAATGTAGGATTCCATAGATATGGAATATAGAATGTGAATAAGATGAACTAAATTTTTTATATTTTAAAAGAAAACCTCTTTTAAAATTGTGGAACAAAATAGCGTTAGAAGAAAATTTTTTAAAAATAAATGATATAATTAATAAAAATAAATTAAATAATAAAATTACTAATTCTAGATAATTTTCTATTGAAAAATTAAAAGAAAAATACATAAGAAAATATTCTTTGAAAACTCCTAAAGAGATAATATTGAGATGCGAAGAAGAATATAAAAGACATTTTTTAAATTTATTTATAGATTATTCTTTAGAAGTAAATTTGATGATAATGAGCATTTCAGAAGTTCAAGATTAGACTTAGGATCAAAATAAAGACTTATGACGGAATATTTCAATATTATGATTTTATCGTAAATAGAAATTTTTTTTTGTAATCAAAAGATAAGACAATAAAAAGGGAAAATTCTCTAGCAAAAAGTATCAATATTCCCCTCCCTGAAATGACAAAGAGAAACATATTTTCAATTCCAAATGGTATCTTGAGATAAATAATAAATCTTATTTATCCATTTCTCCAGAAGAAATATTGTCCAGCTCAAATATTCCCTCCATAATTATAAATTGAAAGTTTAAGTTAGAAGGAATGACAGGCAAAAATTAAAAGCTTTCTACATATATATGCTTCTTCTTTGTCCTCTAAAATATTCACCTTCTCTTATCTCATGTTCGATATATGTAAATTTAAATTTCTTTATACAAGCTTTTTTTTCCCATTGGGTAATAATATTTCTCTTACATATAAATTTATATTTTTATTTTAATATGAGACTGGGCATGCAAGGACCATATAACAAGTCTATGAATTGTGGATAGCCGTTTATAAGTATCCAAAAAATTTTATTTTTTCTAGGGGAGGAGTACTTTTCGTCATAATATAACCAAATAATAATCCAAATGAATTCGTCTGGCCTCTTTGCATACAGTCAGATGTATGTTAAACGATGAAGACTGCAAGACAATCATGATAGTTTGATGGTTGTCAACATCTTTCTTCTTACATAATTTAGATAAATCAATCACCCGGCCTTTAATTAAAAGATCTAAATTACTTATAAGTCAATTTTAAGTTATAGTGAAATTCTACAGTACTGATTAACCAAACGAATCTTGGATTATAAATTAATTATACTCAAATATATATATTTAATCTACCAAAACTCGTCCCGAGTAAGATGCATAATAAAGTTCAAATATAAACATAAAGGCTTTTTGGACAATTTAATTATATAAGAAATTTAATTAAACAGAAATATTATTACAGAAAAAAAAAAGAAAATTACTTAACGAAATTTAAACTTATAGAACAAAGGACAAAGGGAGGTAAATATTTCAAAGAACAAGGAAGAAGAAGTACTACAAAAAGTTTTTACATTTTGCCTGCCTTTGCTTCTAGCTTAATCTCTCTATTTATAGTTGTGAAGGGTATATTTTAACTGAGTATTCTAAATTCTCATTTTTTGAGAAATGAGCAAATGATATATATTTATCTCAAGATATTATTTTGATGTTTTTTATTAGAAATATTTTAAGTCGGTTCGTAGACTCCTTGTGAAGCTTAACGGAAGAGAGAACTCATTGTAAGTAATCTGAAAGCTTTAGGTTGCTTAGCTTATTATGCCTGATTGATCTGGATGATTGTGGTAATTATACTGATTAAAAAAAGTGAAAAATGTATTTTTTATTGGCTAGCTATTGTGATAAGTCTAAAAGTTATTGTCTACATAATTCTAAAATGATGAAATTGATTATTCATTGAGATGTGATTTTTGTAAGAAAATTCACTGGGAATGGGGTGAAAGAGCAGTCCATCGCACAACATCCATTCTTATAGGCACAAAGCAACAAGCATATCTTTAAAAAGACAATTTGATATCTTCACCAACGGCATTATTGGATTCTCCTTCTTCTAGCATTTTACAGGTCTCACAAGGATCATTTGCAAGGCCCAAATAATTATGAATCGAAACTTGATACAGATTCACCTCCAAATAAGATGAGATCTCTTAAAGATATTTATAGTTCATATAACTTTGCTTTAAATATTACAGCAGAGCCTAAAATTTTTAAAGCAGTCTATGAAAATACTGAATGGAGAAGAGCTTTGAGGGAAAAAATAATTTCAATGATAGAAAACAACACAAAAGCTTGTCGATTTGCCTTCTGGAAAAGACACAATTGATGTAAAATAGGACTACAAGATGAAGCCTAATACAGATGGCAGTGCTAGAAGACTTAAAGTAAGATTAGTTGTTGAAAGATAGATATGTTCAACTATATGGGATAAAAATTTCTGAGTCACTTGTGACACGATTTGAAGCTAATAGAATTATTATAGCATTGGCAACTCAAATGAAGTGGAAACTTTTCAATTTGATGTAAACTCTGCAATCTTAAATGACTATCTCAGTGAAGAAGTATACAATATTAGGCAGCCATAAGGGTTTGTAGTTGAAGAAAGACAAAATAAAGTATGCAAATTAATAAAAGTACTTTATGGATTTAAGCAAGCTCTAAGAGCTTGATATAGTAAACTCGATTCTTATCTTCAATAATATGATTTCCAAAGAAATGAAAGTGAGCCCACCTTTATATACAAAGGTAAAAGGTCTTAATATTTTAAACATACACATATATGTGAATGATATTATCTATATTGAATTTGCTCAAAATTATATGAAAGAATTTAAGGCTAATATGAAGAAAAAGTTTGAAATATTAGATTTAGGATTATTACATTATTTTCTTGAGTTTCAAGTGAGGCAAATGTACAGTTGATAATATTTTTTTATCTAAGCAAAAAAATGGACAGGATCTGCTATTTCGTACTTGCAAATCATTATCTACTCCTAAGAATGCTAAAGAAAAACTAGTCTTAACTGATGGAACTTCAAGGCTGATGAGAGAGCATTCAGAAGCTTGTTGGTGGTTTTATTTATTGACTCATACAAGTCCTAATTTTCTATTTTTATTTAGTTTGATATTTAGATTTATGCATAACCCTTCGTCATATCACCTTAAAGCAACTAAATGCATTCTACATTATATTCGAGCAACAACTGATCATGAAATTTGGTATATGCCTTTTACAAATTTCAAGTTACTTAGCTTAACTGATAGTGATTGAGCTACTTTTGTAGATGGTCAAAAAATTAAGCACGAGTGTGTTCATCTTTAATTTTAGTTTCAGAGCTGTAGCTTTTAAAAATAATAGTATAGAATTGTCTTCATCTAAAACTAAATATATTACAACAGTATCAACTACTTGTCACACAATATGGATTTGACGCATCATGAAAGATTTGCAGCAACATCAAGGTTGTACAACTAAATATTTTTTTGACATCAAAGCTGCTATTTCCATGACAAAAAATCTAGTTTTTCATGTGCGAATAAAGCATATTGAACTTCGATATTATTTTATTCAAGATACAGTAAGAAATTGAATTGAAGCATATTTCAACAAATGAATATGTTACTGATAGATTTACCTAAGCTCTTTGTTCTACAAAATTGTTAAAGTTTCGAGACTCGGTGTTTACAGCTTTGCATCAAGGATTCAAGGGGGAGATGTTCGAATTGATGCAAATCAATTATATATTATTTAATATATAATTAGTTGTTGGTATTTTAAAGTTATTATATTAGATTTTTGAATTCCCTATTTTGTAGGAGCAGACAATCCATGATCCGAAAATGGGGATTTGGTAATTGCTGTAACTTCATATATGGAGACGTGAATGTGAGCATTTATACGTGTGTGCGCGCGCACGCGCAAAACATAGCCTGTGTTTGTTGCTCTCTATTGTTGTGTGCTCTGTAACATAGATTTTCTGTTCTTTACGTTACTCCTTTTTACTGTTTTCAGTGTTATATTAAAACTTAAATTTATTATATTATATATATATATACTTTAATAAAAAAAATAATTTTATTTAATGTTTATATAATTTTTAATAATAAAATAATTTTATATGATATTAAAATATTTTTTTATCTTGAATAAATTATAATTTTTTGGGCAATTATGCTCAGGTTCCCGAGTTTAAAGCTAAATATCGCGAGATCAATGTTTTTTAAATTAAACATCGGGGTCCCTGAGTTTTAATAAATTATCAAATGAGTCTTTTTTAAATCTTTTAATAATTAAAATTTTTAAAATTACCGTTTTATCTCTACCATTCTCTCTCTCTTCCCGATCTGGCGTGCGCACGTGGGCCGCACGGCTGCCGGCGGTTTGGCTGCCTCGCAGTGTGTCCGCGCGCGGTCGCCGGGGGGTCATGCGGCCCGCGCGCGCAAGTCGGATCGGGAGGAGAGAGAGAGGGGCAGGAGTAAAAAAATTTAAATTATAAAAAAATTAAAAAAAGATATATTTGATAATTTATTAAAACTTAAGGACCTCGATGTTATAATTTAAAAAATATAAATATATGTAATATTAAGCATTAAATTAAGAAACCTGAATGTAATTTACCCTAATTGTTTTTTAAAATATAGTCTAATCAAAACCAAAAGAGGCCCGAGTGAAGCTGAAGCCGCTTTAGCCGAGTTGGTGTCTGAATCTGTGGTCTCTTGGTGCTCGGCGTTTGGACGGCAAAAGCAAAGCGAAGCCGGAACCCCACCTTATCGCGGGAGCGGAGCTGACGTTCGCCAACCGAAGTAGAGGCGAACTGAGAGGGGGAGGGAAAATTAAAATGGAAGGAATCTCCTTCCTATCTGCTCTTCCTTCTCTTCCTGCGCCCACATCTCTTCGTTCTTTTCGGTTGGCAACATTTGGAAGAACTGGTGTAAGTCCTCTTCTTCTTTTTTCTACTCTTTATCCATCTACAAATTCGTTGCCAATTGCTAGCTTTGAAATTCTAAGCCGTTTGTTCGTTAGCAGTTAGAACCGGAGGGCATCTCTTCGTTCTTTTCTACAGATGCATTGTTTGTTCTTTAATTTTTGCTTTGAATCCAGGGACGGGTCAGTTGTCATCACCAAGTGGACCAATTCGATGTTGGTCACTGTATGCAGCATCAGCTTAATCGGCGTGATGCTTTTATCAGATGCTTAACTACCGTGGTTGCCCTGGTATGTATCGCTTGAAGGAGCTTTAAGCGGTTTACAAATGCTGCTTTATTGCCCTTCTGGGTTTCATTGCTTTTTTTTTTTCTTTTAATGAAATATGGCCTAGGATTTTAATATAGATCTAAGAAAAATGTATAATTTGAGGATATTTGGCTGGCAATTATTGGGTTGGACCTTAAAACCAAATGTTCAATGTGTGATGAGGACAAAAATTTCAGGCGGAACTCTAGCAACCGCCAGCAAAATTGAGGGAAAAGGAAAGCTTGTTAAAAAAAGTTATTGGTGTTGATGGAGAAACTCAGTCTTCAGAATTAGTGGTATGCAATGAACTTCCTGCAAAGGGAGTTAGTCAAGAAAACAAGAAACAATCACTCTAGAACAAGAGGGAGAGACAAGTTTAAGGTAGTTTGGGGAGGTCTTCTTACATCCACCGACTGAACCTAGAAGAAGACGTTCCAATATCGCTCAAATGTTGCCTCCAAAGCAGTTACAAAGAGTGCAAGAGTATGAGGAGTTCATTGATTACAAGACTCAACCAAAGAAGCCAACATGGAAAATTGAGTATTGCTGAGATGAGCTTGCTGAGATAGATATGTGAAGTGAATAAAAAAGATAGATTAACAAATGGCCATATTAGCAGTTTGACAGAGCACTAATTGGAGATATAAATTTTATTTAAAAAATTCATGTTCAAAATACAAAATAATACTTTTTTTTTTTCTGCTTCTTTTCTCTCAAATGCCACAATTCTTCTCACTCTAATTGGGAATTATAGTGTACATTCGAACCTAATACCCTTTAGTTTTAGGCAAGTTCCCTCCTCAGTGGCCTAGGTGAAGCTCCACATAAAGTAATGCATTTGCCTTAGAATATTTTAACACTTTTTAAGGGACATTTTAATTTAATTTAATCTAATTAACTTAATTTAGTTTATTCTATCAAAATTAAACTTAATTTAGTTTAATTTTATTTAAGTTAGTTATAGAATTCAGCTTAATTTTAATTAAATTATATTCAGGGGTGTTTTGTTTATAAAATTTAATTAAATTATAAAAAATAATATGATATGTAAATTTATATTATTTTTAATTTATGTAATTTTAATTAAATGACATTGAAATAGATTAAATTTACATTATTTTAATTTATATGATAGTTTAATTTTAATTAAATTTATATTATTCTATTTAATTTGATTAAATAATTTTAATTAATTTTAGATGTCTCTAATTAATTATACAAAATGTTAATGAATTAGATGGTGATGTTATTAGTAAAATCTAATATAATGGATTAAATTGAGGAATGCATCTAGTATTTTGTGTATTAGAAAAATTTTACTTAAATTTAAATATAATTTTTGTGGGATAATAGCAAGACCAGTAATATTATATGGTATTGAGTGCTAAACTATAAAGTAAAAGCACATATACAAAATAAATGTAGCAAAATGAGGATGTTAGGGTAAATGAGTTGGTATGTATAAAAGCATAAGATGAGAAATGAGTATATCTATAAGAAGGTTGTAGTAGCTTCAATTGAGGATAAACTCAGAAAGAGTTGGCTCAGATAATTTGAATATATATATAGTAGGCCAATTGAAGCTTCAGTAAGAAGATTTAGGTTATTAGATCTTGCACATATAAAATGAGAAAGAGAAAAAATAAAAAAGATATAACAAAAAATTATAAGGAATGATCTTGCATATTTAAAGTTAAATGAGGACATCTTATTTAATAAAGTGTAATAAAAACAAAAAATTCATGTAGGTGATCGCACTTAGTGCGATAAGGGCTTAGTTGTTGTTATAATTTAGTTAAGTTATACAATTTAATTAATTTAATTTAGTTTTAACTTTTTTATTTTGGTTTATTTCAGTTTTAATTTAATTTAATTTTAACTTATTTTAGATATGTAACTTATTTTAATTTTAACCTATTTCAGTTTTAATCTACTTGTATGCCACTGTTATTTTCACCCAAATTACAATCCTTTCTGTGGACTTGATTTTCCTTCAGTATTTTGTGCTCAAGAATCATTATAGATGCGATGTTGAGTTTGTACCAGTTTTTACTTAATAGGACGTGGTACCGTTCTCTGTCCCACTTATAGAAACTGCCAATGCTGCTGATCTTATTCAACGAAGACAACGTTCTGAATTCCAGGGTAAGTTAATAGCTAAAATCTCTTTCTAAGAATATGCATGTTGTCGTCTACAGTACAATGTTGCATCTAATATGTTGAACTGTTGTTTCAGCTATGATCAAAGACACCCTCTTCAAAGCAATAAAGGTAGCCCTATAAACTATTAGCAAGTTTCCTGCAACAGTTTATAACCTTGGTCCCTTATGATTTCTAAGGAACACCCAGAGCATGTTTCATCAATACTGACCTTATCACTCAATGATGCTATAACTTATGACAAGGTAAATAAATGATAAAACAGACTTTTAATATTGATGACTAAGGGTTCATGGACATGACTAACCTGTTCATAATGAAATTTTAGGCTACGAAATCAGGGGGCCCAAATGGTTCTATACGATTAAGGTACATCTTCAGTGTTTGAAATTCGAGCACACCAAGGCACACACATATGCTTGTATGCATGCTTTTATTTATGGATATGTATATGTATACATTTTTTTGAAAAACTTTTTTCGAAATTTATATATGTATATATTTTTATTAATGCATATGCTCTTGCACACACATTTTCTACACAAAAGTGTTTCATATGCGTATGAATGCTTGTCTATCTGACATATGCGGGCATATATTATGTACATATTTTTGAAGTTTATGTTTAGTTGCATTAAGTAATTTGATTTTCTCCAACGTTAATGCTATGATTTAGTTCATTTTGTTTTTCATAATCAAGGCAGGAGATTAGCAGACCAGAAAATAGTGGGCTTTCTGCTGCTTTAGATCTGTTAGCAGAAGCAAAAAGAGAAATAGATTCCTTTTCTAAAGGAGGCCCAGTCTCATATGCAGATCTCATCCAATACGCAGGTATAGGCTTGATGATAGAAAATCAACTGGAAAACATGTTACTTTTTTTGCATATCCCATTCTATCTATAAATTTAGATTGGGTAACCGCAAATATCTGTTGCAAATATTTAAAGATTATCATCCTATATAATTATCGTGTAATGTTGATAGATGTTTTGAAACATTTTTATCCTGTTTTCATGGACATGAGATTTCACGATGATCTGTTGAGTCTTATGCTTGTTGACCATTGATTATGGAATATGTCAGTAGTACATTACAGAAAATCATACTGATGCAAACCTTGCACAAACCACGCAATATATGTTGGTATTGTTTGTGAATTGTTCCATACTCTATTCTATTTTATCGAGGCATTTTCTTCATTTTTGATTTGGCAAATTAGTTCGTTTAGCACATAACTCATCTTTAGAAAGTTATCTAACTTATTGGGGATGGATGCTGTCCTTTTGGTCATTGTCATCATTTTGGTGTTGTACATACTTGGGTACAGTGAAGTTTATGTTGGTCTTGTTTACCCTGCTCACAGCTGTGACTTTGTGTTTGAGTTTGGTTGTTGGAGAGAAGGCTGGTCCTGAATCTATTATTTGACATTGTCTGGTATATTAGCGTCTAGCTTCTATTGATTAATGTGAAATTAAATTACCAATTTTATTCTAAAAAAGTAACCTGTTTTACATTGTTGAATTTTTAAGTGAAGCTGCAAACTATACATTAATGACTAAACAAGTTGTTACAAAGCAATCTAAAAACCATCACCATCTGACATACAACAATGAGAATAACAAATCAAGCTTTTATTCCACTAGATGAGGTCGGCTACGTGAATCTTTTGTTTTCATTTTACTCTATTAAATAACAAATCTTCATTTAGCTTTAAATATGTAAGATTATTTTTTATAGTTTCTTGTCACGTCTTTTTTGGCCTTCCTCTTCCTCTTTTTACATAAGCAAAATCTAATAATTCAAATTTTTTTACTGGAGTTTCTATTGATCTATAATTTATATGTCCAAACTATCTATGTCAACTCTCTCTTAGCTTATCTTCAATTGAGGCCACTCTATTCATTTTCACCTTGTCTTTTCGCGTATACCCACTTGTTCACTTTAGTATCCTCATTTTCTACAATAGTTATCTTATTTGTATTTTTTTGCTTTGTAGGCCGATATTTAACACTATATTATATCGATGGCCTTACAAATGTTTTATAAAATTTACTTTTAAGTTTAAGTGTAATTTTTCTATCACACAATACGTCAGATATATTCCTTTACTTTATCGATTCTGTTTAGATCCTACTAATAATATCATCTATTTTACTGTTATTCTGTATGATTGATCCAAGATATATCACTGTCTTACATATGGCCTAATAATTGAGCTGCAATACTTTTTTGTCAAATTACACTATAGGAAATGATGTTATGAGAACATAAATAAAAGTTTTTGGCTAATTACATTGTAAGGAAAACATGATGGAAGCACTCATTAATTTTGTTATGCCACAATCAAATCATGTGTCTCTGGTTGCGCTTCTACAAAATGGGTTTATGATTCAACTTTCCATAGTTATATTTGGAAGAAATCAATTTGCATTTGTTATTTTTCTCTGAAGAATTGTATGAGAAATACTTGCTTCCGAATAGAGCTCCAGCGCACGTCTTCAGAGGAGAACGCGGAGGAGCCACATGGAGAGGCTGGCCCGCACCAGATGGAGCCAGCGTTCACAGAAAGTAACAAAATTTTATATTTGGGTGTCCGCTTTATGAGAGTAAGCTTTGATTTTTGGGTTCATTAAAAAATCGAATTTTGAAATTATTTAATTTTTTATATTCTTGAAATAATTTATTTTTTCTTTAATTTCACTAAACCAAAGTCAAGTGAATCGACTCTATCCAAGCTATCGTATATGTATTGCATAAAGGTAGGCTTTGAGTTAGAGTGATAGTGCGTCAAGCTTAAGTTAGAGTTGATTTTTTTTAATTTGAGCTTAAATCAAATCAACTCAATAAAAGTTTTTTAATTTCAAGTTAAATCAAAGATAACTTTAAAAAAGTATTTTTAAAACAATATATTTGTTTTGTATTTTATGTACATTATAATGTAATATTATAATTTCATATATATATATATATATGTATATAATATACATATTTGTATTTATACATTAAAATCTCTTGATATTAATTATCTTTAACATATTTGTAATAGTAAAATCTCCTAAAAAGAATCTTTTGATAGCTCCTAAAAAAATTTTAAAATTATAAATATATATATATATATATTTGTATTCACATCGAGCCGATTACAAATTGAACCGTGTAACATAAATGTAAGTTTCATGTGAGATTTAAGCTTTGAACAAAATCCTCATCCCCGTATATTTAAAGTTTCATGAATCCATTCATAGCTTAACTTAAATTCGTAAGTAGCATAAATTAAGTTGTATGTAACTTAATTAAATACATACATAATTTATATAGAGATCTACATAGAATTAAATTCATATAGTGTTCACTTTTGTATTTATATTTTCTTTATTCAATACAAATACAGGGGTTATAGTTTCATTTAAAACTGAAAACTCACTGAAAACTCGCTGAGAACTCATTCTTGTTTTGCTTGATTCAAAATTTATTAAATCTATTTGTCTCAAAGTCCAATTGCTAGAAATGAAATTGATTATACGTGGTTTCCTCGAACCAGGCTTGAAGCCAACCTTAGGTAAAACTTTGGCGTGGTGAAAATGAAGAGGTTGAAATTTAATTATTTCAATGAATGAAGAAAACCAAGTAATCCCAAAAGTTTTTTTTTTATATTAGTAATCCCCAAAAGTTAGATGATGAAATTATTCAAAAAATTCAGATCATAAATAGGCACCAAAATGAAAATCTTCTTCTATTTCTCCTGTGAATGCTGGCTTCATTGGCCTGATGACATGGGCCCTGTGAATGCAGGTGAGTACTTCTCAAACAGTGAATAGAGTTGTCTGGACTTTGGCTCACTGAAATTAAAAAAAACAATTTAATTATTTCAAGAAAATAAAAATTAAGTAATTCAAAAATAGGGTTTTTAATGAACTTAAAAATCAAAGCTTATTTTCATAAAGCAGGAACTCAAATATAAAATTTTGTTCGTTTTTGTGAATGCTAGCTCCATCTGATGTGGGCTCATCTCTGCACGTTTGCCTCCGAAGATGTGCACTAGAGCTCTGCCTGAAGGCAAGTATTTCTCCTTAGGTTAATAGCCCTTCTAATCAGACACCCTTTTTTTGTGCCACTTGATTGTTTAAAACGAAAATATAGGATGGCTGAGAACGATGTTTTGAGATAGAACTATAAAAGATGAACAGGGTAAGGTCTTCAAACTTCAATCACGTTGGATAAGTATAAAGTTTTTAACAAGCCAATAAAATCATAGAGTATCTTTTCTTGTTATTTCTCCTAAGGAAAATATGTTCTCCATCGAGCTTATCCTGCTAATCTCATGTGGTAATAAATATTGATTTCCCTAAAGTGATACTTGACTGGCTTGTTAAGCCAGGTTCGTGCTAAATAGCACAACAATAGAAAGTCGACACTTTAATTGCTGCAAAATATAGGTTTTCTTCTTGTTGACTTTGCTTCTTTGGGATTTAGGAGGTGCTTATTTCCAGTCTCAGTTTCCTTTTCTTCTATGCAGCTCAAGTAGCTGTGAAAAAATCTTTCCTTGCTTCTGCAATTCGAAAGTGTGGTGGGAATGAAGAAAAGGGGAGTTTCCTATATACTGCTTATGGTTCCAATGGCCAGGTTTGTTCTATATTTTGGATCCATTTCACCTCAACCTTATTTGTAGTGTAGATAGATTCATAGGCGCACTGTGTATTGCACACCCATATATATTGTTCGCGAAGGTAACATCCATTTGTTGGTGCCAATACATACATAAAAAAAAACAAGCATTAGCCCAAAGGTGTGTAGTTATGTGATCTGATAATAGTATATTAGTACGAAACGATTAGCGATGACATTTTGCGAGGGATTGTATAGGAGAATTAAGCATGCTTCTCTTAAGATTTCTGTTATAGAAGGTTGCATAGAAATTTGAAAAAATATGATTACCCTTGTAACCATCGTAAAAGCAGTGTTTCTCATTTTATATAGGAATACAATCTAATTATGAATCATATTCCTATAAAAAAAACTATTTTGTAATGCTATACTTAAATGCTTTGGCATTAATATACATAAATACATACATATATATATATATATGTACACACAAGTAAGAATGTGTGTATATACATAAATACATCCATACATAAATGTGTGCATACATAAATACATTTGTATTTATGTATATACATATGTTTGTATACACAAACAGATACATTTGTATGTACATTTGACAGATATAATAGTATGATCAATGGTATTACTGGTGTGGTTATTGTTAAAGTAGTGTTTGTATTTAGGACATGCAGGTTTCATGCTCTCAAGCGATCTAATCATAGAGGAGCACGAGACCTTAACAAATATGCTAGTTTTGTGCTCTTACACGATATGGCTCCGCAAAGTGCCACAGTGAAGGCCTTGACGGGAATGATTTCGTATTCCTATATGATTTGATCGTATGGCGTGGCTGCAAAATAAAATACTCATATGATTAATTAAATGCGCAGTCACAGGTGTCCACATGTATCAATGGGACTCACGTTTACATGGAATAGTAAATCCAAGGAATGTACACCTTAGACTCTTCTACTGTAATGCTTTGAATTTTGAAATTTATCTTTTTCATTGATGGATTCTGAAATATATTGTACGTGGACTATAAGTTTGTCAGGCTGACAAATGGGTTTTTCTTGATGCATTTTATCATAAAACGACTATCTTATTGAATGCAATGAATGTAGTCATAAATATTTGAAAGGCTATCTATAGCCTTTTTTTGGTTTATTGACACTGCTTTTCTATATAAGGATGTGAGATAGCCTTTAAACATAATCTAATCCTGCATCTCCTGAAGTCTCCTGCATGAAGCAATGGTGGCATATCTTAGGGGAAAAAAAAAAGAACTCCCTAAAGAAAATTCTGGTTTATGAGATTCAAAAGTACATTTGACTAAGCCATTTGCAATTTTTGTTTAACTTACATCACTGTCACCTGACTGCATTCTGTTGAATATCTAATTTCGCGTCCTTATTATGATCACAATGGAATCATTGCAAGGATTTGATTTTTAATTTATTGGACTTCTGTTGCTTGAAAATGCTATTACTGATGTTGGATTTTTGCTATCCAGCACACTAATTGACTAATAGCAAAATAATTATATACTATAATTCTGGAGAAGTATCTAAATTTCTGTAATACATGATAATATCATCCTTACTACTGGATTCCCTGAGGCATGTAGTTATTGGATTGTGAGAACCTGACTTGCATATTTCTTATGTCAATAGTGGGGCTTATTCAACAAGCAATTTGGGCGAACAGACTCTCAAGATGCTGACCCAGAGGGAAGGATTCCTCAATGGAGTAAGGCATCTGTCCAGGAAATGAAAGACAAGTTCTCTGCCACTGGTTTTGGACCCCGTCAGGTAAGGAGCACCACTTTTAGTCAACTAATTCTTTTAGCTCTATTAACTGATTAGATGTTTGTAGGTTCTTTTTCTTGAAATTTTGTAGGTTCTTTTTCTATGATATGATTGCTACTTGTTCAAGCTACTGAAGATAAATGCAAATTGATCAAATGTAGTTATGCTGTTTATTTCTTTTGTGGTTCATGGAGGGCTTGCTTGCAGTTGGCAGTTATGTCTGCGTTTCTGGGGCCAGATCAACTTGCCACTGAAAGTTTGCTTGCAACTGATCCAGAAGTCCGTCCCTGGGTGGAGAAGTACCAACGTAGCCGTGAGACTGTTTCACAAACTGACTATGAGGTTTGAACTAAACAAGCTCAGCTCAGTTGATGTTAATTTATCCTGTTGTATGGATTATTGATTAAAAAATTTGTCAACATGATTGATTGGCGGATGAGAGAAAACTAAAGTGTGTTGTCCAAGTCATCTAAGAGAAAGGAAAGATGGGAAAAGTCGAACAAAGAGAACACATAAGTACTTCTATGTGAAGACTACTCAATTGAGGAAATAACCACAACACTATTGGGCTGCTTAAGGAGTTTCACTAGTTATTTGCTTAGGATATGGGGAGGTTACACGAGATGATTGGGAGTTCAAACAAGGCAATTACAAGGATCCAATAGAACGGTGGTTCTAATATGGAAGTGGAACTCCTGCATTGAATGTGTTTGGTGAACTTGATAATTGCACTCACTCTTTTTAAAAAAAAATATTTTGGCCTAGGTCCTTTTAGCAAGCAATGTTCCTGCAAGTTGATTGAATAGTATAAAATAAAAGAAAAACAATAGTGCAAACAAATTGTAAAATAAAAGTTAGTTGCAAAAAAAAAAAGTTAGTTGCAAAAAAAAAAAAGTTAGTGCGCAAGAAAGTAAAAATTAGTGGGGTTAGTTGCAGAATTGAAATGCATAAAGCATAAGGCAAAGAACAGAAATTAATGGCTGGTCTTTATGAGCTGATCCAAAGCCAAAGGGCTTAGTCATATTCCAGTCCAATTTCAAAACCATACGACTTTTCCTGTTCCAAACCAATTTCAAAGTATCCCTTTTTTTGGAATCAAACCAAGACTATAAGCCTATTTTCCCAAGCCAATCACTGTTCGAAAATTGTAGATTTTCATGCTTTATGGTCGCGATGAAACGGGCCAGAAAGTAAAAAGAAACTGGGAAAGATTTGAATGCCAAGTAAGCCAGATGTTTATGTGAAATGTGTTTGCCTATACTAGATCATGCTATGATACCAACTGATACAGGACTTGACTTATGTGAATGTTATGCTGATAGATTTGCCCTGCTTACAGTGTTATCAAAGGAACTTGTATAGAATAGTAACACAGATGATTACAAAAGATACACGAGGTATGTCGGCCTGCAGTGGTTCTCAACAAAGAGAACCGGAATAGCATAAAAGCTAGTGCCCTAGACTTGGCATATAACAGTTGCAACGAAATAAAAAAAAAGTTACATAGAAGGTTACAACACAATTGTAATTATTAAAACTTTATGGAAGTGAGAAGGCCAAATAAACATAGAACAATCAGATCTCAAGAATCAACATAATCAAGATATGCATAGTACCCTTATGCTTGATGATTCCTTTCCCTTTATTAATAGTAATAACAAAAAAAGTAATTAATCAAAATGCAAAGAAATAATAGAAGAAAAATTTTTGTCATCAATTATACCTGTTGTTTAAAGAGGAGAAAATATCTAAAATTCTGAAAGCTAGACTCAGCAAACTAAGAGTAAGGACCCTTAGTTCGCATGCAAGCTAAACCTTTGCTAATTGTTTAAGAACAGGTTGCAAATCAAAACTTCACAGTGGTAGTTTCTCACAATTAGGAAGGTTATTCATAAACAATTTGCTAGCATCATGATATTAATGTGGGAAAATTTGTTAAAAACCATTGTCATAAAAAACCATACCAGAATAATCTCTCAGGATTCAATAATTATAGAGATTCAAAGATCAACACTTTTGAATTGAAATGAAATGTGGAATGACCAAACAACTAAGAAAGCGGCTAAACTTCGAGGAGATGATGGGATATTGAATATTTTGACATTTCAAAACCTTGATATCATGGTGATGATATTCAACTGCTTGGGCATCATCATCCTTTCTCTTGGGCTCATTTTCTTCCCTGTTCGAAGACCTCTGACGCTTCTAGGATAGCTCGCCTCTTCTTTGATGGGGTTGTTTGCTTGCATGGGCTGCCTAAAAGTATGGTTTCGGATAGAGACGTAAAATTTACAAGCTATATTTGGAAGACTCTGTGGCATCTCTTAGGAACTAAGTTAAAATTCTCAACTGCTTATCATCCTCAGATTGATGGCCAGACCGAGGTGGTCAATAGGAGTCTAGAAAACCTTCTTAGGTGTCTGGTAGGAGAAATGGTAAGAATTGAGATCTGATCATACCTAGGGCTGAGTTTGCATATAATAATTTTGTCAATAGGTCCATAGGTATGAGTCCATTTGAGGTCGTGCATGGTTATAAGCCTAGGACCCCCACTGATCTTATTCTCTTACCACTGCACCATAGAGTTTTCGAATCTGCACAATCATTTATCGAGCATATTAGGCACTTGCATCAAAAGATCAGTAAAAAAATAAGTCTCAGCAATGAGGCCTATAAAAAATTAGCGGATGCTCATAAAAGATTACAGGAATTTCCTGAATGTGACTATGTGATGATTCGGGTTAGACCTGAGCGATTCTCTTCAGGGGTCGTTAAGAAGTTACAAGCTCGTGGGGCAGGTCCATTTAAAATATTAAAGAAGCTTGGATCAAATGCGTATGTGGTTGATTTACCATCGAATTTTGGGATCAGTACTACATTTAACATTTCAGATCTGGTGGCTTACAAAGAATCAACAGTAATACCCAGTGATCCATTTGAGCCTTCTTCTCCCATTGAGAGAGAACCTACCCCTGAGTTTCCACTTTCACAGCCTTCCACAAAAAAAGAGCAAATTGAGCAGATTCTTGATGATCAGATAATCTCGACTAGAAATCGCGGATATCAGAGATATTTGGTCAGGTGGAAAGGTTTGCCATCATCAGAGGATTCTTGGATCACTAAAGATGAGTTGCAGCAGCTTGATCCGGACTTGCTTGAGAGGTACTGCAGTGGAGTTGACCCTTACTCGATGGGGTCGAGTTTTTCGCACCTAGGGAGAGTTGGTGGGGACACGACGACATCGGACTGTCGATTTATTTCAGGCAGAGTCTACACTCGACGGCCTAGATCTCATCACGTGGTGTCGATCTGGATGGAGGATTGATCTGCAGATTTGGCAGCAGGCACGATTGGTGGCTGATCAGTGGATTGGAAATCCCCATTTAAATCAATTTATTGATTTGAATGGGAATATTCCAAATTTTGGGCGGATCTCGTTTATTTCCTTCTATTTTTAGTTATTCGCATTTGGCATGTTGTAATCAGTTTTTATTTTCGCATTTATTTTTGCAATTTGAAATTCGATTGTAATCGCCTATATAAGGGCAAAAATTTGTACTGTTTTTTCTTAATCTTGGAATGAAATCAACTTGAGTTTGAATTATTTCGTGTTATATCCCGGTGAAGGGAAAGGTTGGGGCCTTGGGTGAAAATCCCTAAATACCTTAAAGTAATTTAAGGTATTTTCTCAACTTTTCTCATATTTTAAAATAATTTAAGCTCAAAGAAATTCAGGCTTTTTATTGCAAATTTCCACCCAAAAATTCCCTTTCTTCTCCCCTCTGTCGGATCGGCCCGAGCTAGGCATGGTAACCGGACTGGACCGGACCGGTTCCGGTCCGGTTCCACCGGTTCTAGGTCCGGTTGGACCTGGAACCGGTCCGGTCCGGTTCTAACCGGTTCCGGATCCGGTCCGGAA
>JAEMOT010001881.1:86064-114880 GCA_019297695.1 Apostasia ramifera | reverse complement strand
ACGGGGTTTACACGGTTTACGGAGTTTATGCGGTTTACGATTCGTACAGGGTTTATGAGGTTTACGAGGATTTCGGGGTTTACCGGGTTTTCGGAGTTTATGCTATTTACGCGGGTTTAGGGGTTTACGCAGTTTACGGGGTTTACAGGGTTTACGAGGTTTGCAGGGTTTGCGGGGTTTATGCAGTTTGCGGGGTTTACGGTTTGTGCGGGGTTTTCGAGGTTTACGGGGTTTTTGGGGTAAACCGCCTAAACCCCGAAAACCCAGTACAAACCGTAAACACCGTAAACCCCGTAAACCCCGTAAACCGCGTAAACCCCGTACAAACCGTAAACCTCGAAAATTCGATATACCCCGAAATCCCCGTAAATCCTGTAAACCCCGTACAAATCGTAAATCCCGTAAACCGCATAAGCCCCATAAACTCCGTAAACTGCTTAAACCGCGTAAACCCCATAAACCCTGAAAACCCTGTAAACCCCGTAAACCGTGTAAGCCCTGTAAACCCGCATAAACCGCGTAAACACCGTACGAAGTTTACAGTTGGTATGGCGTTTACGGTTTGTACGGGGTGTACTGTTTGTACAGGGTTTACGATTTGTACGAGATTTTCGTGGTTTACGGGGGTTTACGTGGTTTTCGGGGGTTTACGTGGGTTTTACGAGTTTACATTTTACGGGGGTTTACGGATTACCGGGATTTACGGATTTTACGGGGTTTACGGGGTTCTTCGGGGTTATGGGGTTCTTCGGGGTTACGGGGTTCTTCAAGGTTACGTGATTTTCCGGGGTTTACGGGGTTTGCGAGGTTTACGGGGTTTGCGGGGTTTACGCAGTTTGTGGGGTTTACGGTTTGTACGGGGTTTACGGGGTTTACGGGGTTTTTGGGGTAAACCGCCTAAACCCCGAAAACCCCGTACAAACCGTAAACACCGTAAATTCCGTAAACCGCGTAAACCCCGTAAACCCCGTAAACCCCGTACAAACCGTAAACCTCAAAAATTCGATAAACCCTGAAATCCCCGTAAATCCTGTAAACCCCGTACAAACCGTAAACCCCGTAAACCGCATAAACCCCATAAACTCCGTAAACTACTTAAACCGCGTAAACCCCATAAACCCTGAAAACCCTGTAAACCCCGTAAACCATGTAAGCCTTGTAAACCCGCATAAATCGCGTAAACACCATACGAAGTTTACAGTTGGTATGGCGTTTACGGTTTGTACGGGGTTTACGGGGTTTACGGGATTTTCGGGGTAAACCGCGTAAACCCCGAAAACCCCGTACAAACCGTTATCCCCAAAAACCCCGTAAACCGCGTAACCCCGTAAACCCCGTACAAATCCAGTAAACCCCGAAAACCCATTAAACCCCGAAAACCCATTAAACCCCGAAAACCCAGTAAATCCTGAAAACCCAGTATACCCCGAAATCCCCGTAAACCCAGTAAACCCCATAAACCCCGTAAACTCCGTACAAACCGTAAACCGCGTAAACCCCGTAAACCGCGTAAACCCCGAAAACCTGGTAAACCCCGAAATCCCTGTAAATCCCGTAAACCCTGTACAAACCGTTAACCCCGTAAACCCCGTAAACTGCGTAAACCTCATAAACCCCGAAAACCCCGAAAACCCCGAAAACCCCTGAAAACCCCGAAAACCCCATAAACCCCGAAAACCCCGAAAACCCAAGAAACCCCCAAAACCCCGAAAACCCCGAAAACCCCAAAAACCCCAAAAACCCCGTACGTAAACCCCAAAAACCCCGAAAACCCCGAAAACCCTGAAATTTTCGTAAACCCCGTAAACCCCGTACAAACCATAAACCCCGTAAACCGTGTAAACCCTGTAAACCCCGTAAACCCCGTAAACCCGTGTAAACCGCGTAAACTCGAAAACCCGATAAATCCCGAATTTCCCGTAAACCACGTAAACCACGTACAAACCGTAAACCGCGTAAACCGCGTAAACCCCGTAAACCCCGTAAACTGCGTAAACCCCGTAAACTCGCGTAAACAGCGTAAACCCCGAAAACCTGGCAAACCCTGAAATCCCTATAAACCCCATAAACCCCGTACAAACTGTAAACCCCGTACAAATCGGGGTTTGCCGGGTTTTCGGAGTTTGCCGGATTTT
Source organism: Apostasia ramifera (assembly GCA_019297695.1). Taxonomy (NCBI): domain Eukaryota; kingdom Viridiplantae; phylum Streptophyta; class Magnoliopsida; order Asparagales; family Orchidaceae; genus Apostasia; species Apostasia ramifera. The sequence continues at coordinate 112,745 of JAEMOT010001881.1, read as the reverse complement.
CGGGGTTTGCGCTGTTTAAGCGGGTTTACGGGGTTTACGGGGTTTACAGGGTTTACGGGGTTTACGGGATTAACGGGGTTAACGGGGTTTACGCTGTTTACGGGGTTTACGCGGTTTACAAGGTTTACGTGATTTACGAGGTTGTCGTGGTTGTCAGGGCTGTCGGGGTTGTCGGGATTGTCGGGGTTGTCGGGTTTGTCAGGGTTTACGGGGTTTACGGGGTTTAGGGGATTTACGGGGTTTACAGGGTTTATGGGGTTTACGGGGTTTACGGGGTTTACGGGGTTTACGGGGTTTACAGGGTTTAAAGTTGGTTTGGAGTTTACGGTTTGTACGGGGTTTGCAGTTTGTACGGGATTTACGGTTTGTATGGGGTTTAAGTTTTACGGGGGTTTATGGATTACGGGGGTTTACGAATTTTACGGGGTTCTTCGGGGTTTACGGGGCTTACGGGGTTTGCGGAGTTTACGGGGTTTGCGGGGTTTACACAGTTTGTGGGGTTTACGGTTTGTACGGGGTTTTCGGGGTAAACCGCGTAAACCCCGAAAACCCCGTACAAACCGTTAACTCCGTAAACCCCGTAAACCGCGTAAACCCCGTAAACCGCGTAAACCCCGTAAACTCCGTACAAATCCAGTAAACCACGAAAACCCAGTAAACCCTGAAAACCCAGTAAACCCCAAAATCCCCGTAAACCCAGTAAACCCCATAAACCCCGCAAACTCCGTACAAACTGTAAACCGCGTAAACCCCGTAAACCGCGTAAACCCTGAAAACCTGGTAAACGCCGAAATCCCTGTAAATCCCGTAAACCCCGTACAAATCGTTAACCCCATAAACCCCGTAAACCGCGTAAACCGCGTAAACCCCATAAACCCCGAAAACCCCGAAAACTCCATAAACCCCGAAAACCCCGAAAACCCCAAAACCCCCAAAAACCCCGTAAACCCCGTAAACCCCAAAAACCCTGAAAACCGTGAAAACCGTGAAATTTTCGTAAACCCCGTAAACCCCGTACAAACCATAAACCCCGTAAACCGCGTAAACCCTGTAAACCACGTAAACCCGCGTAAACCCTGAAAACCCGATAAACCCCGAAATTCCCGTAAACCACGTAAACCACGTACAAACCGTAAACCGCGTAAACCGCGTAAATCACATAAACCCCGTAAACCCCGTAAATTGTGTAAACCCTGTAAACCCGCGTAAACAGCGTAAACCCCGAAAACACGGTTAACCCTGAAATCCCTGTCAACTCCATAAACCCCGTACAAACCGTAAACCCCGTAAACCGCATAAACCATGTACGGGGTTTACTGAGTTTACGGGGTTTACGGGGTTTACGGGGTTAACAGGGTTTACGGGATTAACGAGGTTAACGGGGTTTACGCTGTTTACGGGGTTTACGTGGTTTACAAGTTTTACGCGATTTACGCAGGTTTACGGGGGTTTACGGGGTTTACGCAGTTTATGGGGATTACGGGGTTTACGGGGTTTACGGGGTTTACGGGGTTTACGCGGTTTACGGTTTGTACGGGGTTTACGGGGATTTCGGGATTTACAGGGTTTTCGGTGTTTACGCGGTTTACGCGGGTTTACGGGGTTTACACAGTTTATGTTTACACGGTTTACGAGGTTTACGGGGTTTGCGGGGTTTACGGGATTTGCGGGGTTTGCGGGGTTTACGGGGTTTGCGGGGTTTGCGGGATTTATGTGGTTTACGGGGTTTATGGGTTTTGCGGGGTTATTAAGGGTTTACCGGGTTTTCGGGGTTTATGCGGTTTACAGGGTTTGTGCGGTTTGCGCGGTTTACGCGGTTTACGCGGTTTACACGGTTAACGGGGTTTACACGGTTTACGGGGTATGCGCGGTTTACGCGGTTTGTGCAGTTTGTGGGGTTTACGGGGTTTGCGGGGTTTGCGGGGTTTGCGGGGTTTGCGGGGTTTGCGGGGTTTGCGGGGTTTACTCGGTTTACGCGGTTTATGCAGTTTATGCGGTTTACGGTTCGTACGGGGTTTACGGGGATTTCGGGTTTACGGAGTTTGTGGGGTTTGCCGGGTTTACGCGGTTTACGCGGTTTACACGGTTTACGCGGGTTTACGGGGTTTGCGCGGTTTGCGGGGTTTGCGGGGTTTGCGGGGTTTGCGGGGTTTGCGGGGTTTGCGAGGTTTACGGGGTTTACTCGGTTTACGCGGTTTATGCGGTTTATGCGGTTTACGGTTCGTACGGGGTTTACGGGGATTTCGGGTTTACGGAGTTTGTGGGGTTTGCCGGGTTTACGCGGTTTACGCGGTTTACGCGGTTTACACGGTTTACGCGGGTTTACGGGGTTTACACGGTTTACGGAGTTTATGCGGTTTACGATTCGTACAGGGTTTATGAGATTTACGAGGATTTTGGGGTTTACCGGGTTTTCGGAGTTTATGCTATTTACGCGGGTTTACGGGGTTTACGCAGTTTACGGGGTTTACAGGGTTTACGAGGTTTGCAGGGTTTGCGGGGTTTACGGTTTGTACGGGGATTTTTGGGGTTTACGGGGTTCTTCGAGGTTACGGGATTTTTCGGGTTTTTACGACCTTTTACGATTTTTACGTGGTTTACGAGGTTTACCGGTTATTCGGGATTTACCGAGTTTTCGGGGTTTACATGATTTACGGGGTTGAAGCGGTTTGCGCGGGTTTACGCAAGTTTACGGAATTTACACGGTTTATGGAGTTTACGCGGTTTACGGTTCGTACGGGGTTTATGAGGATTACGAGGAATTTGGGGTTTACCGGGTTTTTGGGGTTTACGCTGTTTACGGGGGTTTACGGGGTTTGCGGGGTTTACGGGGTTTGCAGGGTTCGCGGGGTTTACACAGTTTGCGGGGTTTACGGTTTGTACAGGGTTTTTGGGGTTTACGGGGTTTTCGGGGTAAACCGCGTAAACCCCGAAAACCCTATAAACCCTGTAAACCGTGTAAGCCCCGTAAACCCGCGTAAACCGCGTAAACTGCGTAAACCCCGTACGAAGTTTACAGTTGGTATGACGTTTACGGTTTGTACGGGTGTACGGTTTGTACGGGGTTTACGGTTTGTACGAGGTTTACAGGGTTTATGGTTTGTACGAGGTTTACGTGGTTTACGGGGGTTTACATGATTTACGGGGGTTTACGTGGTTTACAGGGGTTTACGTGGGTTTTACGGGTTTACGTTTTACGGGGGTTTACGGATTACCGGGGTTTACGGATTTTACGAGGTTTTTCGGGGTTTACGGGGTTCTTCGGGGTTACGAGGTTCTTCGGGGTTACGGGGTTCTTCAGAGTTACGAGATTTTCCGGGTTTTTACGATGTTTTACGATTTTTACAAGGTTTACGGTGTTATTCGAGGTTTACGGGGTTATTTGGGGTTATTCGGGGTTTACCGGGGTTACAGGGTTTACGCAATTTACGCGGTTTACGGGGTTTACGGGGTTTACGGGGTTTACGGGGTTTACGGGGTTTACGGGGTTTACGGGGTTTACGGGGTTTACGGGGTTTACGGGGTTTACGGGGTTTACGGGGTTTACGGGGTTTACGGGGTTTATAAGGGTTTACGTGGTTTACGGGTTTACGTTTTACGGGGGTTTACGGATTACGGGGATTTACGGTTTGTACGGGATTTACTGGGTTTACGGGGTTTACGGGGTTTACTGGGTTTACGGGGTTTACGGGATTTACGGGGTTAACGGGGTTTACGGGATTAACGGGGTTAACGGGATTAACGGGGTTAACGGGGTTTACGCTGTTTACGGGGTTTACGCGATTTACAAGGTTTATGCGATTTACGGGGTTGTCGGGGTTGTCGGGGTTGTCGGGGTTTACGGGGTTGTCGTGGTTGTCGGGGTTGTTGCGGTTGTCGGGGTTTACGGGGTTGTCGGGTTTGCGCGGTTTGCGCAGTATGCGCGGTTTGCCCGATTTGCGCGGTTTGCGCAGTTTGCACGGTTTGCGGGGTTTATGGCTTTACAGTTTGTATGGGGTTTACGAGAAATTCGGGGTTTACGAGAAATTCGGGGTTTACGCGATTTACGCGAGTTTACGCGATTTACGCGGGTTTACGGGGGTTTACGGGGGTTTACGCGGTTTATGGGGATTACGGGGTTTACGGGGTTTTCGGGGTTTTCGGGGTTTACGGGGTTTACGGGATTTACGGGGTTTACGGGGTTTACGGGGTTTACGGGATTTACGCGGTTTACGATTTGTACGGGGTTTACACCCATGGGGTTTGCGGGGATTTCAGGGTTTACCGGGTTTTCAGGGTTTATGCAATTTACGCAGGTTTACAGGATTTAGATGGTTTACGGGGTTTACACGGTTTGGTTTGTACGGGGTTTACACCCATGGGGTTTGCGGGGATTTCAGGGTTTACCGGGTTTTCAGGATTTATGCGGTTTACGCGGGTTTACAGGATTTACATGATTTACGGGGTTTACACGGTTTACGGGGTTTACGGGGTTTGCGGGGTTTACGGGGTTTGCGAGGTTTACGGGGTTTGCGGGGTTTACGGGGTTTACGGGTTTTGCGGGGTTATTCGGGGTTTACCGGGTTTTCGGGGTTTATGCGATTTACGGGGTTTACGCGGTTTACGGGATTTACGGGGTTTACGGGGTTTATGCGGTTTACGAGGTTTGCACAGTTTGCGAGGTTTGCGCGGTTTGCGAGGTTTGCGGGGTTTGTGGGGTTTGCGGCGTTTACGTGGTTTGCGGGGTTTACGGTTTACGTGGTTTGCGGGGTTTACGGTTTACGCGGTTTACGGGGTTCTTCGGGGTTACGGGGTTCTTCGAGGTTATGGGATTTTTTGGGATTTTACGACGTTTTACGATTTTTATGTGGTTTACGGGGTTTACCGGTTATTCGGAGTTTACCGGGTTTTCGGGGTTTACCGAGTTTTTGGGGTTTACACGATTTACGAGGTTGAAGCAGTTTACGGGATTTACGCGATTTGCGCGGTTTGCGCGGTTTGCGCTGTTTGCGTTGTTTGCGCGGTTTGCGGGGTTTGCGGGTTTGCAGGGATTGCGGGGTTTACGGTTTGTACAGGGTTTACGGGGTACGGGGTTTAAAGGGATTTCGGGGTTTAAAGGGATTTCGGGGTTTACGGGGATTTCGGGGTTTACGGGGATTTCGGGGTTTACCGGATTTCGGGGGTTTACGCGGTTTATGCGGATTTACGGTTTACGCGGGTTTACGGTTTACGCAGTTTATGGGGTTTATGCGGTTTACGCGGTTTACGCGGTTTACGCAGTTTACGCGGTTTACGGGGTTTGCGGGGTTTGCGGGGTTTGCCGGGTTTGCCGGGTTTACGCGGTTTACGCGGTTTACACGATTTACGCGGTTTACACGATTTACGCTGTTTACGCGGGTTTACGAGGTTTACACGGTTTACGGAGTTTACACGGTTTACGGTTCGTACAGGATTTATGAGGTTTATGAGGATTTCGGGGTTTACCGGGTTTTCGGAGTTTACGCTATTTACGCGGGTTTACGAGGTTTATGCGGTTTACGGGGTTTGCGGGGTTTACGGGGTTTGCAGGGTTTGCGGGGTTTACGGGGTTTGCAGGGTTTGCGGGGTTTACTGTTTGTACGGGGTTTTCAAGGTTTACGGGGTTTTCGTGGTAAACCGCGTAAACCCCGAAAACCCCGTACAAACCGTAAACCCCGTAAACCGTAAACCCCGTAAACCGCGTAAACCCCGTAAAAACCGTAAACCCCGAAAACCCAGTAAACCCCGAAATCCCCGTAAACCCCGTAAAGCCCGTACAAACTGTAAACCGCGTAAACCCCGTAAACCTGCGTAAACCGCGTAAACCCCGAAAATTCGGTAAACCCCGAAATCCCCGTAAATCCCATAACCCCAGTACAAATCGTAAACCCCGTAAACCGCATAAACCCTGTAAACCCCGTAAACTGCGTAAACCGCGTAAACCCCGTAAACCCCAAAAACCCTGTAAACCCCGTAAACCGCGTAAGCCCCGTAAACCCGCATAAACCGCGTAAACCCCGTACGAAGTTTACAGTTGGTATGGCGTTTACGGTTTGTACGGTGTGTACGGTTTGTACGGGATTTACGGTTTGTACGAGGTTTACGTGATTTATGGGGGTTTACGTGGTTTACGAGGGTTTACGTGGGTTTTACGAGTTTACGTTTTACGGGGGTTTACGGATTACCGAGGTTTACGAATTTTATGGGGTTCTTCGGGGTTACGGGGTTCTTCGAGGTTACGGTTTTTCCGGGTTTTTATGATGTTTTACTCTTTTCATAATTGCTACTCCATTGCTAATTGAAACCCACATCTATGACATTACCTTTTACTCTTCTCAGATTCATTTGGAATGCCCGAAATGCTATCCTAGAGGGGAGATCAAAACGCCTTCTGGAAGCGACAATCGAGTTCACAAAAAACTACCTAGAGGAACACAAGGAGGCTCTCAAGGAGAAACCAATCATTGTTCACCAAAGTGAAGCATGCTAACTTAGGATTCTATGGGATTGGGAATAGTAGCAAGAGATCACACAGGCCAACTAGTAGTATAACAGCTAAGAAAAGAGAACACTTGGAATCTCTCTATGCGGAAAGCATCGTAGCCAAGGAAGCCATTATCTTTGCCTCTGACTTGAACTTGAGTGACAATTATGAAAAGAGACTCTGAAATAGCAATGAAATATTGCGTTCTTACTTAATCACTCGTGTCAAATGCGAAGACAATACTATGACGCACCAATGCACTTCTCCGACAACATTTATGACCTTTAGCTAAGTCACTTGCTCGGTCAACTATACATGTGTATCTTTAACTACACAAAACTTGAGAATTATAATACCATTTGACAACTGATAATCTAGCTAGTTGGACAGATGTCCTATAAAAAACTAACATTACTTTACAATCAATTCTTATCAACTACATGGATTTATCTTCTCGCTTCATCCACGCAAAACAACACAAAATCAAGGTCAGATGTAACGATTATATCAAGTCATCTTTAATCGTAACCACTCTCTCCGACAACATTTTTGACCTTTACCTAAGTTATATTTTATACATCTGAAAGATGACAATACACATAACACAATCCTGAAGAAAAACACTGCAAGTTACATAAACAAGCAGCATGAGTATGGAGTTCAGGCAAGTACTTTCACAATGTCAAGGAATTAATCCTCATTCTTGTACCCTAGCTTTCAGTTAATAGGTGTATCACAACAGCTATATCACACTCAATTTAGTTCTAGTCCTCCACTATTCCTTGGTACTCCAATTTCACCTAGGCATATAAAATATATTGTAGTAAGCTCCTCATAAATGCGTATGTTTTAAGGAGCAATGGCATACATAATTCAAACAAAAAAATACTCAAATCTTACTATCACTATATGAACAAAAAAATTTTACCACATAGTAACGCCTATTAAATAAACCAAAAATAATTCGTCATAAATTACTGAATATTTTCACAAATAACACATTATCATGGCAAACAACGAAAAATCAATTATCGCAACACAAAAAGATATCTTTAGCATCTTTAATGGATGTTGACCAAAGTATTATTATGCAGTAGATCTCTTCGTGTTATACATATAAATAACAAGATTTGGGTGTACAACATACAATATTGACTTTTGGCAGTAATCTATGTTCTTAATGGTGTCGAACTTGAATTTTTTCAAGTAATTCATAAAATAAGCTATACGTAGCCGTAATATTCATACTAACAAACAAAAAGTTTATTGCATTTGAATAAGTTCTATAACATAATACAGTTTATCTAGTTGCTGCACAATGTAACTACACAACCTAAATACCTAGAAATGATATCAACAAGACTAACGTGGATACAGAATATTGACACAGGAAGAGCAAAACAGAAAAAGCGGTTAAGTTTATCAATTTAAACCAAAATATGGACCGGGTGGCGGTTTTATTCCTCTTACTGCTATGAAGGACACCCAACAAGAACAAGAAGATATGGTCAAATTTACCAAAACATTATGTTTGTGGGGGCATGGGAGTCCTCGGAATGATCGTGCCCGGGAGGATTGTGTTAGCTAGCTCCTCATTCAACTTCACTGGAAGAGGTGGCATCTGATTCATAGCACCAGGCATATCATTTAATCTGCAACAGAAAGCATGAATAGAGGATGAATGATGCGTTTAGATGAATGTTAGGTGACAACAATAACATGGTTAAATTGAATTAGGTTCAGACAGAGTAACACATCGAATGTACGGAGGCGAATCACCATGTGTCGTGTAGAGTTCTAAGACCCGCAGGTAAGCAGAAAGAAAAGCAATGTCGTTCAACAGTGTCTCTACACTACATACGGTCATTTTTTTTATTAAAGAAATCAAATATTCTACGTAGGACCTGAAATATGCAATTGAAGAAAATTTCATTGCTATGTAAGCATTATATAACACAAATATGGCCCTACATAATATACACTCTAAAAAACACAATATGGTCCTTTGTACATCGTTCATATTTGAAGATCAAAGAAGTGAGCTACGTAGCAGTAAAATGTTCCTATAGAATATATTTGTGCTATATATGTTCCTATATAGCACAAAAGGGTACTAAATAGAGAACAATGTTGTTTCTCTTTCCTTCCATCGGTAGCACAGCTGCCTATGAACTTTGTGTAGCACAGCTGCTTATGAACATCCGACGTATTATTCTGTCTAAATCTAATTATTTCTAGAACTAACAATATTTAGTAAAAAGTGATTTGGGAATTGATGAGGAACTTGAAAGAGAAAAAGAAAAAGAATGAGCGCCAGAGGAAGAAGAATCGGAGAGGAAGAGAAGAAAAGATAAAAGTATGAGAGAAACTAATTTTTTATTATGAAACAATGGGATAAATAATTAGATATTGTCTATAAAAGTGAAGAAAAAAAAGCAAATTGCCTAAATGACAAACTAAATATCAAAATAACAAATTGAAAATAAAAGGTGTCAAATGTGAAAAAGAAGTACACTTAAGCCTTGTCAAAATAAAAAAAAACATAAATACTAGAAACAAAAATATTATATTATCATTTTCCAAAAGTTCTAATTAGCACTCAAAATATCTAAATTAATTCAATTTTTTATTTTTTACAAATCTTCTAAATATTTTATTAAAATTTTTAATTTATTCTAAATTCTTATACTTAAGCTAAAGCCTACTAATCGTGACTTTAATTCATAAAAAGCTTCCAAGGAGAGCCAACACGAGTAGTTAGACATCTAAGTGGCACAAACTAAGAATGGGAATTCTTAGCGTACTTCTTGAAGAAGCAAAATAAAAAGAAATCTTCACATAATCATCATTCATCGTCATATTTTTTATCTTTTAAGCTTTGTTTGGTTGGAGGAAAAAAAGATGGTTTGGAAAATATCTGTAAAAAGTTTTAGAAAAATGTGTATGATGTAAAATAAAGTGAATTAGTTATATTAAAAATTGTGTTGGATGTGAAATAAAGTGATTGTTTAATATTGAAATTTGTATAGGATGAGATATAAAATAATTTTTAAAGGTTTTTTTGAAATAAATTTAAGATTTTGGCCATGGCTAAAATAAGCCTTTTTTTTCTAGCCAATTGCCAAACAGAACCTTAGTTGCATTATTTTTTCTCTTGTCAATCTCTTATTAAAGACAAATTTTGCAGATTATTTTTGACTACCAAAAAGAGAAGTGAAGCATCTTCATTCAAATTTATGATATCAACCACCTTTTTATCGTCAGTATTTATGAATTAAGTAGATCACTTCAATTCTTCTAATCTACAATCAGGGTAAGTTCAAACTAGACATCTCATTGCATAACACCACAATTTACACAAAGTTGTAGTATTCCTCACAAAAATAAGCTTCAAAAAGGATAATTTCTCATTGTCCCCCCCCCCACTCAAAAAAAACAAAGGCATGTATTTGTAGGATCGTGAATGTCACAAAAATATGAATCTTTAAGCCTGTTTAAAAAGATGGCATTGCTCCTTGAAATTCAAATACAAAGCATGCTAGATTATGGGGTGGAAGGACATGAGTTAGTGAAATAATGACATCGATCATAAAATGTCATTTTTATTTATTTTTGGTCTGTATCACTTCCAGTCTTTTCCAATTACGTTTTCAAATTGATTATCAAAGCATAATCCATTTTTGCATAAATAACAACGAGAACGAAGCCTTCTCATTATACTCTATCAAATAACATATTTAATTTCAAGTATGCAAAATCATTCCTTAAAGTTTCTTACCACATCTTTTATGGTCTTCTTCTTCTTCCTTTTTTTTATAGGGGCAAGATCAATAATTCAACCCTCCTTACTGAAACTTCTATTGACTCATAATTCATAATAATCTTTGTTTGACTTCCACATTTTACATTGACTGTCTGTCTTACATGGACAAGATCGTTATTTTTTGCATGTTTCCAATTAGAGTTACCTTATTTTTAAATTTGTCATACTTTACAGAATGTAGGATTCAGAAAGCTCCAGAAAGGCACTAAATCATGCATTTTATGGATATTTGGATTGTTTCTATTCAAAAAAAGAGTAAATGAAGTATGATGATAATGATTTATTTTAAAGCCTTCCAACCGTCTCGATTACTATCATCAAGCCAATTGGCGACCAGGAGCAAATGTTTTAATTACAGTCATCCTTATAATCCTATCTTAACCATATTTTGTATCAATTGCTTCCCATGATGTCAAGTTAAATTTATATAATTATTTTTAGTGCAACTTTAAATCAAACAATATTACTACTGGTCTATGCTTTTATATTCGAGATCCATTTTAAGCTTTGCTGATTTATCACTGATATTTCTAATAAATGATTAATTACCTGAGTTTAAACACCCCTAACTTTATCTTGATTGGTCACTGTTACCAAACTCCCTAGCTCAGTAGTCATGCAATATGTCCATCCTAGTTTCACAATAAATTTAGCTTAAGATTCCCATTTCATTGGTTGTTAGTGACTTACTATCGTCCAACATTAAATATGTCCAACATTACATTATTATAGCTTCTTCGAATTCCTTTGTAGTTTCTAGGGCATCATTTCCTCACAAAATCAAAAAGGACAACTTTCAATTCCAAACAGCCAACTGACTTTTGAGTAATATAAGAAACTTATGTACCAATTCATCATTACTAATTTCAAGCATGAGAAATGTATCTTATGCAATGGGATAAGTCAAACCTAAGGACTAAAATACAATCCTTCCTAAAACCCTACTAGTATTGGGCAAATATTTAGTAAATAAAGAAAACCAATGCATGCAATTAGTTTTCAAGCTGCATAGACAATTACAGGAAATAAGATTCTCGAGAATCTCTTATTGTTGAGAAGAGATTAACTTTACCAATGGTTCAAGCAAAATATAGAGTAATTTTTAAACTCAAGCTTCAAATAAAATGTAACAAGCTTGAAAATGTATAAAACATGACAAATAAAACAACTGAATCGAAGTGTCAACATACTCGTTCACAACTTTAAGAATATTGTCCCGTGCTTGGCAGAAAAGGCCAATATTATCATTTATCTGCAAGGAACAATATACAAGTTAGTCGCAGAGTTTCAATTCTAATCTACTATAAAGTTGTAAATCTAAAAAGCAAAACTATAAAGCTACATTTTGAGAGCATAAAATTTCTCAATTGTAACCGGACTTCTAAGATCAACAGTCAAAAAACACTAAAATTCTGAGTAACATCTTATGACTATATACCTGAAAATTGGTGAAATTTCCAGAAATTTGATTGAAGATCTGTGCAGTATGCTCAAGCAATTGTCCTGTTGGGCCACCAATTTCTGCAAAAGTACGCTAAAGAAAAATAATCATTCTGCAAGGCAGTACTAATGAGCCAAAAAAGATGAAGAGTATGACAGATAACCAATTTATTAATCATCTAAATAAACTTATAGGGTGAACTACCAGGATATAAGAACATGCCATTGCCATGGCAAATGCTAAGAGAGTTGACAAGGATAAGATACTAGTGTAGACCTGAAAAAACTATGAGAGTGGAATCTCCAAGTTCTATCCAACGTTTTTCAAAATTTTTCACTAACAATTAAGACCGGTGCTAACGAGAACAAAAATTTCCCAATATTACATTATCCTAACAGAAAATCATAGCAAAGATAGTCTAGAATAGATGATGCACAAACACGTAATATTAAGTCAAAGTTCTGAATATCTTACATAAAAATACAACATATAAAGTTATTTGAGCACTATTATATCTTCAAATCACAAACAGTTTCCTTGTTCACTGTTCAACAACTAATTACAAGTATAACCACACTATTGAAGGTATACTAGGTGGCACTAAGGCTAGATGAAAAAATCAGGTCAATGTTTCTTTCCTCCACTCTATAGTAGCTTGGAAAAATAAGCATCCGTAATTTATCAGTGCAAGGGCAATAAGTTGAAAGAAGGTTTGATGGCAATTTAAGCAATATTCAGAATCATCACCAAAAATGTGTGCCTGTCAGTTAAACAAAAATCCAGACATACACCAAAAAAGGGCGTCTGTTGAACAATTACACTAATTCTTGGTGTGATTAACTTTTTTCTATTCAAAATCAAGTTTGATTAGATATTAGCCAGTTTCAATATATATTCATAGTACCCACTCTATTTCTTTTCAACTAAAATTTAGACGGAGATTATGTATGACATTTTCTCAACTGTTTTCAACTTGTGAATTATCAATATTCAATCAGCAAGGCAAAAATAAAATCTAGAATTCCATTTTGAATAGCTAAAGAAGGCATCAGATAAGCAATAGAACATGATTTTAAAAAAATCACCATCAAATTTAATCTAAGAGGACATGGAGATGCAAAAATTCATCACCCAGAACTACATTTTACACAAAAGAAAATAATAAAAAGCAAACCTTTAAAAGAAATATCATCATCATTGTCCATTGGAAGCATCGGCATGGAATAAGGAGGAACATTAGGACGTGCAGATAAGTGGGATGAAGGTCTAGATGATGAATCAGTAGCTCTCTCCTGAAAAATATAATGATATGAACTTATTTCAGAAGTTAATTCTCTTTAGTCAGCAAAAATACACAGTTTGACACAGGAGATATATGGATATAAATGGTAAATGTAATAGCATGAATCTTATATTGCTAAATATTATTTGTCAAGGTTTCAGGAATTATCAGTTTTTCATGAGAATGCTAGCTATAAATGGATAAATATTGAAAAGATAATAACAGTTCATACTTCATTCACAGGAAAATGAAAACTGAGAGAATGGACTAAACCAATGGCCTAGCTTTCAATGTTCTTGCCAAAAGACACTACTCTTGCCAAGTTAGATTAACTATCAAAATCAATTAAACCGTCCTAGTTTAATTGCTTTCAGATTTGATTTGTGTAAACAAGTCTTGATACTTAAGTGCACTTCTCATTTATGTTATAAGTTTACCTTCATCCCATGCCCACAAGGGCAATCCCATGCCCACAAGGGCACACCACAATGAGTCACCATGAACTTTTGAGACAAAATATGAAGGATAACGTCCAGGAGCTGTTTTCACAAGAGTAAAATTCTTAAAATCTTCAAAAAGTATTTCATTTCCCTGCCTTTTTCAAGCCCAAATAAAATTATCTGGGACGATTGTAACAGCTGTCAAGAACTCTAATACAATATTGGAACAGATATAACAAAGTTCGTCCCCAATATCATAAAAATAAAACACAGCTTAATGATTTTGTTTCAAAATTTGTACGACAATTATAACATAATATGGCATAAATATACAAACTCATAGGTTTACTACAAGAAAAAATGTAACTACTGCAGCAAAACCGTACATGAGATTTAGATAGTGGAAGAGATATTTCTGCCAAGAAGCTAAGCTTCATCCAAGGAATAAACAATTAAAAAGTTTTGAACTCCTGCATAGCAGTACATTTTGCAAGTTTTTTCAAATCAGTATATTGACTGCCTACACATAGACTAAAGGGTATCTGACTTTATCAGTTTATCAGCATAACATGAGTGGCTAATTTCTCTAGAAACCTTCTCAGGTGAGAAACCGATAATATATGTTGTGAAAATCATTCACAGTATCTCTCCACTTAAATTTTCTTTACACACATTTATATTTTCTACAAAATGATTTTCATCTTAGAAACGAAAAATAACATGATTCTCAAATATTAACTTCTACATTTTCTAAAACATCAATTAAATTTTGCAGTGACCATATTTTAAATTCCCTCTACACAAGGTCAAAGATGAAAAAAAGGAAATTAACTCACAAAGAAATACGATCAATAAGTATGTGCAGTTCATAATACAGGCAAAAGCACAACAAGCAACAAAAAAAGTTCTTAAAAACAAAAAAACCTATGCCATAGGAGCCTCACCTTTTTATCTTTGCTTTTCCGTGCTACGCACTCATCTTTCCTCCTCTTTCCGCTTTCTTTTTTCTGTAACACAAGCAGCACAAAAGTATATATTGCCTGTTATATTTGTTTTCTCTTTCAGAAAACTATTTAACACTCCAGGCTCCCGAAAATTCCATGATGTGCTATAAAGAAATTTTCAATGACTATATCAAGTAGTGTTCTCACACTTACTGTCATCCATCTACATCTCAAAGCCACATCCCGAACTGTCTTCGCTTGAAGGTGCTTGGCAATTTTTGAATAACGAATTACAATAGGATCAGATGCATATCTGCAATTTCCAAATTGCCATTTAGAACTACTACTTAAAAGAAATGGCTGCACAAGGGAAAGATATTGAAAACACACAACTTATTACTAGCAGAAGGCAAATATCATTTCATTTATCCAGCCAAGAAACTAGATACACATAAAAACAAAAATAGGGTAACATGTTATCAACTTATCAAGAAAGGTCAGAGATTACGCTATTGTAACATGATTTCCCTTTTTTACTGCCCATTAGCATGCATCCTTCATCATGTTGTAAATTTGTTGTAACATTTAAAGTTTCCAAGACAGATAACTTATAATACTTTAAGAATTTAAGAATGTAAAATTAACAATTGCATTCTGTTATTATTTCATAGCCATAATTCTAATGTAAGTTCCACAGAAGCAAATTTAATTGCTTAAACCAAATCAGTTTAATCCACATGCACTATTTCCCTTGTTGAAACAATGATAACAGCCAGCAGGTTTGGATAAGAAAGTATTGATGATAGAAAACATGTCGTAGAACTATGTCAAATCACGAAAAAATTGTCATAGCTGAAACTATGCTGCTGATGTTATTAACAACTGTTTTCAATGTGGCATCAATTGTGTTCCTAATAGTGATTGACCTACAACTGCAGCAACGAGAAGCAATGATAATGCTAAAGTAGAAGACCGGTAAATTTTGCATTCTTCTTATTCATGTCAATTTCAAATGTTAATTACAAGGACAATTTTGTTATTTCCTAAAAGCAAGCTACACCCAAGCGTACTGCTCTATAAAGCACGAGTACGATATGGCGATACGGATACGGCGACACAACAAACTTAAAAAAGTAGGATACAGATACGTCAGGATACAGCTATTATATATGTGTGTATAATATCTTATATTCTCATATTTAAAGTGTAATTTTATGGTTGATGAGAATAACTTATATAAATTATTGCTATAAGTTTCAAAAATATTTTTTAAATCTTCTTCAAAATAACTACAATATTTTAAATGCTTTTTATATCACTTAAAATTATATTATGAATAATTTAACTTAAAAAAATAAAAATATCTTTCAACTATTGAATTTTAAAAAATTTTAAATTTAAAATAATATCATAAAGTTTGTTTAATTACTTCTCAATCTATCAGATTATTTACATGAAATAAGAGTTTAAGGCCTTGTTTGGCATGAGCCCAAAAATGGGCAAAAAAATATCTTAATAATATTTTAAATTTATTATAAATTTTAATAACTTTATTTCACATCCAACACAAATTCCAACCTTAAAAATCAACTTTATTTCACATCCAACACAAATTCTAACCTTAAAATCAACTTTATTTCACATCCTACACACCTCCCAATATTAAAATAAATTTCTTTCCCATCAACTCTATAAAATAAATTATTTTCTCTTTCGTTACCCAAATTCATCCTCCAACCAAACAAGCCCTAAATATATATCAGTAGATTAGTTTTATTTTGAATTTAAATTTAATTCAAATCGATTAACTTGATGCAAACATGATACAATAAATAATACAAATATTGTGACATAAACCATGATATATTGACCTAATTAAAGTATATATATACTCTCTTTTTAAATTTTTGACTAAATAAATAGATAAAATAAAAAGACCAAAACTTTATCTCTTTCATAATATGGGCTTGATTAAAGTAAAAAATATGTGATTGACGTTTAAAAAAAGTAAAGACAGTATCAGTTAAGGTAGAAAAAGTAGAAACGTTATTAGTATTTGTAAGATTATAAAAAAAAGTTAGCTCAAGTAGATGACACAGCTATTTGCGAATATCAAATCTTTTTCTATTGTCCAAACACTAGCGTGTGTAAAATATTCTGTGATCCTAATTGCGTAGCCCAATATATATCTCTCAATTTTAACGTCCAAATATATGCATAAGTTATGCTTTATAAAAAAAAAAATTTATTTTTTATTGTATATGTCGAACAGACTGTTTTAACATTTTTGTCTCTTATTAAAAGTATCTGGAAGTATCGGAGAAGTATCGGATAAGTATCAGATTTTTTAAAAATAAAAATAAAAATTGATACGCCATGTGGAGTATCGAATACGTATCGGTGAAGTATCGGAGAGTATCGGTGAGTATCGGTATATGATATGAATACGATACAAATACGTTAGGCTTCATTAAATATCGGTGCTTCATAAGTACTGGTTTTCCCCAAATTCTAGGTTTTGCATGTAAAATATGCCTGTTCTGTGTTCATTTTTTTTTCTGTTTTCTCTTCAACAGTTAGATTTAGTTGAAGAAATTTCCAGACAGCACACGCAGTAAAATCAATCAAAAAATCCATAAATTCAAAGTGAAATATAAACTGTCTGGATTAAATCAGGATAACAAGAACCATTGCCTCAACTTTTAATACAATATACCTTAAACATTGGCTCAAATTTGAACAACATCGAACCCTAAGAAACTAAAAAAGAAATAGCAGTTTACATAAGTGTTAGAACCTTCTCTAACACCCTTTGCCGAACAGTAGCTCAAGTCAAACAGCAGCTCAACAGCAATCCCTTGCCGAATAGCAGCTCAACAGCAAGCCCTTGCCGAACAGTAGCTCAAGTCAAACAGCAGCTCAACAGCAAGCCCTTGCCGAACAGTAGCTCAAGTCAAACAGCAGATCGTACCCTCCGTATTACTATGTCAACTCAGCATTTAAGGTGGCATGGGAGTCCACTGCCAAATCGTCCTTTGCAGGAATAGGCGTCAGATGTGACAGACCGTACCTATTACGTCCTCTCCTCTCCAAGCTATAAATAAGGAAGAGGAGGAGAAGCTGGGGACCCTCTCTCCCTCTGGCCGAGCTGCCCCTCTCTCTACCTCTCTCTCTCATACTCATTCGGTCTCCATTTAGAGACCCTCAAGCTTTGTAAGAGAAGAGATTCAATTAGTGATTTAAATCGCCTAGATGGCGTCGTGATTTTTCCCCCGGACACTCGGGTTTCCACGTAAAAATCGTCTTATTTCATTCTATTTTTGCATATTTTTTGCATCAACAGTGGTGCACTCACGCAAAACTGATACCTCACTACGTGAGATTTCCTTCTCTAAAACCCTCACTATGTGAGATCTCCTTCTCTAAAACCCCTTCTCAAAGTCCCGGCTCATGGTCAAGCCAACTTGGTGACGGGCAGTCCAGGGCAATCTCCTTCTCGATGTCCCAGCTCACGATCATGACGCCTCAGCCACTAAGAGTCAAGGGCAACCCCTTCTCTGAAACCCCTTCTCGAAGTCACGGCTTATGGTCAAGCCAGTTTGGTGACGGGCAGCCAAGGGCAATCTTCTTCTCGAGGTCCCAGCTCACAATCATGACGCCTCGGCGATTGAGAGTCATGGGTAACCCCTTCTCGAAGTCCCGGCTCATGGTCAAGCCAGCTTGGTGATGGGCAGTCAAGGGCAATCCCCTTCTCAAGGTCCCAGCTCACGATCATGACCCCTCGGTGACAGAGAGTCAAGGGTAACCCCTTCTCGAGGTCCCAGCTTACGACTATAGCAGCTCGGCGACTGAGAGTCAAGGGTGATCTCTTCCCTAACACCCCTCGTCGAACAACTCACACAGCTCTTCTCTAACAGCTTCTATGGAGCAGTTCAACTATGACGAGCTGACGACTCTGCAGGGAGTAATCTTTTCTCTAACACCCTTCGTCGAACAACTCTCACAGCTCTTCTCTAACATCTTCCATGGAAGCAATTCAACCACGACGAGCTGACGACTCTGCAGGGAGTAATTTCTTCTCTAACACCCCTCGTCGAACAGCTCTCACAACTCTTCTCTAACAGCTTCCATGGAGCAGTTGAACTACGATAAACTGACAACTCTGCAGGGAGTAATCTCTTCTCTAACACCCCTCGTCGAACAGCTCTCACAGCTCTTCTCTAACAGCTTCTATGGAGCAGTTCAACTACGACGAGCTGACGACTCTGCAGGGAGTAATCTCTTCTCTAACACCCCTAGGACTCGAACAGCTCTCACAGCTCTTCTCTAACAGCTTTCATGGAGCAATTCAAATACGGCGAGCTGACGACTTTGCAGGGAGTAATCTCTTCTCTAATGGCTCTTCTCTAACAGCTTCCACAGAGCAGCCCAACCATGTCGAACTGATGATTCTGCGGGAAGGATTTCCATGGAGGTCCACTGAATTAGCATAATCGAAACTAACACGTACATCAATGAACGTTATGCTCTGGAGGGGTATATGTTAGAACCTTCTCTAGCACCCCTTGCCGAACAGTAGCTCAACAGCAACTCCTTGTCGAACAGCAGCTCAAGTCAAACAGCAGCTCAAGTCGAACAGCAACTCAACAACCCCCCCTTGTCAAACAGCGTCTCAAAAAGATATCACTAGATCGTATCCTCCGTGTTACTGTGTCAACTCAGCATTTAAGGTAGCATGGGAGTCCACTGCCTAATCGTCTTTTGCAGGAATGGGCGTCAGATGTGACAGACCGTACCTATTGTGTCCTCTCCTCTCCAAGCTATAAATAAGGAAGAAGAGGAGAAGCTGGGGACCCTCTCTCCCTTTGGCCGAGCTGCCCCTCTCTCTCTACCTCTCTCTCTTGTACTCATTCGGTCTCCATTTAGAGACCCTTACGCTTCGTAAGAGAAGAGATTCGATTAGTGGATTTAAATCGCCTAGACGGTGTCGTGGTTTTTCCCTCGGATGCTCGGGTTTTCACGTAAAAATTATCGTCTTATTTCATTCTATTTTTACATATTTTTTGCATCAACAATAAGAGAGATTAAAGCTGGAACAGCAGATACTGTCGGTAGCTAACCCTGGCAAAAAGCTTTGACCAGATTCTAGAATCCCCTGTTAGGGTTTTCAAGCTTGTGGGCCATTAAAACTAAAACTAGAGAATAAAAACATCAAATTCCACATGCATCAAGTTCCATGAAACTACAGTTGCAGCTCAAAAGAAATACCAAAAGCCATTATCCCTAAATGACATTTCACAAGGATGGAGAACAAAAGTGCGAGCAATTTAGGGTAAAAAATAGAGGACTTACTTTCAAAAGGTTAGATGAAAGGAAAAGAAAAAAACCCACTTGTTCGACATCTCTTCCAAGGTTGCCTGCTCCTCCGCAGTCCACTCTGTCGCAATCCCCGGGTCATGCTTCAGCGCCTGCGAAGTCGCCGATGTCGAAGCCCCGCCGTTGCTCGCGCTCCCACCAGCGTCGACGGCAGCCGCTCCCCCTCCCTCACCCCCTGCCTGCACCAACGGCGTCACCCCATTGCTCCCCTCCCGGGCTCCGGACAGATTCGCATTCGCACCCATCTTCGGAGCGCAACCCGCCACTCGAATTCTCAGCCTACGCAATCCTTCACCCTCCCTCCGCCCCCTATCACCGCCATGAAAGCAGTACGTAGCCGCAGAAAAAGATCACGATGCTTAATTTCTCGATTTGCACGAGGCGATGACGAGCTGCGAACTCGAGCAGAGAACCGAACACGCGACGGGAAGCCGAGGAAAGAGAATTCGGGCCGAGCCCTTCCCTTCTCTCTCCGCCCCTCACAAAACTGGAATCGAGGAAGTGATGTATTGCCCCCTCTCCTCTCCGGAGTCTCCCCCTCTGTCTCTCCCGGTGTTCTGATTTACTTAAATTAAGATTGGATAATGAGATGCCCTTATCCTCCAGAATCTACTTGAATTAGGTTGACCATTATTTCTGATCATGATAACTTAATATATTAGGGTTTAAGGCAATCATGATAATTTAAATATATTAATTAATGAAAAATATCATCAGTGATTAATCACTTAAAATCTGAGATATTAATTAATAATTGAATAAAATGGAAATATTAAAAGTGTAAATTACATCCAGGTCCCTAAATTTAACAGTTAATAACGTACAAATCTACATTTTTTAAATTATAACATCAGGATCTGTGAGTTTTAATAAATTTTCAAATGAGTTCTTTTTATTTTTTTTATTATTAAATTTTTTTAAAATTACCATTATACTTCTCCCCCTCTCTCCTCCCGATCCCTGCGCAAGCGGCCGCTGATGGGTCGCGCGACCTCGCACGTGCTCGGGGATCGGGAGAAGAGAGAAGCGGCTTCTCTCTCTTCCTCCCGATCTCTACGCACACAGCCTTGCGCGCGGCCACCGGTGAGTCACACACACCACGCGGCCGTCGAACCTGCCGGCTGCCGCGCGCAAGGCCTTGTGCGCTGGGATCGGGAGGAGAGAGAGAGAGAGGGGAGTGGTATAATGGTAATTTTAAAAAAATTTAATAATAAAAAAATAAAAAAAACTCATTTAATAATTTATTAAAACTTAAGAATCTCGATATTATAACATGAATCTGTGCGTTATTAACCGTAATTTACCCATAATAAAACCATAGAATGAAGCAATTATTAATGGACAAGGCCAGGGAGGACAAATTTGACAAGAGACCAAGCTATGGACACATTCAAGAAATTTGCTTTTTAGCCGCGGACCAAAGTCAATATTTTAACTTTTAAAATGCTTTAATTTAAATTTCTAAAGATTAAAAAAATATTATCATTTAATCCAAATTAAGATGTAAAAGTTAACTATCTATCATTATACTTTTAAATTATTTCTTATTGTTAACCCTTTTTTAATTTTTTAAAATACAATTTAAATACTAATACTTATATGTTTTGATTTTAAAATTTTTGATAAAAGAAAACATAAGATGGTAGAAATTAATTTTTTTTAAAAAAAATGATGATATAAAAGGATGATAATCCTTTAAAATAAATTAATAATTCAAAAAAAATTTATACTCATAATTTAAAATAATTAAAAATAGTTAAATTACATGTCAAAGAGGGGCAAAAAATTACTGTGCTTTTATAATTTTAGATACCAAAACTAAAGTTTTAAAAAATTTGACTAATTTGTAACGCTCTTCCGACCTCAGGGAAGTTCAATGAAGCCCAACTTACATTATTTTGTTATCCCTTTTTCACATGGTCGAATCTTACGTGAAGATTCATGCAATTCTTCAACAAGCAAACGAAAGAGAGACTAAAATCAAATCTTGTATCAAGATAGTTGCCAAACTTGTAGCAATTATAAATCTAAAATTTCTCACATAAAACTTATAAGCGTCTATCTTCAAATTAGCATAAGATATCTCGTTCAACAATGTCTAAAGCACAAGATCAAGTGTTTATTTTCACATAAAGTTTCTCTAAGGATAAAGAATGCTAAAAAATTTGTGGGTGTAAAAGTTGGATGCAAACAATTCATGATCAAAATACAAAGACTTATAATCAAAGTCCTCATACAAAAGCAGTAGATTGACTTTGAGAAATCTTCTCGCAAATCATGAAAACTTCGAGTTAGAAGTCAAATATTTAGAACTCAAGACAATGCATGCACGCACACACGCATGCTGCAACCTGAAAGCTTTAGAATGAAGGGGAAGAAGCATCCACAATGCAACCTGAAAGCTATAGAATGAAGGGGAAGAAGCATCGTGTTTGCTAATTGAGAACAGCTTATATGGCTTAAAACAAACTCCCCGATTGTGATACAAGATTTTAACTCCTTTATGGTCGACATAGATACCGAAGCATATCCTCTTATCATTGCGTTTACGTGAGTAACAATAGCAGTAAAGACTTCAGGAATTTATTGTCAAACATTGACGACAAGCTAGTCATCGGGAAAACATCAAAGAGAACAAGAAGTTGAAAAGGCTAAGGGAGTAGGAAGGCGAAAAAGTTGCAGTTGAAGACAAGATAATGATGTTGAAAATTCCTTACTCATCAATAATAGGAAACTTGACGTATGTTATAGTGTGTGCACATGGCATGATATTATTCACCCCATTGGATTCATCAACTTTAGATGCATCAAAATATGCAATTAAGACGACTTGTAGCATACCACTCCGAGCAATTGTAAGGATCATAGAGAAACCACCTAACATATGATAAGAAGCTACCAGTATTACATCAAGTTGTAAAGCATAAAAGATCATAATCACGAAGGAAAGAGACGATAATCTATTCTAATTACCACCATTCCAATACTTACAAACACATAAAAATATAATGAGTTCAACATTTAAAGTGGATATCCTATCTGTAATAATTCAATATTATCATAAAGTACAAGAAAGAGCCTAAAACAAGCTTGTTACAATATCAACATCCCCAGCGAATAAAGGCATATAAAAGCTTTGCTTTCATTTGGCACTAGGGAGAAGTACAACCTTTTTTCGCAGATAAACAGCTACACATACGCCATTGAATAGAGTAATTGTAAACATACTAAGAGGGTACAATGCTTGACAGCCGAAGGCATGGGATGAGCGTTTACCATACATTTAGTTTGCTTACAACAAAATCATCCATGGATCAACAGGAAGAAACCCATTCAATATATGCCTGGGTCATTCAACCCAAAGCCGTTTGTCTTGGAATTCCAAATCAGCTCCTCCAAGGGCATTAGAGTAACACAGCAGAAGGCTTGAAAGTTCCTAGAGAATACTAGAAAGATTTATATTTTTATAATGAACGAATTGGAAATCTCTCAGAAGAAGCATAAGAACAACGAACAGGAACCAAGTCGAATGACAAGTAGAAACTGGTGATCTAGTATGGCTATATATCAAAAAAGATTGTTTGTTGGGCAAGGGAATAAAGCTAAAACCAATAAGATACAACCACAACCCATTTTGAGTCCCGAAGAAGATCAATAATAATACCTATTAACTAGATCTATTGCAATGCATGAAGATTCACTTAATGGTGAATGTGCTGAACTCCAAGCCATTAGAGCCTTCCATGATAAATGAAAAACCCATGAGATAGGCTCTAATAGATGACCATGTAATGAGGGTATAGCATCTCCAAGAAGGCATCATTTTAGAGAAAAATGTTACAACTACAAGGTGAGGAACAAAAATCTTTTTGAGTAGGGAATGAGAGACAACTGGCATCAGCAGCAAAGTAGTTCAGAGCAGAACGAGGGAAGTTTGAGTTCCATCACATCACCTTCGATGCTTGAAGAACTCTCCGAAATTCTTGAGGAAATAACCAGGATTTTTTATCGAGAAAATAAAAAGACTACTTCTATGAGATTTGATGGGACTTGAATCCTCCATAGAAGCAACATATGACCAAGAAATCAATCTCAAAACACTAGACTCATAAGGAAGAAAACCCTATGCAGAGAAATAAATAAACTTCATGAAGAACTGAGGAAGAGCAGAGAAAACTCATGGAATTTAAAGAAGGCATGTGAAGAAATCTCATGGAAGACCAATAAGGAATTCTCATCAAAAACCTTGGGGAAACCTCATGAAGTAATCATGAAATTTCAAAGACCATAAAATTGAAGGAAACCTCATGCAAGGAATAAAACTCGATGTAAGTAAGGAAAACAAGTGAAGACTAAAGAGAACTATCAAATCTGGAAGGCACGATCAAGATATAGTAAAACCTATTATGAGACAGATATAAGGTTTACATATAAGTAAACCTACTCTGATCCGCTAATTAATAACATAAAAGACAAAAAAAGACAAACTATGATTAGAAAATAATATGTAACTTTTATATTGTGTATAATTTACATATTATATAATAATAACAACAACAACAATCAAGTCTTAATCCTACTAAGTATAATTTACATATTATATTAAACAACTAACTTTTTATTCTTTTAAAAGAGACTGATCATGTAATTGCATCTATTAGTAAAGTGAGTGAGGCAAAGAGGGTAGGGGTCATGTGAGAAGGGATCCAATGTGATGCGGGGGTGGGCAAGGCAGCACGAAAACGGGTACAAGTACCATTGTCCTTTCTAAATATTTGATGAAGTTCGTCAATTATGACATAGATACAAGTCATTTGTTATTTTAATATTCCATGTCACAAAAAGATTTCAAACTTAAACACAATCCAAAGTATGATAAGGAGAAATATCAGAAGGCCAAAATTCATGATTGGGCTGAATACACAAATGAATTAATACTCATTAACTACAAAGTCTAAGCCAGTAAGGATAATCACTTGTATATTAACATCACACCTTACTGACCTATTGTTGAACTACCAACATGGGATAGTTGCCCATAAATATTTTCAATAATCTACCATTCACATATGAATCCATTCACCTTTATCTTTTCTTGTCTAATATGTCATTTTAACACATCAAGTACATGTACATTAAAAGTCAACTTAACCACCTATAGACACGGTAAAAGTCACATGTTCTTAGATTCCACAATTCTGGCAGAACCAGCAAGACCTATGGAAGCACAGCATGCATGAATCATTTGATCCTACTTGATTCATTGGCTTTGATACCACAAATTAATAAGAGAAACACTAGGAGACGTAAGTTAGGTTAAAATACATAAGTGAGTAGCACTCTTCTCCTCCTCATATGGGAATCTATCCATAATAGTATGTTCACATTCATATGGGAATCTCATTGAATGTGTTGTTTTACTCACCAAGTGCATGCATATCAAAAACTCACTTAACCACCTGAAGACACAATTAGTCACCGACTCTAGGATTCCTCAATCGTGTTAGAACCAACAAGACCCATAAAACACAAGCACAACTAGATCCTAACAAATTGAATTGTTCTGATACGAAATAACAATAATAACCATCTAGCTTTTATTATACTAAGTAGACTCAACTATACAAATTCTTTGTTTCCATTGCACTAAATCAAGTAGTAATTTTTCATTTAATTCCAAGTATGTAAACTCACTCCTTATTATTTTTACTGTATCTTTTTTATTTTTATTTTTCTCTTTTTACATGAATAAGATTCAATAACTCAACTTTTCTTAATACGACCTTTATTAACATACAATTTATATGTCCAAATCATCTAAGGCTCTGTTTGGCATTATTGTGTTGTATAAAAAGGTACTATATTATATAGTTATATTAAAAAGTTATTTTAAAAAGATAGTTATTTTATCTATTTAGCAAATTGATATTAAAAGATGTTTTCAAAAGCTGAACTATTTGAAAAAAAACTGTTATGCTATTTAAAAAATTTATAATTTTGACTAAATTAGATGTATAAATAAAATTATTATTTTTATTACATATATTTTATTAATACATAATAAAATAAATATATATAATTTAATATTTTTATTTATATTATTTTTTATATGATAAATATTATTATATATTATTATATATTATTAAATATAACAATTATATTTATACTTTGTTAATTTTAAAAATATGTATTTAAAGAAATAGTTTTATATAATGATTTAAATTATATAAGTTATAAATTAATTTTATATTATGAATATATAAATAAATTTTACTTTATAATATATTATTAATTATATTATAACATAATTATAATAATTTAAAATTTTATACTTATTATTTTAAATGAATAATTACCTACATGCCACACCATTTAATTTTATTTATGCTTTACTCATCCATTTTTAGTTAATTACGCTATGCACACTCAAAACATTATAAAATCTTACATATACACATTTGAATTAGAGCTTAATCAAAAACTTTTTTTAAAAAAAAAATCTGTCAGTAAATAATTAAAATTATATTTTTATCCTTAATGGTACATATTTTTCTCTTCCTCAATACCACACTAAAGCGTTGATTTGTCCTAAAATCAATTCACATTGCGGATGTTTTCTTCTTTTGCCGCCACCTAAACATTAAGGCCATGTTTGGCGCGAGGATCAAAACAGGACTAAGACAGGACCAAAATGGTACTAATTTAAAAAACAACAATAATAATAATATATAATTATTTTAAATTATTTANTGTTATTTTTTAAACTAGTACTATTTTAGTCTTGTTTTGGTCCTCGCGCCAAACAGGGCCTAAGGTTTTAGAATTTTCACTCAAAATATATTTAAATATCCTTAAAATAATATGATGAGCGGCTCAGATTTTTTTTAATCTAAG
>JAEMOT010001881.1:46380-85629 GCA_019297695.1 Apostasia ramifera | reverse complement strand
TTTTTAATCTAAGTATAGTTAAGTTATTAAAAAATTATGATTACTCATTATAATAGAAATAAGTTAAAATATGTGTATGTAAGATTTTATAATGTTTTGAGTGTGCATAGCATAATTAACTAAGAATGAATGGATAAGACATAAATAAAAGTAAATGGTGTGGCATGTAGGTAATTATCCCTATTTTAAAATATATTATCATAATATAAAATTATTTAATTTTATTTATATATTATTATGTAATGTAATTATATAATATAATTACATATTTTATAATAAATATATTATTTATATTATATCTTTTACTATATGATTCATATAGCCGACCCCACCTAGTGGGATTAAGGCTTGGTGGTGGTTGTTGTTGTATATCTTTACTATATGATAAATAGTTATAACATAACTATTAAAATTCAATTATTTTGAAGTTATTTTCGTCTTTAATTAGTTATAGCAAAAGTAATTTTCTAAAAAACTATTTTTTTTTACCTTTCTCCGGTAGCTATTTTTCAGCTTTTAAAAGTTAAAATATCCTCTAAAATATTTTGCCAAACGAACTTTTAGTTTTTAGCTATATGAAAAAGTGTTTTATCTTTTTATGCATACACATTCATCCACTTTAGCTTTCTCATTTATGTGATACTTATTTTATTTATATGTTTCTACTTTATAGACCAAGTATCATATAGCATTACTAATTTTACTACTATTTTATAACATTTACCTGCAAATTTGAGTAAAAGTTTTTTATCATACAATAAGCTATATGCATTCATCTACTTTACTCATCCTACTTGGATCCTGATAATAATATTTCTATTTATTTCACTGTCATTTTATATAATTGATCCAATAATCTAAACCGCTTACTTTTCTTGACTTGATCACTAATTATCACGTCCTTATGGACACTCATCTTCCATCCACATAAGAATTCATCCACATTAATCTTTTCTTATCTTATGGGCTATTTTAACCAATCAAGTATATGCATATCAAGAGCCCACTCAACTATTTATAGATACAAAGAAAGTAACCCACTTCTAGATTCCTCAACCATGGTAGAACACAACCAGCAAAAACCACTTGATCCCATGCAATCCATTGGCTTGATACAACACGCTAGAAAAGAAATATCAAGTGGCAGAAGTTGAGCTCAATACACAAATAAATGTACACCGATTAACTCAAAAGCTCAGGCCAATAGATAACATCCAGCAAGACCTATGGCAACACAACTCCCATGAACACTTGATCCCAACTGATCAATTAGCTCTAATACCACATATTAGGAAAGAAAAACCACGATACTACGCTAAGACTAGCACATAGGCAAATGTACTCTCAGTTAGCCCAAAATCCTAGACAAATAGGTAAAAGCCACTACTTGTATATCAACATCATATCAGTTGAATTACAAATATAGGATAATTGCTGATGTAAATTTCCAACAAGCCAAGGCCTTAATTTGAAGCTCAGATAAACCTCACTAAGTTACCAAATCAAAGAAACTTTTGGTTATGAAATTAAATTAAGATTGGGGTCATTTAAGATAAAAGTTAATATAAAGTCTAAGAATTAAGACCACAGCAAGACTTAGCCCAATCAAAGATACTTAGCTTTACCATAATTAACGAATTCTCACAGTAACAACTTCAAAATCTTCCAGTGAGACGTACCCAAAGAAGAAAGAAGGATAAATTTTCAACTGTCATTGTAGTAATTCAGGAGGTATCAAATATTAATGTTCTAGTAAGTCTTATTCACAAAGTTGCATCTCACACAGAAATTACTTGAGGGAAGAAGATATTAATGCCCTTACCTGTATAGGCTTGTCTCTATCTTTTGACTCAGTGAAACTGAGTGAATCCAAAAATGGGCAAGAAATGCTGAACACAGATCTCTATAATTAAGGAAATTTTCCTAGTTAAATAAGAGAAGAATCCAACTTCCTTTTTTTTTGGAAAAAGAAGAATCCAACTATTGAATGCGATATGTTGTTCACTTTAATTCATCTTTTCCTTTTTTCTATGATGAAGATACTGTTTAATGTCAACAATTAACACCTCTCACTCATAAAATTTGAGAACAGACATGAGTAAAGAAAATAAAAAGTCAGATAATAGAATCTTTCAGCTCAACGAGCGCACTCTTCTCCATGGTGCTTCAGGCAAACGTTGGTTAGAATGACAAATTGTCTTCGACAAAATGCTATCAGATAAGTTTATGGAGGTAATATGAGGTTATGTACAAATTATCACTGGAAATGGCAAGAATTTGCAAGTTCATGGATTCAGGAATTTCAACAACGAGGAATAGAAGTTTGAGAAATAAAAAGCATGGTCACCTGATCAAAATTACACTTGTTTGTAAAATAGTTACTGCAGCCTGCGGCAATGGAAAAATTCAACATATATTGAGAACTAGGTAACAAAGAATATCAACCAATGCTTAATGTACTCCATAATTAATAGTACCAACCAGATTAGTCTTAATGGTAAGTAGAACAACTACCAAATACACCAACAAACCAAATTCGTACTACACTACTACCGACTCGCTCATTTTTGGTTTTCATTTATCAAACATTAATGGCACTTACAACAATAACAACAACCAAGCCTTAATCCCACTAGGTGGGGTCGGCTATATGAATCATTTGTTTCCATTGTGCTCTATCAGTTACCAAATTCTTATCTAAGTCTAAGTAACTAAGATCAAACATTAATGGCACTTAAAACATAAAAAAACTGTTGATATGAAATTAACTCAGCAACTTAAAAATATTGATTTTAAACTGCATATGCCTCTGTAATTACTCAACTTCATCGCAATGAATATACAATACCATTGCAAGCTAACCTAGCCGCTAGAATTTGTATCCTAGTCATTTAGAATGTAGAAATATGAAAATGCATATGCAATTAAAAATTGTATTAGAGATGCCCATTTGTTTAAAACCTCCCTCTTCCAGCAAAACTAGTTAGTCATGTCTTTTGATTATATAAAATTCATTAAGACATTGAGTTGACAAATTCAATGCTAAAATAATGGTCACCCTTTTTTTTAAGGTCTTGATACGGGGTCATTGATGGCAAAGCTAACTTAAGCTATTGTTCATGAATTTTCTCTGTGACAAGGTGTAACGATTTGAGTGTGGTGGAAACACTTTTTCTATAACACCTCTCGAGAAATAAGCTGCTTGAGAGAACTTTTTGATCAATACTTTCTGAAGCACACTGTTAGCTACCTTAATCTTTGCCAATTTTCATATGACTTCATACATTTTGAAAATAAGGGCATTTTCTTTCTTTTTTTTGAAATATGAATTACAAAAGAGTACATTATCCAGCATCTTCTTTGAGGATGTCAAAAAAATCAATGGTGAGAGGCATACTTTTCTCCCAACAAAAATCAGCTAAAGTACTGATGTGTACCAAAAAGTTAGCTACACTATTGATAATTCATTATACATGTAACACTTTACAAAATTAAAAAGAAAATAGAAAAACTATATGTTCTATCATTGGGTCTTGGTGTGCCAAAGGCAGCTTTTATCTACAAGTTGACATAAATATGTGTGTAAATAATAATGTGAAGCAAAAAATGGCTAGAAAGCAGTCAATTATGATAAACATGAATTATTTATTTATTAAGTATACTGTAATATAATTGTGATGAGATTTAACTTTGTAATTCTCTCTACTTATTTATTACAAAATAACAACAAAATCTTAATCCCATCTGCTACATGGATTTCTCTCCTCCACTTGTTTTATCTAAAACAGCTTTCTCTATGCAAGTGAGATACTATAATTTTGTTATTATAAAAAATTATTTGATTACCATGAAATCTATATGTTTTAAATTTTGTATGGATATTGACATGTTACTACTATAAATATTTGTATTAATTCATCTCTAATATTTTATATGGACAGATTGTATTATTTTCATATAATTTACATTTTTGTAATATGAATAATTTTGTCTGATATAATTAATTTTTCAATATATTCATTTTGAATACTTGACCTCTTTTAGGCTAAGACAAAAATATCTATATAAAAACAGTTTAATTTGTATGATACTATTAAGCTCACTAGAGCGTATAGAAATAATGTTTTCTTAATGCAGCCAAATGGAGAAGAAAAATCCATGTAGCTGATCCCATTTAGTTTGGGATAGCAGCTTTTTCATTGGATGAGTTATACTCTTATTAAAAATTACTGATTTCATGAATATTAATAACATGATGTTCAGTTTCTTTTGTAGCAGTTTTGTGACTATGATTAACATATTTAGTAATTATACATAAATACTGTACATTCAAGCATGCAATTTCTTAATCCTTTTTGTTTTGAATGTCAAAGTTTAACAGGAAAAAACTTTTCTAGTAGATAAAACAAACCAACAGCAGGAAGAGATTACCTTTGCGCCATGCTCAAGAACACCGAGATGATACTTCCCGCCATTGAACAACTAGGAAAGACTCAGTTGCTTCCTTCATTAGACAGCATGCCCACAATGAAACATCTCAGTTATCATGACTGCTCAAAATTTGATGAGTTAATTTGCTTGCTTGACTGTTCCAAATAAGACATACATTTCAGCAAAGCAGAGAACAGAAGATCTGACTTTACCATGCAAAAGTTTAAAAATGTAAGAAATTTACCTTGTGAAAGTATTTCTTTCTTAGCTTGATTGCCATGCGAATACACCTTCTAACATTTATTTTCAACACATTGTCATTGAATATCTATAGGTACAAAAGGGATGTATGAGTAAGGACTTAAGCACATGCTAGAAATTTTCTAATTGCCATGACCTAATAAGCACTGAAATTGCAGAATATAACTAGTTAACAGCATAAGTAATGCTTTATGCAAATAAATAAATGCCATGACAAAAGTTTTAAAAAATGTGAACCTACCTTGATTACATCATCAAATGAATGAGTTTCTCGCATGATCTTTTGCCGGTTAATGATAAGAATTGCAGCAACACAGAAAACAGACAATTCATCATCCCCCTTTCTAGTTGGCCCATTGTTGTAAGCCTGAAGCTGATCATGTCTGACCCAGAAATTAGCTTGTGTAAGGCCACAGAAGGGATGCCTTGAAGAAGCTCGTAACCCACCATTACTAGAATCCCATGTTTCATTCCTGTGAGGAGAATGCACACTTTTGACTGTCCCTATACCATGATCAGCAGTTTCTTGTTCAGCCTCTGGACAAGAAACATGTACTATCAATTGTTCAAGGCAATTTTCCTCCAAATGCTGCACACCAGCTTCATCAAAATCAGCTGCCCACATCATCTGCAAAATGGCCAATACAAAATATGACAACACCAGCAGCAACAGGCTGGGAGAGAGTATAACTTATGCATCGGAAATCAAAGTACAATGATTCATTTAATGGACTTCATGCCATTGTTGCAAAGTTTACCACAGGAAATCTGAGCTTTGTATAAATAGAACTTTACTGATTAACAAGCATAGACAGGAAGGTTTGGCATATTGAGCAATTTAGATGCATGCTTACATGTAAAATGTGAGAGGTGATTTATCCTATTAAAGTGAAACAAATATTATTACACAAAGCATTGGAAACATAAAAGAGTATGAAGTAAAAGCAAATCAAGGTTCTAGGATAATATGTTCAATAAAATAAATAAACCATTAAAACAACTAACCTCCCACATGAATAGAGCTTCATTGAAGGACAGTTCACGACGAAAAAGCACCAACAACATCCGGAAAGCAAAATGAAGGCTTTCAGCTCCTATAACCGACAAATGATCAAACAATACAGCATCTGTTAGTTCCAAGATCTTCCATAAAGCTTGTAATTGCTTCATAACACCAGTTGGACCTTGCATCTGAAAATTTTCACGCTGCAAATGAAGGAAAAATATTACCAATTAAAAGAAAATTGGGTAGAGATAATTTGCATAGAAAAAGCATTACCATTCTCCTCAGAAGCATCTCAAAGCACCAAAAGGCATCTGCATTATCATCAAATAGCACGACAAAAGGAGAGAGCAAATCGCTCATACCTGATTACACCGAATGATTATTTATGAAAACATAAGCCAGTTTTAGCACATTGCCACATTAATTAAAATTTAAAAAAAAAAGAATAGATGACATAATTCAACATTAAAGAGAAAGTACCTTGGCAATACCCAGTGTCTGGATCAATCCATGCATAAACAGCTAGGATATCTGACATTCTAGCCATATTTTTTGAATCTCCATAGAAATCAAGTTGACTATCAGTTCTGACTACATCAACAACTGAAAAACACAACAATCACTTTCAAAGATAGTAAAACACCACGCAAACTATTGTGATAGCATGTTAGTTAAAATTTGGAAGGCAGGGTTCACCAATGCGATGGAGAGTCCATAGCCACTCGGAAACTCTATCTTCAAGGGCAACTGATCCATTTGATGCTGTTGTTTCTGCCTTTGCCTCATCTGGAGCATCTGATATCCTTAGTACGCCAAGTGTTTCAGTTCTGTGTGCAGACTCTTTTTGCACCAAAACTTGTTCTTGAGTATTTGAACTAAAAAACTCAGTTCCATGGCTGCTTGATCTAAATATGACATTAGATGAATCGCTTGATTCCATTATTAGATCGTGGTTATTACTAATTTGAAAACTATGCATACGCTCATCACGGAACCTCAATACACGTTTGGAGGAAGATAATTGATCATCATGTAATTCACTACCACTGTTACCCCTATCACAGTTTTGGAATAAATTTGTTACAGGAAGAGGAGGAAAATCAAGAAAACCCTCAGCTGCAAATTGTTGTTCAAGCATTTCAGTTTCTGGTTTTTCAGATGGGAAGTTATGTTCCATAGAAGGTGGTTCAACATATGAAGAATCACGAGCTGCACTACCTGTACTCATCCTAACTCTAAATAGCTCAGCTGAATTGCTAGATTTCCGTTTTTGATGTGTGTAAGACATAACCAAAGAACCATTATGCAGATCAGAATATGCCTCTAATTTTGTAGTAGTATCCTGGGAAGCTCGGCCGCTTGCATCCAATGCTTCCCTAGAGTCATTATATTTAGAAGAAGTCCTCATATCCATTACTTTGGACCCAACAACATAGGCAAGAGTTCCGGTTCCAATGCTAGAGTGCATTGCTTGGCACTGCCTTATCAAATCATCATAACGCTCCCTGCATCTAAGAATAAACAGTGAGTAACATCATAATGACCTACAGGCCTAGGACCTTGCTGGAACTAGTCTATACATAATAAGAATAGGAGTATCATAGTTAGCTAGGAATCAACAGATACATACCAGGTCAGGAAAAAACTTTCCACATTACTGTAACCAAGTTCTCTACTACGAAGAGTGACTCTTCGCTGTTTAAGTCAAAACAAATGGCAAACACTAACCCACTCCAACACGTGCAGCCATGAATGAATCATTCCAAATTTTTTGCCCTTTTATAGAAGTCCCTTGTGCCACTGGTACTAGAACTAGAGGCAAAGAAATGTAGCTTCAATGGTCATAGTTAAGCAGTGGGGGTGTTGGAAACAGTGAGATAGCTATTCTAGCATCCTAGCCTCCAGGCCAAGACCAAAGCAATGTCACAGTTAATATAGTTAACTCTGTTTAGTTCAAGTCCAAGTTGAACATGGCCATTTTTAAAAAAAAATATATAAAAAAATATAAATTTTTTTTAGATATATATATATATATATGATGAGAAATAAAGTTAGTTAGTTGTGAGAAAATAAAATAAAATTGGTTGATGTATTGAGAATTGTATAAGCTGTTTTATTTTTTTTTAAAAAAATAGTTATGTCCGACCTGGGCATGAACCAAACAGGGGGGGACCCGTGTTGATATTTTCCGATAAAATAAGACATAATGTTATGCCTACGTTTTCAGCCCAAGCTATTGGAAACTACTAATATCATTAACTCACTAGCTATTGAGACTTTAGTGTCCCAAAAAGGAGGTCAAGGGTCATATCCTCAACTTTGTTTTCAATAAAAAATTAACCAAATTTGGCTGAGACATGAACCTAACAAGCTCTAAACATTGATAATTAAATGATGAAACCAAGGTCAACATAATAGCTATTCAAAGACCTCGATCCATTCAAACTAAAGCGAACTAACCGGTTCTTAATTGTGGATGAGCCTAGATGTAACTTCATAAGGTGTGGTGTCCACAACAATTACCCAAGCCAGGTGAGGAAAAAAGTGTACCAACGTAAAAAGCTAGAGTAAAGATTATAATCAAGTAATCCTTGACATAATAGGAAACTATTGGTTTCGGTCCATCTAAATTAAAGCAAATAGGTCAAATCTTGGGCACTGATCATAAAACCTATACTGAGAGCATTAATTTTGGCAGCTGTGGTGTCTGCACCAAAATGACTAAGCCCCAATACCTTATGTATTAAGTATGCCCTGTTGCAAGAAGTTAGTATTTTTTTTGAAAGGAAATAGTAATTTATTAAGTTATAAAATGTACAGCAGTATCTTATATAATTGATGCTCAATGTATGCCATTAATAAAATATTTTTACAAAACAACTTAGCGTCCAGTTTTATGTCATGCTTTATTCGGTATACCACATTCTTATCTCCTTTCTTATCATGTGGACAATTCTAATAGGGAGCGACAAAAGAAGTAATATATTATTGAGCGCATCATCCCAAATAAAAAGTAAAATCTCAAGAAATCCTTACATCAAACTACAGTAACTAGTACTCTTGAGCAATATGGTTCTTATACTCCTTTTTCTAGGGGTTTCAACTCTCTTTCTGTAAAGTGATGGGCAATACTACCTAATGCTCACATTGGCGTGTCAATTCATAAAATCCTCTATTGGAAATGAATGTGGATTCAACAATATTATGGATTTTTTAGTAACTCTGGCAATTTACTTTTCTCTTTGGAAATAGTAAAATCTTTGGCAAATTAAAATGTACTAGAACATTAGACAGCAGTTAGTTTGATCAAGTTTATAAAAAAGAAGACGTGCTTGAAATTTAAGAAATTAATTTGATCAAGTTTACAAATAAAGAACGTGCAAGCTGCTCTGAGCCCTACTACTGATTGAAAGACAAATTCAAACAACCAACACCAACAACCGGACAATCCTTTCTCCTGAAAAATATGAACCATCAAATTTACTTCCCAAGTCAACTCTACTTTCCGAATCCAATAAGTTTGATCAGCTAAAAGCAATTTTCTCAATAGAACAGAACACTGCAAAATTCTTCAATAGGAACGAAAGAATATATGCTGAGAACTCAAATTTCACAGAATCTATAATATTCTATTACTAATTGTTTTTTACAGCAGATCTTTATGAGCATCTTATATATGACACCCAAATACTTTAACTGTTTTCTAGGGGTTAAGAAAGAAAAAGAAAAATGTGCATAAAAATAAGACATTCTCATATCTCAAAACATCATATTATATTTCACTAAGGAAATACGAAACTAAACAAAGCATAACCTTCGAGCTATCCTAAGTTGCCTCCTGTAATCTGCAGTGCTGCTAAGAGCATAGCATCCCAGAAGAAACTCCCACACTTCTGCTCGAATGGAAGGATCTACACCCTATTAATGGAGAACATGTAACAGTTTAAATTAATGAAGAACCACATTTAAGAAATTAAAAATACATAGATAAACCTTCGGCATAAAAATTTCCATTATTTTTGAACAGATCAAAGTTAATGTAGTTTAATAAGATCTCAGAATATCTAGCAGAAGATAATATTTCAGGCAATAGGTACATTCATAACAAGCTTAAAACATCTAAAATAAAAATTAAACAACTCCACCGAGGTTTTGGAATTATAAATAGCAACTAAGCTGAGCCTACATATGCAACGGGTTGAGTTATGCCAAATTAGTTCACCCACATATTTTCCCTGGATCATCAAGTAAGCTCCAGGCAAACCACCATCATTTTAGACTTAGGACCAAGTATTAGAAAAGTGACATGGTCCAACATAACGCAAACATGTTAGCATATGAAACTGGCCCATTGATGGGTCAATTTGGGATTAACTGGAGCCTGCATAGACCAACCAAACTATAATAGGATGAAATAAACCTACCCAAACTTTTTTAAAATAAAGGTAATAAACGTATCAATAAACCAAAAAAACAAGTGCAATAATAGAACTAGCAGCAAGTTCGAGTTTCATCATGGTTAATCTGTAACAGCGTCATCAAAAAATATTTAAAGAAAAATCAAACAGTAAATGGAAAGAAAAACAGAGTAGTGTGCAGCACTAAGAAGTACTTACTCCTAGAATTATCAGCTTAAGTGCTTTCTGAAATCCTAGAGCCTTCCCCTCACTATCAAAAACTGTCTGCCAATTTTCTGGCTTGAGCATCCTGCTTCTCTGTATGATTTTAAGGTGAAGTAAAAGACCTACATACTGAGTTTCAAAAAAAAAAGACCTACATACTAGTTGGCAATGCCCACAGCTGTCAAACAAAGTCAATAAAATACTTTGCTCAAGAAAATCTGCAAATGTAAATCAAACGTTTGGCTCAAGAACGTAAATTGCAGAACTATGCTCGACCAATAATTTAGACGCTACTACAGAGACCTCAAATTATAAGAGACAAAGGAGTGATAGAGGAGAAGGAAGATCACAACTATGCTTAACAAATTATTAGAGGCTACTACAGAGACCTCAAATTATAAGAGAGAAAGGAACTGATAAGGAAGAGGTAAAGCCAGATATTGACATAGACAGATGGAAGAGAGAGAGTTTACACAAGCATGATTCATGATGGATTTAACAGTAGTGCTTTGCTATCTTAATCCTCACGGAAAGGTAGGAAACAATTTACACCCAAGCAGTCAGCATAGAATTCATCATAATGCTTTGATATCAACATTTCTGTCTTTTGCTATAAAAAAAAACTGTTTTTAATAAGTAAATCTCCTGGAAAACCATATACTTGTAAGAATCAAGCAGTCTGCTACTTAAATTTAGAAAAAAAAAGTACTACAAATTAAAATTCTTTAACCGTTTACAAAACATGATAACAATAACCATCAACAGTGGCCGCAGAAATAGAATCTACTGAACATATGCAGTTGTAACTGACCTTGGTTGGCGAGTGGTGAAAGCATGGCTCCCGGATATCCTTTACAATCGAGCTTACCCGCTGTAGACTCACCACCCCTCCCCGCCCACACATACATCTCGTATCCTCCCAGTTTAAGGGCATCGGCTCTACGATCCTGTTCTCCCCTCTCCTCCACCTCACTCCCTGAAACCGAACAAACCACAATGCATTACGGGTTCCAAAGAAAATCCGCAATGAATCAAAATAAAAACTGTACCAACCGCATGGCAGGTCACGCAAGCAGGAAGAGGGAAAAAGAAGGATATCGTCACTTTGAATCAAGATCAAAATTCGGCCTTCCAAAAGAAGCGGTCACGATTCTCTCTCGAAGAATCGGATCAAGGTAGGGTGGGGAATAGAGACGGCAGGGCAACACTGAACCGAGATCACTCGAGAAGTAGAAAATCAGTGGTAGCAACAGCGGAGCGGGGATCTAGAACTTGGAGGGATTCGGAGTCGTCGGACGGCTTAGCGAACGAACGATGAGACAGCGGCGACTCCGTCGCCATGAACAGAGACGTCCCTTTTCTCCAGCTACTGCAACAAGCTTCTAAGTTCTAACGTATTATTTTATTATTTTTCTCTTTAAAATTACCCGAGACGGAAATTTCGAAAGGATACAATTACATCAAGGTTTCTAAAGTCCTATACAAGTTTCACCTACACCTTTAGTTATATTTTTTAAAATCTTTCTCTAGAATTCAAAATAAAGGCCTAATATTTAATAGTTAAAAAAAATAAAGACCCGACTCTACAATTTTAAAATAAAGATATAAGTAAAAAATAAAATAAAAATAAATTAAAATATAATTATAAATAAACTATAAGAACCTATTAATAATTTACTTTGTTTATTTTTGTCAACAAAAATTTCATTAACAGTTTTTTAATGATTAACATAAAATCCAGCCTTTGTACTTTTTCGAGTAAATTACAAGTGATTTAATGTTAAAAAAATTTACAAGTGATATTATGTCAATGGATTGGATCATGACCCGATAACGTCATCCTAGCCATCCAATTCGATGCTGATCTGTGTTCCCACCAATTCTCCCCAGGTGGGAGGAACTCGACCCCGTCGAGTATGGGTCATGCGACTCATGTGTCTTCGAGTGGGTCAGAACAGTTATAACCTTTGAGTCTCCTGAAAAGGTAAATTTTTTCACCGAACTAAATATCACTGATAATTGAATTCTATTAAAATTACTTGCTCAACAAGTTTATTCAATTAGCTCTAAATAATTATTGAGGTAGATTTTGGTTGTGGACACTCGTGGTTAAAGCAATACTCAAAGGGAACAAGAGGCTATTGTTTTACTAGGTATTACTATTGTATTCTGATAATCAATAGATCTGAAATATTGAAAGTATCAATAATTCCCATAATCTAATAATAATATTTTCAAACTTATTCAGTTGAACCAATTTAATAAAATTTTTAAAATAAATTAAATTAGAGATTTAATTATCTTAAATTATCATAATAAAATATTTAGAAAATTTTTTCTACACTTAATTATAATAGCTCACCATTAATTTTACTGATTTCATTTATTTTATAATATATAAATAAAGGAACTGATATATGCAATGAACTAAAATAAAATGCAAATACAAATACTAACTAGACTCAAACCTACGATATGAAAAGAAAATTAAATATATGCAGACTTGATTTATGAGCTTACTAATGCTTACGGGATAATTAATTCTGATTATAGGCATAGGGAAAATAGGTTAAAGTCACGAGAGATGCGGTTCCTAATAGGTGTCATAAAGTTCTCCAGAAATATCTGGCGAACAGTACAACACATTAGTTAGATATTCGCGTAGCCCACTATTCAGTCTCATGTATCATCTGCCTACATTGGTCTATAGGTGTTGAGTTTTTACTAAATCTAAGATATGCATAAGTATGCTTAACTAGATCGAACCTATTGACCTTATAATGATTGTAGCCTATAATCATCTCAATGTGATCGATAGTGTTATCAATACAATAAGATGGTTTAGTGGTTCTTATCGAATCTATGATCTATTTTTTTTTTATGACTCAGCTCTATGATTAGTTTCTCAACTTGACTTTCAACTTCTATCATATAACTATCTTCCTCGTGCATCTCATCCTCGTACTTTTTGTACTCTTCGGCTAAATTAGGATCTGCTATATAAATGGATATAGTTAAGGAATCAAGTTCCAATGCTTTAGGAAGAACGAAGGTCTCCGTGGAAAACTCATTCAAAACTTCTTTCACGAAGAAACTAGATTGATCACCTATAGTTTCAATAGGTCTGGCAATGAGAGTAAGAACTGGAGAAAATAGTACTAATCTAGGGTTATGTTATTTATTAGGTGTGGATATGCGGTCGAACCTTGCGATAAGCTCAGATAATATAGTTTCTATTTTAGAGTCTATACTCACATGATACTTATATTAGGCAGTAATAAAAAAATTATAATACAGAATATGTAAGAATGATCAAATAAAATGCCCTAACCTAAATCATGCTTTGATACCAAGTTGATGGGGGACGGAAAAAGATGCCAATGATTTTTTATATTTATATTCAGCAAAATTGATTAGCAAATTATTTTAATTAAAAGAAAAATATTTTCTAAATAAATTATAAATCCCGTAAATTAAGATATCTTAAAATTAAAATTAAACTAGATCGTACGATAAATAAGAATTTATCAATTTAGATTGTCAATTAAATTCAATAAATCAGATCCGAGGTTCAGGAATTTATGACAGACATCTCACAGTTAAATCCAATAATAATTAACACACAAAGAAATATCGGGTCACATAATTAGAGCCAAATAAATAAGTCAAGTTAAGCGAATAATTTGTGTTGAAATCAAATAAGTAGCTTAGCTGCGTTCGGGAAAGAATTTACCAGCGATTTGAATCGAAGAAGAGTCAATGAATTGATCTGATAGAGTACGGACGGACAAAGCGCAAACGGCGCGCNCGCGCGGGCAGGCTTGGGGGGGGGGGGCGCTGGGCGGCCGCACAGGCGAGTTGAACGAGTCTGGCGGAACTACATAGTGCTGCGAGCGGAGCGAGCTTCGGTGGTAAGTTAGTGCGCAAAGATTTTTTTTTTTTTTTTTGAAAAGTGGATAACTAGGCCAATTTCAGGATTCTCACCAAAGGCTAACCTTACCATTTCCTTCACCGGAATATCGACCCCTTAACCCAAGTCTAGGCTCTGAGAAAACTGAAACATAATTTCATTCATCAAATGCTATATTTTTTTACAATGCAAGGCGACCTCTTTATATAGAGAGATCCCATGTAGAAATTTAAAAATACAATATTAAATACAGAAAATAAAATGCTAAATAAATAAAAGCAAATATGGAACTAATTCTATTATAATAAAGTAAAATCAGCTCCAAATGTGGTGAGTCTTCAAATCTTCCAGATATGCTCTGAATTAAATCAAATCAAATCAAATCAAAATAAAGCTAATATGAAAATCTCTAATAGTTCTAATTAATTTGAATTTGAATTTTGATTCAGCATATGACGTCATCCTAACCATCCAATTCGATGCTGATCTGTGTCCCCACCATTAATGTTGTACTCTTGGTTGGCAGAACGTTGAAGATCATCATATGAAAAGAGTAATATTATATAGGCCTTTCACTTCATTTGATTATCATTATCATTGGCTGGACTTTCCTTGTTTGTTAGAATCACCGGTCGGACTTCATCATGATCTGATTCTCTCTTTTAATCCACATCCTTGAGTGCTTTTTGGTGTTTCATTTGATTTGTGAAATAATTTAAATAATCTGTGATTTCTACTGGAATTCTGAGGTTGCTTTACCCATGAAACAATACGAGATTGGTCTAATTATATTCTTGAATGCAAGCAATACTTTGTTTTCTTAATTGATGGATGTTTGAGAACCTGTCAAGCAACTAGAAAGTTGATATTAAATACCCTAATCGAACTGAAGATTGGATAGTAGGAACTATTAAATAAATACATGCTTCAGAATTCTTCATCATTTGAAGCAACAACATGGAATATCAAGAAATCTTGCTTGAATATTCTTATCCAGGGACTTCTCATTAAAATGGACACGCTAAAAGAAAACACGGGCATATCCTAAGTACTATTTGAGCACTACCTATTGATTGAATATTATTTTATATCTATTTTGTAATTAATTGCACTCTTCTTTGTGGTAATCCACCAAATTTTACTCAAAGCCTTTGATTGTGCTTGTTTTGTCCTCTTTGCAACCTCATGAGGTTAATACACTAAGACCATATGGTCATTTGTATTATTTATTAATAAAAATATAAAATTAAAAAAAATTAAAATAGAAGACGCCCGCGCGCTATGCAACTTCTGTTGCACAGTAGTTGCCCACGCACTAGGTGACTTCCTTTTCGTGGAAGTCGCCCGGCGGGCGGGTGACTTCATTAAACAGAAGTTGCCCGCTGCTTTTAACAGTATCATCCAAAACATACTCTTTTTATTAATTTTATTTTAATTATATTTAAATTATTAATTAATTAATTAATTATGCTTAATTTTTAAAAAAATATCTAATTATATTAAGTTTAAAATAAAGTAAATATTTAATATTAAATTTATATAAAATGAGATGTGAAGTATTAGTTTATTTTTTAAAAAATAAAATATAAATTTTGGTCG
The DNA here is from genome assembly GCA_019297695.1 of Apostasia ramifera. Taxonomy (NCBI): domain Eukaryota; kingdom Viridiplantae; phylum Streptophyta; class Magnoliopsida; order Asparagales; family Orchidaceae; genus Apostasia; species Apostasia ramifera. Next base: position 69,800 of record JAEMOT010001881.1, on the reverse strand, counting down.
GAGGACCCAACTAAACGGGGACTTAAGCAGGATTAAAAAATTTTACTTTCTTCCGCCTCGTGCCCCAATTTCCTACAATCGGCTGTGCCCTAACCTCACAATCCTTCGTTTGCCAACATCTCGCAATCGCAATCGCAATCGCAATCGCCAGCATTCCGGCGCTTCCCGCAAAGACCCGCCAACCTTTCTCGCGTCGCTCCGTCTCCGCGCGGACACTGCCCGCTCGCTCGTCCGTGTCCACGCCGGTTCCGCTCGCTGTTCTACCTACGCAGCCGGCTCCTGCGACTGGACAGGATAGACACAGGTAGCAAAATGAAGTCCCTCCACTCTCTCGCCTTTCCTTAAGCCCTCGTTGTCCATTCCCTCTCCGCCGCCGGTTCCTCCGCATGAACTGAAGAAAGCAAGGCGGAGACAGAACATCCCTATTCTCTCTTTCTCTCCTCGTTCTCTCACTGCAACTGGATTGAACATCCCCATTCTCATTTCGGCCGTCGGTTCCTTTCTCTTTCTATATAACTGAACATCCCCAGTCTCTCTCTCTTTCTCTCTCTGCGATGCTGTTTCATCTTCCGGATGAATTGAAGAAAGCATGTATATAGGGTTGAAGAAGCAAAGCAAATTGCTCTGTCTCCCTCTCTGTTTAGTGGAGTCCCATCTTCCCAATAGAATTGAAAGCTTTGTTTTTAATAGCAACACAATTAAACGTTCAATTGAACTAAACAATTTTGGCATAATATGATTAGCACTTCATTTTAAGCTGCTGATCTTCATATCTTTATATATACTTCTGATTTTTTCATTCGAATTTCTGGTACAGCTTACACAGTAATCTACTAAATATGAGATTTGTCCACCTTGAAATTTCTATTTTGATCATCTTTCAGTTTATCTTTTATGATAATCTTTTGTTTCATGTTTCATATGTTGTCAGTTGAGTTCTAAGGTCCTTTGAACTGAAAAATATTACTTATTATTGTTGGTTTTATGCATGTTTAGTTAACTTGTGAAACTGTATTTTAAATCTTTTGCTTTCCACAAATGCTAATAATTTAATTTATGTTCATGTTAATATACTTATTAATAACATTGTTATCATCGACCCCCACAAGTTTTGCAAAAGCGGCTAGAGCAGTAGATTGAGTGCTGACATTGGAACCGAAATTCCATTCAGTTCTCATCCATTTTATAATACCAAAGTTGTTCATCATTTTAATATAATAGAGTTTTATTTTCTAATGTTTGTTCCACTTGTATTTTGTTTTTAAGAAGATGCTCTCTTGTTCTGCACTTCTGAATGAGTTAATTATCAAAGATCACGAAAGACTTGGTGACTACAAGGTTCAAATTTCATTTTCTACTTAAACGTGTTCAACTTTGTTGATATGTTGTAATCTCTATGTGAATATCACTCACTTTTTAATGTATTTAATTGTTTAGATACAATTACACCATTTATATGTTGTCATATCGTTTATAACTAATTTCATTGCATGCTCCGACTATAGGTTTGGTGCTGATTTGTTTTCTTTTGGAGATTCAAGAAATTTTAAAAAACATTTAGGATATTTTTGTTCTCCAAAAACTAAAAAGTATGTAAGATATTTAGTTATAACATTACTGCTTATATAGTATAAATTTGAAAATATGGTGGCATTACTAATTTGTATGACACATGTATTTTAATTACTTCTGCTTTTTAACATGCATATATTAAAAATTTAATTAGTTATTATTGGATTTTAATTACTTTTGCTTTCACCCTATTTGCATGTATAGTTTTGCTTGGTCTAGTTTGATTGCAAATTTTGTTGCCATCTAGCGTACTTATTATATGGATAATATTATGTGTTAGATGATTTGCTAGATACTGTTATCTATTTTGATTGCAAGTTTATTCATTATTAGCTGAAAATTATTTTTATAACATCAGCTTGATGATTAATTTCACATTCTATAATAAGTGTCATTGACTTCCTTTGTTCATTTTCACTCTAAATTTTGTTCTTATCCAACTTCATTATTAGTTACATAATGAAGTTTAGATGTTCATTGGTCTACATAATTATATATTGAAGTGATAAATTAAGAGATACTACACTATTTCATTAGTTCACTTATGATTATGAAACAACTAATTTGGCTTGTAGTTGATGGTGTGTATGATGAAGTGTAATTTTATGCACTTGCAAATTACTCTTTCTTGTAAATATATGAGCAATGATGGTTTATGTCATTTTTTTGATTTACATGCAATAGAAGGACAACTTAATCATATTTTGTGTTATAATGTCAACTCATCCCAGGTATCATGGAAAGAAATTAAACTTGCAAATGCAATGTATTGTGTCAATCTAGTGAGGACTTGTATTATATAATATTGAGTATCAAACTTATTGGAGATCTTTGACATGCCCAAAGAAAATGAGACTTTTATCATATTGTATGAAATCAAACGCATATGATGAGTTAAGCTCATATTGTTGACTTCTTTCTTTGATACTATATACATATTAAAAAAAACATAATTCATAATATACTTTAATTCTGAGCTTTCTTCGTATAGCTTATTTGCATGTATAGTTTTGGGAGGTCTAGTTTGATGCAGGTTTTGTTATCATCTAGCTTATTTATTAGAAAGGTAACATTATGTGTTGTGTGATTTGAGGGATGGTGTTATCTATTTTGATTGCAGGTTTATTTTTTATCAACCTACCCTCTTAGGTCTTCATTATTAGTTGCTTGTCTTATTTATAACATCAACTTGGTGATTTATTCTTTTGTTCTATATGGGTTTATGACTTCCTTGGCCCATTTTCACTCCAGATTTTGTTGTTATATAGCTTCATTATTTACTGATTGGGTTTTTAAAAAAATAAATATCAACAAGATGTTTGGTTGTCGGTACATACAATTAATTTTCCTTTGATCCTTTCACTATTTATATGATGGTCTGTGGTTATCAAGGTAAAGTTGGCCTAGCACCTAACCATAAAAAGTGAATCGAATCAAATCTAATTTCGAGTTAAAAAATTATTATTATTTTGATAACCCAAAAAATCAGTTTCTGTTTTAAAATGTTTTAGCTATTTAATGGATTCAAAATTCATATCAAAACCAAACTTTTTAGCTATTTATTGACATCGGTAAGAGTATTTATGTAAAACAACCAGACAGTACATCTAGGTTTTAGTATCATTGGTAAGGGTATTTATGTAAAACAACCAGACAGTGTATCTAGAGTTTCGCTTTGCAGATCTAAACCCTTTTGTCGTCGCAGGAAAAGCTCTTTCAGCGGGGCGGCGGCTATCGTATTGAGGAGGTTCGGGTCGTGAGCATTCCTTGGAGAAATCAGCCAAGATGGTTGGTCTTCCTGTGATCTTATGATTTATTTTTCAATATTTAGCTTTCTATAACTTGTGTTTTGTTGAAGTTTGTAGATCTAAGTGGAGTTAAAAGCTTTTAATAGATTCATGTTCTAAACCTTGTATTGTTCTATAGCATTCACCATAACATGCAATTTCTGCAGAATGATTTTGTTTTGTATTAAAATGGGAAAAGTATTGATCGAAATTGCGATTCACCAATGTCATATGGAAAACATAATCTTTCGTCTTTGGTGAAATTGTTCTCTATGATTAGCTATGGAATTGTCAGAAGTTATGATTTGTGGGTTTAAAAGTATAATTGAGGTGATATTTTTGTTGATAGATTGTTCAAAAGCTTATTATGTTTTGGATTAAATTTCTCTTCTGATTGTTGAAACTTTGTGTGATTTATGTAGGTTAACAAGTGAAAACTTGTGGTGCAAATGCTAGGTTTCTCATTTTCAAAGCCATCTTTACTAGATATCAACAAAAAAAATAAGGATTTAGAAAGAAATAAGATTGATATTTGCACAAACAAGAAACTAGAAGAAAGAACAATGAAGCTTTCTAAAGCCAAAATATTATGCCCAACATGGTTGTGCTCTGATTTAAATGAACGAATGTCCTTGCATATTTGTTGAATTGGAATGCATCATACACTGTTATTAAATGTAACACCTGTTGAGGCAGAAATTTTCAGATCTTTGCTTGTCCACCATCTTAAGAAATCATACAAAATATGCGTGCACCATGAGTTGTGCGGAAAGAACCTATTTTAACAAATCAGATCCCAACCCCAACCAGCAAAAGTCAACTTCATTCTTGATTGGTGATTTCAAGCATATGCTCAGTAAATCTTTGTCCACATTAAATCTTTGACACAGGCTTACTCATTTAGAGGGCAAATTAAGGTATTTTCTATGTGATTTTTATGTTAGTAATGTTGTTATATGCATTGGCGAAGTACGAGTATGGTGGGTTAGTTGTAAAGGTGAAAATGAGGGCGCTATACATTTTTTCCAAAATGCATAAGTTTCATCTCTTTTAACTTGTCTTCATCTCTTTGGATTTTTTTTATTTGTAAACTGTAAAGGCTGCATATGTTCTATCCTTTATGGGACTTTAGTTGATTCAGTGGTACGAGAATATATGCTAATGGTTCCTAATTTTTACGATGTTGTGAATGTTTACAATTTGATTTTAATGTGGCATAAATTCAATGTTATAAACTTTCAAACTACTTGTTAATTGATGAATTGTAGTGATTTCATATTCCTTCGTTATATCCAGGATAGCCATTGTCCTTGGTTTAGGACAGCTGTTGATTGCATATCTTTTAGCAGTGTTAGATTTTTAAAATTATATTTTGTTTTATGCAGCCTAAGCAGATTCATGAGATCAAGGACTTCCTTCTCACGGCTAGAAGGAAAGATGCTCGCTCCGTGAAGATCAAGAAGAGCAAAGATGTAGTGAAGTTCAAGGTCAGATGCGCGAAGTACTTGTACACCCTTTGCGTGTATGATGCGGAAAAGGCTGATAAGCTCAAACAGTCTCTCCCTCCTGGTAATTCTTTTTCTTTACAATACTGTTTGCTTTTGTTTGAGTAAAAAAATGCACCACTAAAGTGAGTAGATTCTATTTTGGTCAAATAAGTAGATCGGAAAGGAGAAAAGGGTAAACAAAATCTATTTTGTTACAAAATTTGATAAGTCAAGATTAACACATGTTGCATCAGATAGCTATATCTGACAGGAAAAAGGATCCATATAGCGGATCAAATGTAGTCATGCTTGAAATTTAATCAAAGAATGTAACATCAGACTAGAAACCTAATGTGAATGTTTTAAATTTGATAACCCAAACCTGTACTCGAACTGTGGGTTCTGTTCGGTTGTTCAGTTAATCAAGATTTTCAATTTTTAACTAACAACCTTTTTTTAATATTTTCTTGTTCAAAATTTGACAAAAATTGTATGATGAACATTCTACATGAAAAGTGCTCTATGACAAGGGTTTTAACAAATAAACAGATTTTTATCAAACCTTTAAATCTGTCGCTTGCATCATAATGGTTTTTGTTAATTAGAAAATTAGTTTATCATCTTAAGGATTGGGATAGAATGAGCATGGTGTGAAATACACAACACAGTTCATAATATACAATGACGGATGTGGTCTGAATTCTTCAATACACTCTGGAGAAGTTGTTTCTTCATCAACAAGATTCTTTCGACATATGGGGTATTCAAGCAACTTGATTATGAACAATTTACTAAAGTTGTTCCTAAAAGATAAATTGTTGAGGTCAAAATTTATAGTGGTAGAAAAAATTTATTCTTTGAATTGTAACAACCTTTTACATTGAGCATATCTACGAGAGGTTCTTTGGAGATGTCACCAATGTTCTTGGCTATATTGTTCTTCGACTCTATTTTGTTCGGCTTCATCTTGACTTTAGATAGTTTTGAACATGCGGGAGACATAACAACCTCCGATTAGGTACTGTAGAGTGATTGATATTTTTGGTTTGTTGATACTCGTATCTCCACTATATAAGTGGATGTTTTAGGGTTTTAGAGAGGGGGGCTCCATTGTCTTTTCTAATCAGGGTTCATTAGGGTGTTGTGTTCTTCATTAGTGAGGGAATTTCTCTTGTGTGTTCCATCGATAAGTGCGGGGGAGCTTTTCTTCTTTTACTCGTTGTATGAAATGCTATTACCTTTCTTATTTTCTTTGATTAGTGAAGAACCTTTTCTCTTCTGCTTTACATTGTTGTTTCTTTTAGGGTTTCGATGTTAAATCATGGTACTTATTATCTTCTTTTTTCTCTTCTCTTTTTTGTGGTTTTACCTTTGCGATCTTTTTGTATTTGTTGATTGCTTTAGTTTTTTGTTATTATTAGAATAATTTTTATCAGACTTCCGCTGCAACAGTGTCTTCTTCTCCATTATATAAAATTCTTACAACATTGCTGTACTGTTCTCTAGAATGGGATCGGAGCAGTACAGGTAATGGACCAGTTAAATGAACTAAACGTAAAATCATTGTTGCTCTAATCCTTCTAATACATCAGTTAACTAATGATCTTTTGTTGTGTAAACAAACTCCAAACTTGATAATATTAAAACCTTCAAATGAAATTGTTGATTGAAGTTTTCAGTTGTGTTTGATTTCCGATTTCTAGATTATCAGGATAAGGTTATTGTTTCATATTTTAAATCATTGTTGGAGTGCTTTATGCTGCATAGAAGACATTGCAATACTTGCTTGATTATAGATTTTATTTTAGGGTTTATAGTTTGTTCTTAGGATTTTTAGGGTATATGGTTTATGGAACAGTTGGCTTTTTTTTGTATAATTTCACTTGTTTATTTGGTCTGTGTTACTTGCAGGTTTGAGCGTCCAGGATCTTTGAAGATGAGAGATTCTTAGATGCCATAAGATAATATTATGACTTGTTACTTATTTTTCTCCAGCTTTTATAGTAGAACTTGTCTACCTTACCCTTCGATTGAATGGTTGATCTTCGTTAAGTTAATTGCTTCTCATGGAATATGGACTGGGTGGATTAATTATGCAGTTTTGCTTAAATTTTACGATTTTTTCTATTTGCTATTCAAATGAATTCTCTATGTTTTTTTTTAATAATAAAAATTAAAAGGGAGTTCATAATGCAAGTTAAGGAAATACAGTCCTTCTGAAGAGTAGTAATAATAAAGGACAGGAAAGCTTCCTTCTAGACATAAGATTCCGCAATAGTGATAGCATTTCGTGCTAAGCGGTGTGTAGCTTCATTTCATTCTCGTTTGATGTATGAGAGCTCAACTGAGTTGAAACAATCAAGTAACTGCTTCATGTCATCTAAGCATAGATTATCACTGACAATTTTTTTATTTTTCATTTTTTAGTGTTTGAATTATCATCTTGGAATCACCTTCTAAGATTATGTCTTGGAGTTTTAAATCTTTTGCTAAGATGACGGCAGTTCCAGCTGCAAAGCATTTGGCATAGAAAGCTTCTAAGTTGGCGCTTTGGTATATGGACATGAGAGCGATGGGTTGTTTCGCATGGGCTCTAATACTTTTCGCTTTGCATTCTGCGCTTGCAGCTGCTTCAAAATTGACTTAAAATCACTTGATTTTTAGAGTTAGCTGCTAGCGAACCAGGAGATTAGAAGAGGGAGTGTTTTTTTTTGTTGTTGGCTGTAGCAAATTTATCAAGATAATCCTTAGCAAAGGAGGCTAAATCAGCTAGATTCCTCCCTGCTTTGTCGGCTATGTGGGTATTTTTGTTATTCCAAATTGCCGATAGGTGTATTGCAACTGTAAATAAGGGAGGTGTTTGGTTCAATGTTATCTTGATGTTATGTTATGTTATCTAGAGAACGTAACATCTATAGATAATTTTATATAAAATTATCAATTAAAAGATGATATTTAGATTACATAACATAACATCAAGATAAAAATGAACTAAACGCCCCCTAAATCTCTTGAATATCTTGAATTGTTGATCATGAAATTCATGATCTAGTCAATTCTTATGCTCGAAGAATTTGTTCATGCATTGATCCAATTCTCTTTATGTTTTTGAATGCATTACTTGACTTAAGAAGTGTGCATTGATGCTCAATTTTACAAGCAAGCTTTCAAATCCTGCGATTCTGATTTAATTTATGTTTATATATTAACGTGCAAATTATATATTATTTTCATTCATATAGTTTAGGGAAAATTACATTGTCATCTATTATGTTTTTTTTACTCATTTAATCTTGAAGCTACATATTTATGTCATTTTATAGTTTAAGCCTGGTTTGGCAATTGACTAAAAAAATGGCTTATTTTAGCTCGCTAAAATCTTAAATTTATTTTTAAAAAATTTTAAAAAATTATTTTATATTTTATTCTACACAAATTTTAATATTAAATTATCACTTTATTTTATATTCAACAAAATTTTTAATATAATTAACTCACTTCATTTCACATTTTATATATTTTATTAAAAAAATTTACAAAAGTTTTTTAAATTATCTTTTTTCCTCAGTGCTAATGTACAATTATGAATTCTGCCCCTTTATATTAACGAAGGATTGGATTTTCTATTTAAATAAAATAAAGTGTTAGATTTTTCGTTACCTATGAAGAGGTGTAGTTTGTCATTATGCATTTACGTTATGTTTAAATGAAATAAAGTTAAAATAAAATTATTATTTTACGAGAATGTATTGTTATTTAAAGGAAAATGAAATGATAATTTTTTTGTTTACTGATTTTATGAGAATGCATTGTTATTTAAAGGAAAATGAAATGATAATTTTTTTGTTTACTGAAATAAAATAAAATTTGAAATAAGAATTTGGAAAATAAAAATATTAAAAAATTATGAATATAATTTAATAAAAAATTTATTATTTATTATTATTAAATGTATATAATTAATTAGATGAATATACTTATATAAGTATATATATATATATTTAAAAAAATGTGTGTATATATATATATATGTGTATATTTGTGAATAAGGAAATTTTAAAATAATATTTTTAATTCATAAAAAAAATAGTTAAAGAATAACTGTTCTTTGAGTTAGATGAAGGAATAATTATTTTATGAAATTTAGAATAAAAATTTTTATGGATTAATTATTTTACTAAAATAAACATTAAAAATAATTATTTTATAAAAAATGAGAGTGAAATGAAATGAAATAGTTATTCAATTCAGGTAAATTTACTCTTAAAATATGAAGTAATATATATAAATATTTGATTTTAGAGTTAAAATGAGTATTAAAGCCACGTGTAATTATCCTAAAATGCAATATTGGATGTTCTTATTGACATAAATATTTCATTTGAGTTTTTTTTTAATGTTTTTTGTCAATTTTCATTATCATTTTAACATAATTTATTTTTAATTTGAATTTATAATTTTAACTATAGATCATGTTCCAAAAGGGTTGCGTGGTATATAAAATTATTATATTTATGTATTAGACATTCAAAATATAAATATTATTTTAAAAATATTAAAATTATTTACTTCACATAGTAGTTTTCATTCATCATCAGCTATTTAATTTTATCATAATTTTTTATATACATATTTTAGAAATAAATAATAGACACTAAATATTATTTAATAATTAAGAAGTATTAATAATATCACTAATTAATATGATGTATTAAATTAATGAGATAATATTATTAATAATCTTTATTATCGAATAATATTTAATTATTTTTGACTTATATTTAAAATATTTATATGAGTAAATTATAGTTAGATAAAATTAGATAATAGATAATGAATGAAAAATTATAATATGGAATTAGTAATATATTTAAGATAATATTTATATTTTAGATGTTTAATAATTGAATATGAGAATTTTATATGTAGTGTATGTAAATAAAATCAGGAGATGAAGCACGTGGCATTTTAAGACGTCCCGCATCAGCAGTTCACCTTAGATAATTCACCCTACTAAGCATCAGATTACCCTCAGAGAAGCAGCTGGGGAGGTCGAGAGAGACGGGCATCGGCAGCGATGGGGCTGGAGAGCCTCGAAGGGTTGATACTTGAAACGATCTTATTGAAGCTGGGACCTCGAGATGTGATCGCAGTCGCCTGCGTCAGCTCGCGGCTTCGGTCCATCTCCTCCGACGATCGACTCTGGCGCGTTTTCTGCGCTTCCGACTTCGATCTCTCGTCTCCGGAAGATCCCCATGGAAACCCTACACCTTCTTTCAAGGTTCATCTCACTCAACCTGTCCATCTTAATCTTTCCATTTAGTCGATTCAATGGCAGGACACTGTCGCAAGTTCGGTACATAAGAGCCTGCGGGGGTGTTCTTCTCCGCCATTTGGGATTTTCCGGATCCCTTGTTTGTTTAATCAATACTTAATGATTGTCCCTCATCTCCTACAAATGCGTAGAGATTATCCTCTCTAGAAGAGAGATTTCTGGTTGAGGCATTCTATATAAGCTGGGACTGCCTGATTCAACCAGGTAATCATGGTGAAGAGAAAAAAAGAAAATTTATGTGTTTTTGGTATCAGTAGGGTAATGCAAGCGGCTATAAACTTGTTCAGGTTATTATAATTCTGTCATTTTTTGTTGATGCTGAAAATTTTTTGTTTCTTGATTTCTCTTTGGTGTGTTAATTTTGAAACTTCTTTTCTTATACAACCATTTGACCTCATAAATTCATCTTTCTATGTGATTGTCTTAGAAAACTACTTGAAAGGCCGTCAAAGAAACTTCATGGATAAAGGAAACAGACTTGTCGAAAATCCTTAGATGTTTGGCTCCATACTTTAACTATAATTGTGATGACTTAAAACCGAATAGGGCAAGAAGCCAGGAAATGATTGCCCAAGTAATATCCATGTGATTGAATCGGAATCACCCAGATGAGAAGTAGCTCCTAAGCTTCTAAGTGGAGGGGCATATAAATGAGTTGACCTATATCGGAAATGTAGGGAAGTTCTTCAGCTGTATAAGTAAATTATGTGATCCCAAATAGTTGAGATACCTTTTGAGAAAAAATTGTGAGGCTAATTATGAAAAACTCTATACTTAAGCATGCTTGAGGTGATGTAAAATTAGGATGAGTGACCTCTTGAGAAGTACTCCTAAAATTAAAGTAGATAATACCTCTATATTTGGATTATGGGATATTAAAATAATTCTAAAATATAAATGGTAAAATGTAGAAGCACTCTTGTAGGAGCTTATAATTACACACGAGATTTTATGTGGAAAGTCCTTGGCTCGTAGTTGCATAAACTTGGTAACTGGCTAATATAAGATTTGATTTGTCCATGTTTCTTTAGTGACTTGCTAAAGAATTACATGGGACTTCACCTAAGACTATCTAGGTGGAATAAGAACATACTTATCTAGTTTTATTCTTCTTTGATGATGCCATGATAATAAAATTTTGAAGACTTGATCACCCTTTGTTTAGAGATCTGTCGCTAGACTTCTCTCAACAAGGATCTCCCAATGCCCTCTAACTCCATTCTGTTGTACTCTCTTAGAAACAGCATCAACCACACCCTTGTGCCTTTCTACTCCTTTTTATAGCACATGAATAAAGTGATGGTTTTTTAATTTTTCTTGTACATTCTCGAAAGTGCCTTCACGTCGCTTTCTTAGTGCAACCACTTCGGCGTGATAGTTGCGTATAGGCCTGCTTATCGGACTGATACCACCCGAAACCAATCCGAAACTAGTCCGGTAAGAGCCTGTTTGGCCCAGAATCGATTGAACTGTACCGGTTCTGGCTGGTTTTGGGGCATAAAACTAGATTGGCATGGTTTTGCTCCCTAAAATCAGTTAACCAATTGATGTATTATCCTCCAATTTTCATCAATTTTTAGCTTCTTCTGCTCTTTCAAAAATTCTATAAATACATTTAAATGGCTTCCCAATATCGATTTACTATCGTTTCTTCCTCAAGTCACCAGCGGAATACGAATCCAAATTACGTTCCAGAACTCGATCGTTTTCCTTCACTTGGTGAGAACTTTGACGAAACTTCAGAACCTGATCTCGATCTATCTGCAAAATATGATCTTGAAGTAAGTGGAGATGTTGGCACCAGCACTAGCCCATCAACTCAATTTTCTAGTGTCTTCAACAAGTCTCAGACAAAACGTAGTAAGGTTTGAGAATTTTTTGAATTATAAATTAAACCTACTAGTAACTCGGAGAAACCTGAGTACATTGATGTTTGTAAACTTTACAAAAATCAGTACTCGTACAAATAAAGTGATACGAGCGTGGGACTAGTATATTTAAGAAACACTTAGTTAGACTTTATAAGTTTGATGAAAAACTTATTAACCTACTACTGTAGAGCCAAACAAAACACAATTAAATCCACAGAATAGATCTATGCCATAGTCATTTAGAAGTAATAAGGTACGTGGAGGTTTAGTTCAATTTGTTACATGAACCGAACATCCTTTCACAATATGTGAAAAGGAGAAATTTTTAGAATATGTTATTTAGTATTTACAACATCAATATAATCATACTTTTAGACATATATTTAAAAAAAATGTATGTCAATATACGAAGAATATAGAAAATCTTTCATTTAATATCTCACTAATATTACTTATAGTGTTAGTTTAATTTTAATATTTGGACTAGCATAAATGGCACAAGTTACTTAGTTGTTACTTATTATTGTATTGATGGACAGTGGGGAATGTAGAAACGTATATTATCATTAGATATATTAGATGAAACTCATACAAATTCTACTATTTTTACTTACATTTAGAATGTTCGTAAAATTTATGGTATAGAAAATAATTTTTTTTCTATCACTTTAGATAAAACTTCGAATAATAATTCTGCAATTAATTCCTTATATAATTTCTAAAATCTCCTCTTTACGAATCTCTTTTTCATGTTAGATGTGCATATCACATTATAAACTTATGTGTTTCTTGTGCTTTTAATTTAGAATATTTGATTATTAGTAAATTAAAGTATGTTGCAAAATGAATTCGTTTGAATTTAAATGTTAGACGTGAATGAAAATATGTTTGTATAAGTACAAGAAAAAATTATATAAAATTTTCATTACCTATTGAAACTAAATGGAATTCACTTCATCATTTATTCGAATCATTTTTATCGTATGAAGATTTACTTACTATCTTTTACCATTTGTATACAATTAACCATGACCTTCAATTGTGTTTTTACGATTAAATTTTCTTAAAAAATATTTTTGAGTTACTATCAATTTTTAAAGAGTTTACTAAAACATTTCAGGTTGTTATTTGACTTCATCTATTTTTTTGCTTTATATTTTTCAAATATTTCAAAAAAATTTAGAGCTTAAATCAAATCCAATTCTTGAAACTTTTGTTGCTAATATGAAACTAAAATTTAAAATATATTGGAAAAAATAATTTCACTTTTATATTCAATAGCTCTATGCTTGATCCTCGCCAAGAGACCTAAGCCATTGAAACTTTTTTCGAAAAATATTTTTGATTTCTTGGAATGTAATATTGATGCCAAGAAAGCATCTGTTTTTGCAACTCTCCAAGATTTATTTATTTTTTATTATAGTGAGCAGGTTGCGAGTAGAAGTGTGAGATGTGTGGAGATACAAGCAGAAATACAGAAGAAACCTAACATTTTTAACGTTCTTAAGTTAGCGATGGCGAAGAAATTTCTTGCTTAAGAGAAAGGGAAAGCACCTGCTAGCGAGCAATCCACGGCACAGAGTCAAGTCCTTGCAAATTTGAATGAGCTGCAGTTTTATTTACACTTCAAGGAGAAATTTGACGATGATATGAGCTTATTGGAGTGGTGGAAAAGCTCATCAAAATAATACCACATTCTACCTGTTTTGGTTTGAGATGTTCTAGCGGCACAAACATTAACTGTAACATCTGAATCAGCACCACAGTAAGAATAATAGGAGACTATAGAAGTAGCTTATCTATTGCGACTTTTGCATACTTGTCTACAGGATTGGTTTATTGCTGAATCACAAAATTTATAGTACAATTTTGTGGACGACTTCAAGAATAATAATTCAGAAGAAGAAGAGGAGTATCCCAGAAGAATTCTTTGTGATTATAAAGAATGATTTTTTTTTGTAATGCGAAATATCTGTACAAGCTACAATTATTTTATTGTAAAATTTTTCATTAATACTAATAATATTTTTTAGAAATATTTTTCTTTCTTTTGATGTTAATTTTTTAGAAATGTTAAAAATATAAAATATATAGAAATATATATTTTTTAATTAAATACACCCGACCCGACCCAAATACATGGATCCGGACCGGACTCGGACTAGTACCAAGTTAGGCTAACCAGTTCCGAACCTAGTTTGGAACTGGCTGGAACCGGACCAGACCAGTTCCAAGTTCGGTTGGACCTAAACCGGTTTTGTCCGGTCCAGTCTAGTTAGCTGGTCTAGTTGTGTAGTACAATGACACAGCTACTCCTCTTGTATTGTTTGACATTCTTTAATTTTTTAGAATGATGTATTTGATTCGCTTAAGGAAGCATCTCAATGAATTTATGAACGAGCAACTCCTTGAGTCAAGTCTTCTGTGTGCCACTCCTCGAAGATTGCTCCTTTGAGGTCTTCCTATGCGAGTTTTGCCTATCATTGTTTGTGGCTTCTTCCTTTGATGTTTCCAAACCATGTGTTCAAACCTCGATTGGCTTCATTCTTCAATGTTTCTAAGCCTCATGTTCAAACCTCAGTTGAAGTTTCTCTTCGTCGAGGTTTTCGTACTTGTCAAAACTTTAATGAGTCTCTTTGTCAAGGATTCCCAACACTAATCAAAACTTTGACAAGTTTTTTCAATAATGAATTTTTCTGAGAAACTTTCTTCTAGAAGCTTTCTCGAATTCTTCCTCAACATTCTATTTATCATTTTACTTCAATTTCTTCTCCTTTATTCCAAAAGAAGAAGTTTTAATTGATTTCAAAGAATGCAACTCACTCTGAATGAGAGAGGTGGTAGTTATCAAATTAAAAAAGCCTAAAGGATAGAAACTACGATGAATAGGTTTTATTTCAGAATTAGCAGAAAATTTTTTGTCAGTGTTACCGATCATGCATTATTCAACAAAACATTGTTGTAGTTGATTTTTCATCAAACGTACCAATTTGTTCTATGCATTATTGAGTTAGCTGTTGATTCCAATACTCTGACCGTACATTTATATGTTTAGAGAGGCATCATCTCACCCCATTATCTCATGTCATTTATACTCAGGTTGCTTATGAGATGTGGATGAGATCATTTTCAATGTATCCGGTGCCTCTCGTGAAGAGAGTGAAGCAGTGTTGGAGTGCAATTAGAAGCTGGATGGCTGCTAATTTTCCAGAAGCCAATGAGACTCTGAGAAAGGGTGCTACTGAAGCTGAAATTAAACAAGCAGAAGACAAGCTAGGCGTGAAGATTCCTATCCCAACAAAGGTTTTATACCGTTTCTGCGATGGTCAGGATACAGTTGCTTTTGATAATTCAGATGCGAGGCGATTGGCTCCTTTAGGTATTATTGGGGGCTATAAATTCTATGGTCATTTGGTTAATGTGCACCTATTGTCTTTGTCCCAAATTATCGAGCAAAGTAAGGTATTTGAAAAGGAGATAGGATTTACCAACCGGAAGATTGTTGTAGCAACTTCCTACTACTTTGAGAAGTCGTTCTTTCTTAGCTGTGGCAATGGTCAACTCTATGTTGGGACTAAAGATATGTCACGTACTGGTGAAATGATGCCATGCGTACCTTCGAAACTAGTTAAGCCAGGGCTGCCACAGGATGCGCTACTGCTTTGGTTGGAAGAACACTGTAGACGACTTCACTGTGGTATTCTTCGAACTCGTATGCTCTTAGATCTGCGAACAATCAGTATATTTCCTGATGCACCTCATCAAAGTCATTCCCAAACAGTTTGTTCACATCCAGAGGCAATTCCCGCTTGTTCAATTGCTGTAACTAATGGTGTTAAGGTACTGGAAAGGTTAAAATCTGTTTAGGAGTGTTTAATGTTAAAAAAGAAATAGTGCTCTTATTCTGGATTTCAATAAATTTGAGAACCCCCCAAAAAAGGTTGAATTATTCAAATTGCGTAAAAAACCCTTAAGAAGTTACTGAAAATAAAGTTGTTTTTTTAGTTAGCTTCAGTCAAGTAATTTAAGCTAGTACCTGATAGTAGCAGTGTCAAATGGAACCTCCTTAAGAAATTTTTAAGTGATACTTGAGCTATTCCTACCAGTTCAATTAGCTCATCACTCATTGAACCTAAAATTTGCTTAGGTTCGTGCTTCTGCGGTGTTTGTGCCAGAACTTTCTTCTCTCGCCAGGAAGGAGCACTTTTATTCCTACTCGATTCGCATGTCACTTAGTCCTGATGGATGCATTTTGAATGGCATATATTATTCATCTTGCCAGCTCTCTTCCAGGCATTGGATTATTAAGTCCAAGGATTATGTTATAGACGATGTCTCTGGAGATGGCGTGATAGGCAAGGTGCTGCCTCACCTCTTTCATATTGTGTTATTAAATTTACTTCTTTCAAACCTTCTATTTTCTTGGAGATATTTGACACAAGTAAATAAATGTGTGAAGTTTTCAAATCTTACTGTTTGTCTAATGTAAAGTTTAAAATGTTATAAAAAATATCATTAATCTTTTTCTGTATGTAATGCTTGTTACTGCAGTACCCTCTCTTGAAGCCAAATCAGGAAGAATTTGTGTATGAAAGCTGCACCGACCTGCCTGAAGCTCCCGGATCCATTGAAGGTTCTTTCACATTTGTTCCTGGAAGGTACCATTTGATAACCAAGAAAAGTGTGCACATTTAAGAAAATTATTATTCTTCCTCTTTCTTATTTGATTTGAAGTGGCTTCAGCTATGATTTGAGTTTTCAACCTCATCTTGATGCTGAATGTTTTAATCTTCAATCCATTCGGTTCAATGTTATTTTAATTTTATATCATATAATCTAGATGTTATGATATTTATATGTCATCTTTTAAGTGATAATTTCATAATTTTTTAAAAGGTTCTTTATAAATATCATTAAATCAAACAATTATTTTCTACTAAGATAATATTGAACTAAATGCCCATTTAATGTTTTCAAAGCTTGTTTGCTCATCCTAATCTTATCATGCATATACATGTTTCATATGCAGATATATTTCATGTTGGCTCAACTGATTTTGTGTTGACTTAAACTCAAGCGGTTATCTATCAAATATGATTTGTTGTGTTAAATCTCTAGTTTTCAACTGACCAAAAAGCTTAAACTTATATGTTATAGCTCAAGAATAATTTTATAATTTAACTCATCCATTCACACGCAAATTTATTTGTTTTGAATAATAGAATTCAGCTTGAGTACTTTTTTTAAATCTTATGTTTAGAGATAAACAGGAGTTACCACGGTTTGAATTTGAGACCTCACATCTCTGATGCTATGTTATATCTCTGATTACTAACTAACGTAAAATCTTAATCTTATAGGCTATGGCCTATGAATAATTCTATATCCCAACACCCTAATTTGTAGGATTTGTTCGATGAACCATCACGTTGTCCTCACTTTTGTCTCATGAGTTTCTTCCCTTTCTGGCATAGGTTGGGGCATCAGGAAGGGGCAGGGTTTGATGTGAAAGTGGCACCCTTCCTCCTTCCATTCCCAGATTACATCTTCTGAATATGAATCTTGGGATGCTGCTTCTTGTTGGAAAAAAACACTTATATTTTATGAACCCAATGTTATCTGACTGTTTTATGGATTTTTTTTTTTTTTTTTGGTTTTTTTGTTGTACATTTTTTTGTTGGTGTTACTAAAGATGTATGGCACTCTTTTATTTGTTGTTCATTATGCACATTGTCTGTTCACCATATTATTTGTATTTAATCAAAGTTTTCATGTTTGGGTTAATCTTTTTAGACATCAGACTCAGCTTTAAGTGGAAGAATCATAATAGATAACATATATGCTATATGTTCTGTTTGTTTAGCCATTTTATAATTAATTAATCTGATTAACTTTAAATTGATATTTCATATCGCTCATTTTAATATTAAAAATTAATTATATTTAATATTATATACATAATTTAAAATAAAAAATAATTTTATTTTATATCTTACATACATATCGAAATAATAATTAACTTATTGTAGGAATTTGTAGACTTTTTTTGGCAGCAAAATTACTTAAAAATAATAAATTAGTCTCATAAATAGAGTAAACAATCTCCAATTTACAATAGGCTAGGTGGGATATTATAGCTCAAAATGCCAACAACTTAGAATATTAGAATATTTTACAATATTTCTTTGACTATTATAATATTGTTGTTCATCACGTTTGCATATAATTTAATGTGTAATAAATTTTATATGAATGAATTGATAAGGATTAGCAGAAATACATCACCAATATAATAACAGGGATAGAAGATATATCACCAATGTAAAATATTTAATAGATATGTCATTAATGTGACAATAAAAATAACTGAATGCAGGTACATCCCCACACAATACTATATGTTCAGAAAGTGGTTCAACCATTACCGGGATTCAAGCTCATTATATTATCATATATCTTAAGATACATGAATCTAATATGATCTAATATAATAATTTAGCATAAATCTCAATATAATATTGACATCAATATATATGAAATATAATTAATATCACCTTATATATTAATTAATTTTATTTAATAATCACGATATCCTAAGTTTAGTGAAAATTATTTACCTAAATGAAAGGCAAAATAACAGTTCATTGGTGATTACTGAGTCTTTTAATTTGATTAAAATTATCCTGATTGAATTTGAAATGAGTTAGTCAATATCAGGTTTAATAGGTTAAATCAAACAAGTTACCTCGAGTCAAGAAGGGTTAACTTGAGTCAACATACGTCAAATAGATCAAATAGGTTAAACGAATTGGCACAGATTAAACAATTTGACATTAAGCAAGTTGACACAAGTTAAACAAGTTAACATGAGTAACTCAAATTAGATTAGCCAAGTTAAGTTTATAGAAGAAACTACCGATTGTCATGAATGTAAATTAAAATCACCATCTGCAATCAGAAGATTTTAAAAAAAAAAAAACACAAGCAAATCGCATATTTCAGGAGAATGGAAAGAAGATGCAGTCCTCAATTCCTAGTTCACACTACGGCCTTAGCTAAAGCCGCCATATTAATCACGCCGACCGTCTGATTCCACGATAATTTCAACAGCCAGGATGTTCCCACCGCTTCAACCACTGATCTGAGGATTTATTTGTTTGTAAGGTTAAAATTAAACTTAGATAAAAATATTTTTTTATTAAAAATTATAAATGATGTGAAATAAAGTTAGTTACTATATTAGAATATGTGAGGAATGTGATATAAATTAATTATTATTTTAGTAATGTATGTAAAATGTAAAATAAAATTAATTTTTAATATTAAATTGTATGTGTGATAGCCTGACATATAAACCCTAACCCCCAAAACAAACTCCCAACATTCCCCCAAAAAAATTTCTACAGAGAAAACGAAGAAGAATGCCAATGACGACCGCAGCGCTCCTCCGCTTCTCCCCTCTTCCTTCCTTCCAAACGCGAACCCGAACCCGAACCCGAACCGGAACCCATCTCCCTCAGTTCCCCGCCGTTCAGGCGCCGCTCGGCCTCAACCCACAATCAATTAAACCCACCCCCACCGCTCTTCAACCGCGCCGCCGCCTGAGCCCCATACACATGTCTTACCGCACCACCGTTCCGGCGTCAGAGCGCCTTCTCGCCGCGCTTTCCTACTCCCTCCCCTTCCTCAACTCCCTCCAATACGGCCGCTTCCTCTTCGCCCGCTTCCCGGTCATAGGGCTCGCCTTCGAGCCACTGCTGCCGCTGATCGGAGCCTACCGCTCTCTGCCCTACGCGAGTTTCGTGGCGTTCTTCGCTCTTTATCTCGGTGTGGTGAGGAATCCGACTTTCGGAAGGTACGTGCGGTTCAACGCGATGCAGGCGGTGGTGCTCGACGTGCTGCTCGCGGTGCCAGCGCTGCTGCAGAGTATATTTGGGGTGCCGGCAAGGGGATTAGGGTTTCGACTGCTGGAGGTCGGGTATGACGCGATCTTCGTGGTGGCGGCCGGTTGCTTTCTCTATGGCCTCGTGAGCTGCGTGCTGGGGAAAACGCCGTACCTGCCATTGGTGGCATCGGCGGCAGATCGCCAGCTTTAAGAATAAAGATCCGGCGCCGGATTTCTGATGAGTTCAACTGGAAGATTAGGTTTGTAGTTTGCTGGAAGATCGACAGTAAATTGAATCTGTAATCTGTTCGAAGTGCGATTATCTTGAGTTGTGAAATTAATAATCTCTATTTTTTTTGAAATTAGTATGTTTGATTATTTGAATAAATGAACTGTTTTTTTTTATAGTTAGATAAGATAGAATATTTTTTTCATTCATAAAGGAGAAAATATAATTATTATTTTTCATATTTATATAATTTTTAATATAATTAATCTTAGTTTTTAATCCACATGTATTATAAGGTTAAACTTTTTTTTTTAATGATCCAAACAGATTTAAGTTGGTTCTTTAAAAATTTCAAAGTAAAATGATGTGATTTTATGTTTGAATTTAGATATCAAGTATCATTGATTATAATTTATTGATATATATATATATATTGTAAAATAAATCAAGGATATGAAAATTAATATTCACGAAAATAAATTACATAAAAAATAGTAAAATAGCCGGCTTCTAAATATTAATTAGAAGAATATTTTATTTTCATGTAGTAAATTGTATAAAGTCTTTTGGGCTCAATGAATTAAATTTTTGAAGTTTTTACATATATTGCCTCAAATTTTAGAAATATTCTTAGTTGTGTTGGGTACTTTAATTTATTGTTTATGCATGATAAATAGTAAGTCGATACGTATCTTATTTGCATCAACAAGTAAGACTATAAAGGCCTCATTTGGTTTAATTTTTTTTTTAGATAGAAAAAAAAAAATTAGTTTTAAAACTCAATATCAAAAAATTTTATTTTTATATTAAAAAGTATATAAAATATAAAATAATATTGATTCTAAAATTTATATTTATGTTGGATATACAATAAAATTAATTTTTACAGTTAAAATTTATTTTGAGTCAAAAAATGCCTCGAACTAAATGAGGCATAAGAGAAAGGCGGACATAAACTACAAGTTCATTTTTCCAGTGCTAGATCCTATCGATCTCATATACAATCTATGCTATATCTCATCTCAACGATTGTAAATATCTTAAAGTCTATTCTGTTTAGTAGGAGAATAAAAAAAATAATTTAGTTATTTTTTTTTATTTTGTTCAAAAAATATATATGATATAAAATAAAGTGAATTAGTTGTATTAAAAATTATATTTGATATGACATAAAGTTGATTGATTTATTAAAAATTATATTAAATATGAAATAAAATAATTAATTAATATTAAAACTGGTGTATAATAAGATATAAAATAATTTTTAAATCTTTTTAAATAAATTAAAGCTTTTTATTATGATATTTTAATCATGATTTTTTCCCTCCGAACTAAACAGAAGCTCAATAAGGATGTCAATTAGATCAAATCCGAATATAAATTCCTCAAATTTTTCTGTGGCCTCGTATCTTTTTATTTTGTGATGAGCGACACGTTTTAGAATAAGACGAAATTACATGTACTGCATTAAAGTTCAGGAGATCATACTTAATTAATGAAATATATAAAAATTAATATAAATTTTTCGTTCCTCTATATTTTAAATCATAACTCTGAATAAATATCCCCATGGTTGAAGTAGAATAAATACATTCATCCGTACCTAAACATATTACTCTGTTTGGCGCGAGAACCAAAACATGACCAAAATAGTACTAATTTAAAAAAAATAATAATAATAATAATAATAATAATAAATAAATTATTTTAATTATTCTACACAAATTTTAATATAAAAAATAATATTTTACTTCACATACTCAATAATTTTTAATAAAAATATAAATTTTATTTCACATCTTAGATCAAAATACTCAATTTAAATATTTTAGTCTAAAATGTGAAATAAAATTGATATTTTTATTTTAAATTATTAAGTATATAAAGTAAAATAATATTTTTAATATTTAAATTTATGTAGAATGATTTAAAAAATTTATTTATTATTATTATTATTATTTTTTAAATTAATATCATTTTGGTCCTGTTTTGATTTTGTTTTGGTCCTTGCGCCAAACAAGGTAGCTTCTCATTTTTTAGTTATAAAAGGTTTGAGACGTTAATATAAAATTGTCTCAAATAAAACTTACATATATATATAAGTTCAATATAAAAAATGTATGTAAATTTATGTCATTTTGTATTTTTAAATAATTTTTCTGAAACTTTTAGTCAAGAGAGGCTGTTTATTTATAAAATTTAATTTTAATAAAATTAAATTTAAAATTTAGATTGAAATATTTTTTTATTATGAATAATATGAAATAAAATTATTATATTAAAATGTATGAGAAATATGGTACAAGTTAGCTATTAATTTGGTATATAATAACTATAATAATTGATCCATCATGATTTAAGACTTTAATATATATAATTAACTTATAATATTAAATTTTGTGTGTGATAATGAGATATATTTGATTAAAATTAAGCAGATTAATTTTAATCTAGCTAAACAAATAGTCCCGAGAAATTATATCTCAATTATATTGTACTATAAAATGACGATTCAAATGTATTTTATATTTTTATACGATTTAGATCCATAAGATGTCTAAGCATATATAGGAATTTCATAGCTTGTGGAGGTATTCTTACAAGTTTTTTTTTTTTTTTTGATAAAAGCAATTCTTGCAAGACATTTCATATTTGCATATTATTCGATAAGAAAGCATGAAATGGAATCAAATCGTATTTTATGCGATCGATCTTAGTGTGTAACGCAAAACAGATATTAAAGTGTCACATTTCTAATTTTGTAGAGGTATACAATTGTTGCCTCTTTTGTGGCAAAGGGCCATGAGATATGAGTTATGCTCTGTATAATCACTCTCAACATATGAACACTTCTTTATAAAAAAAAAAAATAAATTAAAAGCACACTTAATTGCAAGCATAATAAAATATTTGTTTAAAATGTCATTTACGAAAATATCATAAAATTTTTTGGTGTTTAGCGCAAAATATTACCAACAAAGTATTTACCTTTTTCATATTTTTTTATAGGGCAAATTACACCCAGGTCTCTGAGTTTAAGGGTTATTATCACACAGGTCTATATTTTTTAAATTATATCATCGGGGTCCCTAGGTTTTCAAAAATTATCATCTGGGTCCTTTTTTATTTTTTTATTATTAAAAAATATTAAATTACCATTATGCCCTTACCCTCTCTCTCTCCACCAGATCGTCACCGCGCCGCCCCGCGCCTCTTCCGGCGGCCTCGCGCGCGGCCGCACGACACCGCCGGCG